>JABWTJ010001088.1:130136-266583 GCA_016801875.1 Solanum sitiens
AAACAACTCAACTTCCGAAAGACATAACTCAATCATACGATATTGAAATCGCGCAAACTTAGCATCGTTGGAAAGATGTCTCCAAGGGCTTTCCACCCATTTCAAGAAATACCTCTACTCATCCCTAACTAGGAGTTATGCCTGTTTCAAATTGACTGAAAACTCACTTTTTCTTAACTTAAGAAAATTTCCAGATTTTAATTATTTCCAAAACTTACTATTTCAACTACTATTTCAAGGAACATTCGTCCTTGAATGAGATTACTTCTTACTAGGCTTATGGTGTAACATCTTACATTCAGGTGAAACACCCAATATCAAAATATAAACGCAACATTCCAACTTAAAAAAAGTGTCATTCTTTTTTAGATTGATTAAAAAAAGAAAGTAAGTGATATAAACTGGGACAATGGGAATATTCAAATATTTTTTATATTTCATATTGAGTGCTTTATATATAAATATATATATTTATTTATTTATTTTTATTGGGGGGGGGGAGGGGGAATTCAAAGTTCAACATGGATTTTTGAATTTTTATTCTTATTTGTCTTTTACTTTAATGAAATTTTATATTTTCTAGGAGATAAATTGCATTAATTACAAAGTTATATTTATGATTTTACGAAAAACAAAAATAAAAAAAGTATAATTTAAATTATATCTTTGAATATTTTTCTCTCAATTAATCAATTATGTGTTATTTATATAGTTTATACTCTTACTGTCATATACATGGATGTTTTTAATAAAGATAGAATGAATTGCATTTGATTATTAAGAAATAATGAAAATTATATATAACAAATTTACTTTACAATGATTTTAATTCTTGAATTTATTATATAATAAAACATTTAACAAAAAAAATATTATAATTAATCATACATATACATTGTACTTTATATAGACTGCACTTATTTTTTTAAATATAAATTCAACAAATATGATGATACATAAGTTTAGTAAGATACAACGATTTTAATGTATTTATTGTAGTTAATGTATAATAGATTAATTTTCTTATATGGATACAATCAATATGATTCATAAATAAAACATTAATAAGACATACTAATTTTAATGTATCATTTATTGCTCTTATTTTAGAAAAAATAAAAGTATTATAATATGAAAAATGAAGAATATCAAGATGATGTGTCAACACTATCTTATACACTTGTCGATAATGTAACATAAAACAAGTGGAAGAGACGTATAAAATCATTCTAGTACACGTGTCAAGACTATCTTCATTCCCACTCTCCAAATCCTTTCGCTTCAAATAGTACCATTCAGTTACACTTCACATCACCTCTAACAATAGAATTTCTGTCAGAAAAAAAAAAAAAGAAAAAAAAACAGCTGCTCCAAAATACAATGGGCATGGGCAAGGAAACTCTCTCCACCACAGATGCAACCGGCGCTACCTTCAAGCTAGTTGGCTTCAACAATTTCATCCGCGCTAATCCCCGTTCCGATTTCTTCTCCGTTAAACGCTTCCACCACATCGAATTCTGGAGCGGCGATGCAACCAATACATCTCGTCGTTTCTCTTGGTCTCTTGGCATGCCGATTACAGCAAAATCAGACCTCTCCACCGGAAACTCAGTTCATGCGTCGTATCTCCTCCGTTCTGTTTCCGGCGAACTTCAGTTCTTTTTCACTGCTCCTTATTCGCCGTCAATTTCAGTACCGTCAACGGCAGGTATACCTAGTTTTTCTACCCCTACTCATCGGGATTTTACGGCGAAGCATGGGCTTGGTGTTCGTGCTGTTGCGTTGGAGGTGGAGAATGCTTACCTGGCGTTCTCCGCTAGTGTGGCCCGTGGGGCGAAACCCCGGTTTGAACCTGTAACGATTGATGAGCATGTGGTGTGGCTGAAGTTCATCTATATGGCGACGTCGTTTTGCGGTTTGTGAGTTTTGTTAAAGATGCGGATAGCCTCATTTTCCTACCAGGTTTACTCGTTTACGTCTCTTTCTTTTTTTCTGACACTACACACCCCTAGTCATTTCTACTCCATCCGTTCCGTCTTTGTTAACTACTTCTCCTGTCTTATCCATTTTGACATATCAAGAAACCGAAAATTTTTTTTTTAGTAATTATACCCTCAATTCAATTAGAAGGTAAGAGCATTTTCTAATTTGATATTTTGGATAATTTTTTATATACCTCAATTTATTAAAATTGGAGTTAACGTTTTTGAAAATGTAGTAAGTGTATATATTTGGTATCCCATCAATTAGTAATTTTTAAAAAATAATCTCATTGCATCAATCATTATTTTTATAAATAGGTTTTTAACCCCTAAAAGGAATTTAGGGGTTTAGGGAGTATTATTCTACCGTAACTTCCCCCCCAAAAAAAAATGAATTTTTATACTCTCTTATCTTAATTTGTTATTTTGATTTATATATAATGTGTGTTTTATTATATAAATATTATACTGTCAGTTTATCTTTTAACTACTAGTAACCTTTAAAATGCTTTATTTAAATTATTTGTTATTCCGTTGTCATAAATTGAACTTAATTTAGAACTAATGTAATTTTTAACTTGACCATCCAGTACGTTATACTACCGTTTTCTTTTCTTTTCAGTTTATGAGTAATAGTGAGACATACGAGTAGTTTGTTTAATGAGTCCTTTATGGAACACTTTTATTTGTTTATGTTTTGCTTTGACAAACACTTGTCAATCACAGTCGTTAATTTATTTATGTTTGTTTGTTCATTTATTTACACGTTATGCTTGATTTTTTTTTCTTAAATCAAACTAGTATATGTACCCATGTGTTGATAATTTAAAGAAAGTTAACGTTATATATTATGTTCGAAAGGTGAAAATATAATTATTTTCATGAGTGGTGGTAAGAAATTGGTCCTGTTTTATTTCATCTGAACTGCCTTACCTAAGCACATAAATAAATATTTAGAGAGGATAACACTTGAATTTATGTATCAATAATCCCAACAGGTTTTGAGGCCATGGATGAAACATCATCATTCAAGGAACTGAATTATGGGATTCGCCGGCTGGACCATGCCGTTGGGAATGTGCCGGAGCTGGGTCATGTAGTGGATTACATCAAGGCATTTACGGGGTTTCATGAATTTGCGGAGTTTACAGCTGAAGATGTTGGAACTGCTGAGAGCGGGCTGAACTCGGTTGTGTTGTCAAACAATGACGAGACAGTATTGCTTCCGTTGAATGAGCCGGTATATGGAACTAAAAGGAAGAGTCAAATTCAGACTTATTTAGAGCATAATGAAGGGGCAGGAGTGCAACATTTAGCTTTGGTTACAGAGGATATATTCAGAACATTGAGGGAAATGAAGAAAAGGAGTGGAGTTGGGGGATTTGAATTCATGCCTGCACCTCCGCCTACTTATTATAAGAATTTGAGAAGTAGGTCCGGGGATGTACTCAGTGACGAACAAATCCAGGCGTGTGAAGAATTGGGGATCTTGGTTGACAGGGATGATCAGGGGACTCTGCTTCAGATATTTACCAAGCCTGTGGGAGACAGGTAAGTTATCACTCTTTATACTGACTCGAATTGTTTTTAGTTTGCCGTAACACATTATGATATTCTTAAGTGATTCAAACGGACAGTTTGAATAACTATTTCACGTTATGTTAGCTATTGTTGTAGGTTGCATACTCTTTTTTTCTGTTAATTAATCTACGTCTAAAATGAGAAGAACATGTAGGTGTTTTTGATGTTTACATACATAGTATATTTGATGTTTTGGAACCTGGACCATGAGAAATTGATTTTTGCTTAGAAAGTATCGAGAACCTAGTGTCCGTAGGATAGTATCTTCATATATGTTTAATGTCAAGGAGAAAGAGTTAGGTCTTTGGAGTATGTGAATATTGAATCATTTAGAAATATGGGTGGTAAAGCATAAAACAGCAGCGCTTAACTATAGCATTGTCGCACACCAGAGTAATTGAAGTTTGCATTACGGGTGTGTTTGGTATGAAGGAAAATCTTTTCCTGGAAAACAAGTATATTTTGAATTTATTTTCTCATATTTGGTATAAGTAGAAAATATATTTCGCAAATGATTTTTACTGTTTGATTTATGAATGAAAGATGTTTGATTTATGAATGAAAAATGTTTATGAGAAATATCGTTTATTTTTACTAGAGTAGAAAATAATTTTTAAAATTGAAAATATTTTTCAAAAAAAAAAAAAAAATTTTTGGCGGGGGGTGGGTGGGTGGGTGGGGTCTGGTTCGGGGGTCTTGGGCGTTGGGGGTTGAAAAAATAACAAAATTTGAAGTTTGAAAATATTTTTAAAAAATAAAATTAATTTTTTGGGGCTGGTAGGGGGTATGGGGAATGGGGGAGGGGGTCTGGTAGGGTTTGGGGGGGGGTAGGAGTGAAAAAAATTAAAATTTGAAGTGAAAATACTTTTAAAAAACAAACTTAAAATTTATTCTGGTAGGTGGGGAGGGGGGATGGTAGGTGGGGTGTGGGGGTCAAGGGGTAGGAATTTTTTGGGGATGGATTGGGGTGGGAGGTCATGGGTAGGCATTTTTTTTGTGTGGTAGGGGGCGAAAAAATAAAAAATTGAAATTGGTTTTTTCATAAAAGAAAATTAAACTTAAAGTTGGATGAGTGTTTTGGAAAATGTTTTTCTTAATTTTTGAAAGGAATCATTTTCCTTAATTTTGAAGAAAATGAGTTGATTTGGAAAACATTTTCCAAAACTTTTGTCCCAACCAAACATGAGAAAATTGGAAAACATATTTCGAAAAATATTTTCATTCATACCGAACACTCATACCAAACACACCCTACATCTCCTACCAATTTTTGTCACTGGCCTATTTGCTTTAGAGATCACCCCCTGCCATGCTAAATGTGAACTCTTAAAAGAGTGTCTGTTGACGGGAGTACTGAGGACTCTTAGTTTGATCAATCTAGTTGTGATTAACGACTGTTTTGGACGAAGGTCGGTAAGTTCAGTATAAGGTGCGACAAATTTTTATTCAAGATGTAGATAACACCAAAGGAATCCGACGGTCCATTGGTGTCCCTGAAATGGACAGATATTTAAGGAAAGAAACGAATATAGACGGAGATGATGAATCAAAGGAGATAATTCTTCAAGCTTCAATTTCAAGTATCAAGCCTAATACTCGTACGTTAATTTGTAACCATTTTGACAAGATTCAACGATTAATAAACGAGAAAATATGGTCAGTACATATTATTATTGCTACAGAAGTTTTCAAAGAAGATAGAAAAGAAGATATTGACGAAGCATGGAGCAATACTGTTTTGCAACCATGCCTAGATGTTGTGAAAAGATTTCTCAAAAATGAATATTATTATTGAGTATACATAAACAGTCATTATCTCCATCTTCTGTTTTCGTCACTTTAATTTTTGACCTATTTTGTACAGTATGTATCGCATTACAAATATACATATGATATGACCCTTCTTTCTATATATGTTACTCTTATATGTAAAAAAATTCTTATTTATAGATAAAATATTTATTTTAAGTTCCGATCCAAGCCCAAGCCCCAAGTCCAAGTCCAAGCTTTCTATATTTAATATATATCAATATGAATACGTACGTACACAATTACATGAGATCACTCATACTGTCAATCTAATAGAGTGATAAAATAATAAATTACCATAAATGTTTGGGAAGATTCCACCCTAAAAGGATTTTAAAGAATAGAATTCTTAACTCATAAATTAAAAATGTTACATAGACAAAGAAGATAAAATAGTAAATTTGTAATCTATGGGTAATGAATATATTATACCTAATTCTATTACGGTGATTGAAGCTTGATTCAATAAAATCCTTATTTATTATTATATGGTGCACAAGTCAATATAAATACTCGTAATTGAAATAGTTATAGATAATTGTTCACTTCCCTCTTATTGAATTAGACTTAACACTTATGACGTGTTGTTAAACAGTGCAAGATTTGACGCATTATCACTTCAATATATTTCATCAGAAATATTATTGAGTTCTTTTTACAATCCTTTTGTAATAGATCTTTTCGTCAACTCTTCAAAGACTAGGAGATATAAGGAGACCCATACTAGCCTAAACGGACAGTCTCATCTCATGAGATTTATACGAACCTCTGCCTTCCCGAAAGAAGGAATCGCGACTCATAGCTAGCCTGTCGGTGCTTAGTATAAAGTTCCATTACGTTCATCTCACAAATCATAGAAGGTGGCTTCTAGCATGAGGGCATCATTTCTCATTAGATGATTTCTCATCTCATCATTAGTATTAAGTGTGAATTGTCCTTACACTTACATATAGAATGTGATTGAAACTTGTCTCTTGATATTCAACACTCTCTTAGGTGACTACTTTTAGTGAACTTTACTTAGGCTTGGTTGAGACTTATCTCACCATTCATCTTAGCCTCTTATCATGTTGTCACCATTTTCATTAGCATCATAGTTTCACATAATTACTCACCTCATTACGTGAATGTTCATTTCTTCTTTATCTTTTAGTGTTGACTCAAGCATTATGGAAGCTTGCTTCTAGATTGAGATTTACTTACTCTATTGATGACTTGTCATCCCTTTCTTTACATTGATGAAATGTGTATTGTCCTTACATAACATCTTTGGTGTTAATGACACTTGTCTCACACGTTCTAACACCTTCTTTTGTGAGTATTTTTAACATGGTAGCTTAGGTGTAAGTGAGGCTTGTCTCACTCTTTTAACACCGCATTCTGGTCACTTTCTTAACTTAGACATCTTTAGTTTTGTTAATACTCACTTTACTTGCTTACTTTCGTTTATTAGCTTCATATCATCGTTTATGGACGATGAGCACTTCATTCAATGAGTTACATATGTTCATAGTTCATTCTTTTAGGGCATGTTGGGACTTGTCCCAATATATGGCATGCCCTTGGATATGGATTCATTGAATTTCCTTAGATGTACTTAAGTGGTCATTACAATATTTTGGTTATATGTGATTGACATAAAATTAGTATTGGCCTAAACAATTTGGAAATGGCTTCATAGCCAATTTATTGGCACAAGCCAGAGTTACATTCATCCATGCTAAATTTGTGGTACATTATTCATTAGCAAAACTTTTAATTATTTAAAGATAACATTATAGCAAATTCCATTTAATAAAATTGGCTAACAATCATAAGCCAAACATTATTCAAGTGTGATTTTATGGAGATCTTTTTAGCCAACTTGTAACATAGCTTTAGGCATAACATTTTTAAACATCTTGGACAACATCATATTAGCATTTGATGAGTATATCATCTTCATAACGTCATATTAACATCAAGCATGCACAACAGACAGTAACATCTTCATACATAACATTTTCGGACATATCTTTAAGATATTATCATTCTCTTAACCAATCTTAGTTCATGACTTTAGGGTAACGTTTTTAAAACATATCGGAGAACATCATATTAATATTTGATGACTTTAGCATCTTCATAACGTCACAACAACAGCAATTCAACATTCGGCCAAGACACATAAATCACCTAACACAATCACGGACGTTCTTAGCATATCATCCATTCTTAGTTTTCATGATAGTATTAACTTTACGCGACTACATGTTTATAGGTTCATTCGATACTCATCATTCAAGAACAATACATGTTAATAAAAACCAGCACCACATGCCAACAACATGATCTCTAACCTATTCAACATTGAAATCGAAAAGGATACTAGGGACAAGGAGTTCGACGAGAACGGGAACAACCCTAGTTTCAAGATCGTTGAATTCGTGGGAAAGAAAATTCTCTTTGATAAAGGAGTCCATTAAAGAAACCCATACCTTAAGTATAACTTAATCCACAAAGACCACCTTTAACGAAACCTTGAAGAAACCTTGAAATCGCCCTAGAGAAATCGATAATTGTTTTGCCTTTTTCTTTTATTCGTTGCTTACTGTTTTTGCGTCGCCTTTTATATGAGTTTGAACGTGATTTTAAGTCTTATAAACTGATATTGACTCATTCAACTTAGGATTTAATAAGTTAATTAAATAAATTAATTAACTAATTACTAAAAAGCCCCTCCTAGATTGACTAGAACTAGGAAAACACAATACTTAGTCAAATCTGAAAATTTTCCTAGGAATTTCATTATGCCCCTTTAAATTAATTAATTAAATGGCTAATTAAATTAATTAAGGGACCTAGGGTAATTACTAAAGTTCCCATAATTCATTGGAACCAAAATTAACCCTTTTGGACCATCCTAGGTTAAGTACTAGGATGTTTCTTGATTTGTACTAGGTTAGTGTAAGAATTTCGGTTTGACCCCTTTAATTTAATTAATTAAATGGCTAATTTAATTAATTAAGTGACCTAGGGTAATTACTAAAGTACCCTTAAGTTGTTATAACCATAACTAATTCTTTGGACCATCCTACATTAGGTACTAGGTTGTCTTTTTCTTGTCTTAACCGAAATCTGGAAATTGCATTGTGATTTCGGCTTTGTCCTTTTAAATTAATTACTTAAGCTGATAAATTAATTAATTAAGTAGCCTAGGACAATTACTAAAGTATACCTAAGTTTTTAGGACAATAACAAACCCTTTCGACAATCCTAGATTAGGTACTAGGTTGTCTTTTCTTGTCTTAATCAAAATCTGGAAATTGCTTTGTGATTACGGTTTTGTCCTTTTAAATTAATTAATTAAGCTGATAAATTAATTAATTAATTAGCCTAGGGTAATTACTAAAGTATCCCTAAGTTTTTAGGACCATAACCAACCTTTTGGACAATCCTAGGTTAGGTACTAGGTTGTGTCTTTAACTAGTTACTAGGTTAGTGTCACCCGATTAAGTCTTAGGTTATCGGGTGCACTAATTAGTTTATTTCGTTTGGTACTAGGTTATTTAGCTAGTTAGGGCAGAAGGTTAGAGTCTAGAATTGGTTAGGAAGTTAGGCCCCACATGGAGTGGTCCCTTGTGCACGGTTTCCCCCTAACTACCCTAAACGAATTCGGTTAGGGTGGTCCCCTCCTTTGGACGCTTCTTGACATGTCTTGCACATGTGCTTGCATATGGGTTGGTTGTACTTTCCTAACTAACTATTATTTATGGTTCATTTGTGAATGTTTACTTATTGTCCCAAGGATCCTCACTATGTCCTTGGGCACTACTTACTCTGCATGATCATTTTAAATGGTAATGTGCTATGGTACTATGCTTGACACTTGATGCCTATTACCTAATATGTATGTTGGAGATCAATATTACTATTTATTTTAGCTTAGGGTCTTCTTTGCAGGTACAATTCTAAACAAGCTTGAACTATATTTTGCTTATTTGGGTATATATAGAAATTGGATAACACCCCTTAGCCATTTTTCTATACTATGCCTAATATTTCTCAATATTGGGCATTGGAATGCCTATGTATCCCCAATACGTATTCTAACTGACTTACTGGTCTCTTCACTAGACATGTAATTTTGCGTAATGTTACAAGAGGGTGCTCTCAGATCATGACATGGTGTGAGGCCCACTTTTGTGTGTTATTAATAACTTATGTTTTTGCGAGTGTATATGTGAGTTGTTCTACTTTACATTGTGTATTATTTGTTTTTGCGGATTTTTGAGCTTATGGCCACCTTTTGGTTATAATTGAAAAATGATTCTTACCCATTCAAATTTATTTATATTTTAAAAATATTTTTTCCACATCTTGTATTTACTTGAAGCGTGGCTGTTCGTAGGAAAATTAAGTCGCAGTTTTGATTAATATCGATGACCTAAATAGTGTTTGAAATTGAACGATCATGAAGGTGCAGCTACAACGAGGCCAAATGAAATTGCATAGACAATACGTGAACTCTTTGCATCTCATTGTGATTACCCAATTTTCAAATGGATTCTCTAGTAATGAGAGTTGCACACTCTCAAGATTGTGGAGTCTTGTTTGACTTTAGTTTCAAATGGCTTGTACGGTAATCTTACCTTGAACCATGCATGTCAAACATAGAATTTTCCCCATTGGTCCAGTTGACTAAGTAAGGCTTTCTCTTGATATGATCTTAGGAAACTTTATAGAGTGTGAGCCAATTTGATATATACCTCTTTTTTTACATACCTTGTGAGTGTGAGAACCTCTTTTGAACACCCCTTGAGCCATACCTTTCTTTGGAAGAAACTTGACAAAAACATAACCTCTCTTAACCCTTTACCCATAATCCTCTTGATTTGCGCCTAATAGAATAGCCAACTTAGGACAAATACAATGTTTTGGGTCTGGTGAAAAGATAAACAAGTCAAGAAATGGCCAGTAGGGCCCCGTCTATCAATTGTGTTGAGAAAAAATGGAACCCTTCTGTATGAAAAAAAAAGAGAAATAAAGAAAAGAAAACGAAACAAAAAAGAAAAAAGAAAAAGTTGTGAAATAAACTTGAAAATTACAAAAACAAAAAGGGATTTCCAACACATTATGCAAAAATGAATTAAGCGATAACTTTTGAGCACTACAAAATTTGATAAAGGAAATGAAATGAAGTGTCGTAAGTAAAACATTTCATGAGGATCATAGTCACTGAGCCTAAATAATCATACCTTTGCACTAAACCTTATTTCAATCCTTAAAAATACCAATTTAATCTTGTGAAAGCTGAAACAAATGTTGATAAAAAATGAGGCCAAGCCTATGGGCGAAAACATGCATTGTGTTCTTCTTTGTGAGAGTCAGTGTTGTATCTTATTCCAGAACCTTAAATCATTATACATCATGTGTGTGATAATGGAACATCATTTCTGTGAGGGCATTTAAATACTTTTTTTGATCTTGAACTTGCATTTGAAGTCTGTATTTCAAGCTTGAGAATCTTTGGTAATGGTGTTTTACAACTTCAAACCTTTGGGTACACAATTGATCCTTGCGTTCGTAAATTGAGTCTTGTTGTATACATTCATGATTGAATCTTCTGTAGCAATGATGGAGACATCCTTTTTGAACTAGTGAACTTGTGTTTTACTTGAGGAAAATAAAATTTTAAGTTGGGGGGTTTGATGACTCCATAGATTGGACTCAGTTAGGGCTATATTTTGATAGAAATAGTGTTCTTAAATGTTCATTTTTCTCATTTACTGGTAAATAACATTGAGTTTCACGTATTTTGAGTTTGAGGAAAAACATGGACATTACTTGGAAAAATGGAGAAAAGGGATGAAAAGAACAAAGAAATGAAGACATGAGGATCGTTGAGTCCACATGGGGAATCAACAATAGGTTAGAAGATCAACTTTTGTTCCAGTGTGCTGAGCTCGGAATGAAAGGATCAAATTAGTCATGAAAAGGAGTAGTTAGTGGATATGCGAGAAGTTCCACGAAGTAGTACCTTATTGCCCAGTGATCCAAAATGCAAAGATGCTTGGACTAAGCACAAGACAGCGATGAGGTTACCAAAGGCCAAATCGCCGATTTGATCGGCGATTCTGACTAACTGCGCTGAGTGATCCGCTGCAGCATTAATCTTTGAAAACTGTAAATACTTGTTGAGAGTGTTAGCTTCGTATCAAATTTTTTAGAGTTTATCAGATTTCTAATTAGGGAACTTTTTTTTTAGATCTAAGTTTGAGGGGGTTTTTGGAGAAGAACATGAAGATTCAAAGGGTTTCGTCTCGAAGGATTTGGACTTAGGTCTCTTGGATTCTTCATTCATGACCTGTAATAAGACTTAAATCTTCATACCCATTTGAATGTAAGCTCATTTTGGAATAAATTTCTATCTCTTTTCAAGTCTTGCAAAAACCCCAATTCTAGGGGTGTAATTTTGATAATATTGTGTAATTTAGTTGTTGGGTCTTGATTTTTGGTGGTTATTCATAGCTTAATTGTGATTTTGTCTAGTAGTTGTGGGTGAATATGATGAGTTTATTTTTGTAAATATAATCTCATTTAGTTCGTATTCCTATCACATCCAAAAAATACCAATCTCCTTGATTTAGTTCTCTTTGTTAATTTCGTTGTTTTTATTTGATAATAACCAAATATCCATTTGATAATTGATTCTTGTGTCACCCCTTTAGTTTTGATATGTTTTCATACGATTATGTTTATAGCTACCACTAGTTAGAACTATATTTTACTTTTCAATTAATTCTCACCTCTCCATGTAGAAAAGATCCCAACCCTTGGTTTGGTTACTATACTACAGTACGATCGTCGACACTTGCATTGGGAGTTGTTTCTTTGACGATGTCACCGATTGGTAGATTTCGTCAAGTGATTGGTCCTAGCTAGTATTGAAATACTTGGATAGAGTTTCCTCCAAGAAATTGTATGTCCTCATATATCGAGGATAGGGAATTTTATGGTTTCTAGTTTGTTCATTTTCTAAGACTATATTTTGAAGAATCTCATTGTAAAGGCTTGTGTGCCTATTGTGTTTTGATATTGTGTCTAAGATGTCCATGTGAGATACATACTTCTTCTTGTGTTATCAAATGTTTTAAATCGTATGGTTTTGAATAAATATATACAAGCATTAGCTTGCAATGTAATTGAAATTTGACCGGGGCATCTAAGCTTCCATTTGATGTTTTTACTATTAATTATGAAATGAAAGTTGTATATAAGTTTTATCTGACGTGTTAATATGTAAATAGTATGTTGGGAAACAAAGTCAAGTAATTTAAGTATAATGTTGATCATAAGTTCTCTAAAATATCATTTTATTAGTGCTTTGAGTTTCATAGTCGATAAAGGCAGGTAATCTTTTTCCTATCCCTGTCATTCTAGGTAATTCTAGGTAAGGATGATAATTTTAGCTCATATTAATAAAATGAGTCCATTTTGTCTGTTGACATTCTTTGAATGGGAGCAACGTCGCGGTGACTCAATTAAAAAAGAATTAGTTATTAAAAGAATTTGAAACGGGTAAAAGGGGAAAAGAGAGTCGACAACTAATTTTTAGAAAAACTAGGAAATCAATTGATAAATTAGTTTAAAAAATAATCTACGAAATCAATAGGTAAGGGATTCAAATTATTTCGAAGGGAAGGGGTTAGGCACCCTTTGAAATCCACAATTGTGGTTCTCGACTGAGTTCATTCTTTTTCAAATTGAGGAGGAGAATAAAATAATATACAAATATAATAAACATGTAACATACACAATAAAATAAAATAATAATATCAGCATAAGTTTTGCCTAACATCGATATATACAAAATAAACAATAAAACAATATAATTCGAACTTCGTTCGAATAGCTTCAAGGAAGCAAGTCTTGGGTACCTGTAAACACACTTAGTAAAAGTGTTAGTAATCAATATATGAATAAAATTGAATATAAGAAATAATAATTTATAAATAAAAACCCGTCTAATTAACATGGGAGGCCTTGGAAATCGACGGTAATTTCTTCATCGGCCATTTTTAACAGTAAAAAATATAAACATGAACTAAATTTCCGTCTTTTAAACTGAGGAGACCTCCAAAACCGACGGAGAGATTTTCTCATTAGCCAATTTTTAACAATAAAGAATATAAACATGGAATAAATTTCCGTCTTTTAAAATGGGGAGGCCTCCAAAACCGACGAAGAGAATTTTTCATTGGCCATTTTCTCAAATAAATTTTAACGATTAAAAATAAAATAAACTAAATACAACAATGAGAGGCATGATATAAAAACAATAGAATGTAAGAATAAACCAAATGAGCATAATCATAAATAATGAAAGTAAAAGTAAGCAAGAAAATTCTAGCAAAGAAAAGGATTAAAAATAAATAAGTAAAAAAATATACATTACTACAGCAACATAAAGCTTCATCCAAACAAATTTTTAATAATTATAATAATTAAAAAAACACAAACGAGACAATGCACAATAATATTTAATAATAATCAAATGATAACATGCTTGGCTGAAAATTCTTTAAAAAGAAAAGAAATGCAAACTATCAATCAATAAATTAAAACCACTACATATATAGTATAATGTATACCAATAAGAACAAAAATAAACTCAATTGAAAGAAAAAGAAAAATACGAACAACAGCACGTAATCCAAAAGTCAAAATAAAATCAACCTAGCGGACAATCACAAAACCATATTCAGAAACATCTTAACACAATCAAACAAACATCACACACTTGAAAAAAACTTAATCCAAACTATAACATAACAACAAACCGACAATCAATAAGAAAACAGAGCAAGTTCTTCCATTCAACATTAATAATATAAAATCAAGTCAAAATAAGGCTACAAGAATAAAAATGCTACCGAAAAAGAGAACGAAAGTTGTAGGATCTGGGTCGTTGTTGTCACGAGTTGTTGACTCGCCGGTGGTGGAGCTGCTGCCTACTGGAGCTTTCAGAGTCACTCTGGACGACCGAATACCTGCAAAAATAAAGGAAAAATCGTGAAAGGGATGAGGGGAAGGGACTGATGTTGTTTGGTGGGTGTTTGCTGGAAAACAAGAGGGGATTTATGGGTTTCTTTGTGGTCTGGAAGGTGGTGTTTTTCCGGAAAAAGAGACCGAAGACTGTGGGGTTTTTGGGTCTGGTTCGAGCTGGGTTGTGGTTAGCTTCGCCGGGGAAGACGATAGGGGGGAAATGAAGGATTGCAATGGGGTTTTGGGTCTGATTTTGAGCTCTGTGGAGACTCTTTTCAGCTTCTTTCTCTTTGTTTCAGGTGGGGTTTTGGAGGCAGTGAGCTAGCGGTGGAGCAGTAGGTCATTTCTGATGGTTTTTCTTTGGTGAATGAAAGCTGATTCGTCAGAGAAAAAGAACGGAAAGGCAGCGAAGGTTAGTGGTCGTTGTCTGGTTGCTGGAAAACTGGCAAAGGGAGAAGAAGAGATGAAGGTGGAGGTGGTTTTGGTTGGCTGGAGTTCACTGGAAAATATGGGTTGTTCTAACTATTTTTTTGGTGGTGGTGGACCAGATGGAAAATATAAAAATCTGAAAATAAATAAAATTTATCCCCTCCTACCCTAAAGATCAACTATTCATTATATAGGGAGTTGTTACAAAATGGGTCTAAGTTATGGGCCTGAGATCATGACCCAAAACTTGTTGATTGATAAAATATCTGTATATTAATTTTTGGACTGTATAAAATATCAAAATGAATATTAACAATGAAACAGAGAAAAAATAAATATGAAAAAAATAATGAACGTAATCAATTACATGTAAAAATGCAATTTAACAAAAATAATGATTTTGTAAAAATGAACAAATGTTTGAACGTCTGACATTGACAAAATAATATAAACATAACAACCGATAAAAATCCTAATACTTTGAGAAAAAGAATGATTATCTACAAATTGCATTGAAATGACAAAACGTGTATTTTAAACTATTTAAAATAAAATATTCAAAAAGTATTAATTTTAAATTATCAGACCAAAATTTGGTGTCAACAACTTGCCCCTTTGTTTGATTAGGATCGATGAAAGAGATCCTAGTCAAACAAAGTTGACGAACCCAAATTTGGTTTGATAAACTTTGAACAAAACAAAATGAGACGTTAGTAGAGCTTTTGAGCAAGACTCCACCTCCGTCGACTGGGCAAAAAATAATAAACAAAAGACAGAGATTGATTGTAAACTGAGAAAATTCACATACCTTTGATGTTACTTGTAAAATTGCACAACGAAGGTGGTGTACCTTTTGAAAGGAGGATGATGTGAATAACATGTCACTTTGAACGACGTGACAACCCAACGCGTCTTTCTGAAAGGAGGACGACCTAATTTGAATTTAACATGTCACTTTGAACGAGGTGACAACCTAACATGTCTTTTTGAAAGGTGGACGACCCAACTTAAACATAACATGTCACTTTGAACGAGGTGACAACCCAACATGTCTCTTTGAAAGGGGAACAACCCAATTTGAACATAACATGTCACTTTGAACGAGGTGACAACCCAACGTGTCTCTTTGAAAGGAGGACGACCCAACTTGAACTTAACGTGCCATTTGAAGGGAGATGACAACCCAATCTTGAACTTAATGTGTCATTTGAAGGGAGATGACAACCCAATCTTAAACTTAACGTGTCATTTGAAGGGAGATGACAACCCAATCTTGAACTTAACGTGTCATTTGAAGGGAGATGACAACCCAATCTCGAACTTAACGTGCCATTTGAAGGGAGATGACAACCCAATCTTGAACTTAACGTGTCATTTGAAGGCGAGATGACAACCCAATCTTGAACTTAACGTGCCATTTGAAGGGAGATGACAACTCAATCTTAAACTTAACGTGCCATTTGAAGGGAGATGACAACCCAATTTCGAACTTAACGTGTCATTTGAAGGGAGATGACGATCCAATCTTGAACTTAATGTGTCATTTGAAGGGAGATGACAACCCAACGTGTCTCTTTGAAACGCGGACGACCCAACTTGAACATAACATGTCATTTGAAGGGAGATGACAACCCAAAAATAAAAGATGTCTTTTTGAAAGGTATGACTATCCAAAAATAAAAAGATACATGACAATAAAAAAATATAATTTTAACTATGAAATGGTCCACAAAGTTTGATGTCAGTTTGAAAGGCATGACGACCCAGATTTAGAAGATGTCATTTTGAAGGTATGATTACCGAAAAATAAAAAGATGTCATTTTGAAGGGTATGACTATCAAAAATGCAATTTAAACTTTAAAACGATCCACAAAGTTATTTGGAAGAATATGATGACAAAATTTAAAATTATGTCATTTTGAAGGGTATGACGACCGAAAAATAAAAATATATCATTTTGAAGGGTATGACTATCCAAAAATACAATTTAAACTTTGAAATGGTCTACAAAGTTATTTGGACAAATATCAACAATGAAACGGTCCACAAAGTTAGTATGGACATATATGAGGCATAAATATAAAATGATGTCAGTTTAAAAGGTATGACGATCCAAATTTAAAAAATATCATTTTGAAGGGTATGACTACCGAAAAATAAAAAGATGTCATTTTGAAGGGTATGACTATCAAAAATGCAATTTAAACTTTGAAACGGTCCACAAAGTTATTTGGACAATATTGAAAAGTGCGTTTCAACCCATTTTTATTTTATGAACATTAAAACATATTTTAACTTGGGTAGCACCAACAATAGTATTGTACAAAAAATTCTCACAATTCTTTATCTTTGAACTGAGATTGATTTCGAGGCAAATTCTATGGATTCAAGTGGTACCTCAAATATACTTAAGTAACAACAGGATTTGTCCATCTTGCTATAAACAAAGACTTTGAACTAGAGCTAAAATCATGTTTTAAGTGCCCTCACTATAAAGAAAGTCCCAATTTGCACACATTTAAAATATTTTGATTTGGGAACATCTGGAAAAGTACACTCACACTCAGAAAAATGTTCAACGCATGCAATTGTGATACTATAGGCTTGACCTTCATGTAAATCTCCACTAATGTGAGAACATTTGAATTGAAATCATGTAGGGCTTGTTAACAGCTTGTAATGTAGGCTTAGGGACGGGTAGGATAGTCATTTGGGATAAAAGTGACTTATTCCCTTCTTGAGCATTGCAGTAAATAGATGCTTTCAATATTTGTTACACTTTTGGCGTTTGATTCTCTTTGTTGTCCCTTTCCTTTTGCACTTTTGACTTCTTTGAAACTTTGTTTGTCTGATTTTTTCCCTTTTGAATTTCCTCCTTTTTGTTTGGAGTGTTTTTCTATTTTCTTGAAATTCTGCTTGCTTAAACTTGTGGGGAATTTTGAAGTTTTTTTTTTCTTCTCTTTCTTTTGAAGTCATTTTTGTTTTGTTGACTTTCAGGGACTTTGATAACTTTTGTCTTTGACAAATTTGAACTTTGAATCTTCTTTTGTAACTTGCACGTCTTCAGTGCGCTCAAGAAAGTTTTGTCAAAAGAGTGTTGGTGCGTATAAGCACTTAAAAAAGATATAGGCTATAATGTGGTTGTCCAAATAAAAGGCTTAAGGCTCAAAATGGGACATACTAAGAGTTGACGTCATTTGGTAGGCTTTGAAAGGCTCAAACGGGTCAAAGGAGGCCTACAATTATTTTCCAAATCAAACATTACTCAAAAATTCGCCTCAATAACATTTAGGTCAAGTTCTAGATCAAATATGCAAAACAATTGAATTTAATTCCAAATTCACCACACAATGCACATGAAACAATGAATCTGGTTTTGTTCTAATCTTGAATGTATACAAATGAATATTTACAAGTGTAACAAAAGTATGAATGAAAGGTGCCAAAAAGAATCTATGGTTTAACAAGAAGTCAACCTTTCTTATTGTACAAATTATGTTTCACATCACACTTGAACTGTGTTGGCACTAAGACTGGCAAACGGACAGGACCGGGTCAACAGGACCGGTTTTACCGGAACCGGTACCGGTACCGGATTTTTCTTACCGGATTTTCTTACCGGTACCGGATTTTACCGGACCGGATTTACTGGAAAAACCGAACTGTTCCGCCCGGTCCGGTAGTAACCGGTTTGGAACCGATTTGGACCGGTTTGGAACCGGGTCTTACCGGTTCATCCGGTACTTTTTTTTTTTTTTTTTTTATAAATTTTAATTATTTTAATTATTATATAAATATTATATATTTATATTAAAACTTCAATTGAAAACTTTAAAGTTTATATAAGTTTGAAATTGAATTTATACTTTAAAGTTTATATTGAATTTAAAGTTTCAAATTGAATTTAAAGTTTTATATTGAACTTAAGTTTTATATTGAATTTAAAGTTTAAACTTTATATTGAATTTAAAGTTTGAAATTGAATTTAAACTTTAAAGTTTATATTGAATTTAAAGTTTTAATTTAAACTTATATTAAAATAATTAAAAATTAAATTTATAAAATGACATGATAAATAGAAGAGACTATTATAAAAGAAAATCAAGGCGAATAGCCGTATATTTATTCAAATAAATAAATTATACAATACAAATATTAGAAAGAGAATAAGAGTACATAATTTAGGAGGAATTGAATATTAATTAATATACTAACAATTGCAATTTTTTTTAAATTCTTTTTGTAAATTTAGTATCATTTGAAAAGAAAGATTTTTTGGAATTGGCATTTGTCGTTCTTCTTCCATTGCTTCCATGCCATCATCACTATTCTCACCAAATATTTCATCTATTTGGTCTTCTATTTGGCTACTTAATAGTGGTAGTCCGGTGTTTCTTCTTTCGGCATTGACCCAATCTCGAAACAACACCGATATTTCCAAACTGTCCTTTGCTAATGAATATCGATGATCTCCAATCATAAATCTCGCCGCACTAAAGGCTTGCTCCGAAGCGACCGATGATGCTTGAATCGCTAGCACATCTCGAACAATCCTAGCAAGGGTCGGAAATTGATTTTCACGATTCTTCCACCATATTAATATTGGAGGTTGAAGTTGTCCTTCTTCATGCCTAATCTTTTCCCGTGCCTGATTGAAATATAAATCAAAATCATTATTAGTAGAAGATTCAAGCTCAAGATATTCATCCATCCAATCATCCGTATCATCACTTTTAGGCTTAGAATATGAAGGTTCAACTATTGGAATATTTTTTTCCATAACTTTATATGCATTATATAAATTTCTAACTTTTGCATAAATGCTACCTTTACATTGTTCAACACTAGGAGTTTCATCATCTTTAATTTCTAAATTTACATAAATCTTTTCAACCATTCTTTCAACACCTCTTAATTTATAATTTGGATTGAAAGTAGTAGCAGTCAAATAGATTTGAGGAATAGGGAAAAAATATTTTTTGAACTTTTCAATCATAAAAGCAAGTGAATCTTTAAAATGATCTTTTCCTTTATATTTTGCAAATTCAGATGAAATAGCACAAATATTTACTAAAACAGAAGAAATAGTAGGATAATATTGACCAGAACATGCATTTGTTGCTCTATAAAAAACACTTAAAAAATCAATCAGTTCTTTTGTATTTTGCCAATCTTCAAAGCCAATTCTTAAACTAGGATCCGCATTATGAGCATTAAAAATTAATTGTAGCGGTTCTTGATAAACATAAGCAACTTGAAGCATTTCAAATAAAGAATTCCATCTAGTGCATACTTCTTTTGGAACTTTTCTATATGCAAGTCCACATTCATTATAACGATTTTTAAATTCTGTAATTCTAGCTTTTACTTTAGCTTTAAAAATCCAATTACAAGCAAGTCTAATTTTTTCACAAGAAACTCCAAATTGAGAAATACCATCTTTTACTATTAAATTATAAACATGTGCGGCACACTTAATATGAAAACAATCATTATCAATTGGACAAAGTCTAATTTTTAAATAATCAACGGCTCTTAAATTATTAGAAGCATTATCTAAAGTGACACTCATTATTTTATCACATATTCCATAATATTGTAAAATAAAGGCTACTTTTGATGCTATATAAGAACCGGTTTTAGTTTCTTCAACATATTTATACGCTAATATTCGTTTTTGCATGTTCCATTCATGGTCAATCCAATGGACAGTAAGTGTAAAATAATCGTTACCATTAGGACTACGTCCCATATCAGAAGTAATAGATAATCTACCATCATAATAAGCAAATAAACAACAAAGAAAATGAGAATATTCTTTTTGATATTTAAAAAGATCACTTTTAATTGTATTTCTTGGAATACCTTCATAATCTGGGTTATATAATTCTCGAATATAATGAACAAAACCAGGATGTGAAGGAAATGAAAAAGGTAAACCACAAACAGCAACCATTTTAGCTAATTCTCTACGATCTTTTTCTTTACTATACGTGCGGTGTGTGCTTCGACTAGCCGGGTTAGACATATTTAATACACCTTGAACCATATTAGAACCTCCAACACCCATAGAACTTTCGGGTATGGGTGTTCCATTTCTATTAGCTCTTTCTTTATCATCTAGGCGAGCAAATTCTTTATTACACTTTCGTAAATGTGTTCTTAGTCGTCCCGTTCCCCCTTGTGTACCCGTAGTTACATGTTTCATTACCAATTTACATTTAGTGCAAGTAACAGTAGTTTTTGCCTCATTTTGTATCAAAAATTTCCATACTAACGATCTTTTAACACGTACGGCGGCGACATTTGAAAAAGTAGGTAAAGGGGAGACTTCGGTAACCGGACTAGTCGGGGTAGGGGTCTCTTCATCTTCCTCATTTATTTCTACTTCTTCTTCTAATTCTTCCTCAAAATTAGTATAATGTCTATTTAAAGACTCGTGATCTACTTCATTTTCGGAATTAAATTCAATAGGTCTTGGCGTAAAAAAAGTTTCATTAACACGAGTATAATCATTAGTATTAACTAAATATCTAGGTGGCAAATTTTTAGAACAAGAACTACTTACTCCTCCCTTGTTATTTTTTAATTCCGACATTGGTCTTTTACCACTATTTCTTTCGGAATTCATGTTAAAATTTAAAATAATTAAATATTATGAGAAAACAAGCAAAATAATATAATAAAAGAGATAAAACAACTAAATTAATAAACAAATAAAAATTAAAGTTGAAAGTTGAAACGAATGTACCAAACGTCTACGTATAAGTAGACGTATAACAAAGCCGGATTTGGTAGATGCCTATTGTAGCTTCCGAAATTCAAACTCCAACTCAATATCACAATATAATAATTAATAATTTATGAGAGATTTAAAATTGAGACTTTGAGAGATTGTATAAGATTGTATAAGTAGTGAATTTGTGATTTAAAATGAAGAAAAAGGGTATATTTATAGTATAATTGATTAGAAAGGGGTGGGGGGTGCTACTAGACCGTTTTGGGCCCCAGCCCAACGGCTAGAAGGGCCCAACGGTCATAAAACGGATACATAAATTTAAAAAAAAAATAAAAATTAAAAAGCAGCTAAACCGGACCTTACCGGATCGGATCGGTTTTTACCTAACCGGTTCAACCGGATAAAAAACCGGGAACCGATTCGGTAACCGGTCCGGTATACAAGAAGACCGGTTCCTTACCGGTTCAACCGGTACCGGACGGACCGGTACGGGAACCGGCCAGGAACCGGACCGGACCGGATCAAAACCGGTCCGTTTGCCTGCCTTAGTTGGCACCAACCAAGTCAAAAAATAATTTTAAAAATATAAACATTAAAAGAATAAAAAATAATAAATCTTTTGAATAAAGAATATCGAACCCAGTAAAGGCTGCCTATGTATCTCATTGATGAGAATCAGATTTGCGTAGTTCTTCCAGATATGACATAAAACCTATAATTTGAACAACAAATGAATTTTTTAAAGGAAAAATAATGAAAATAAAAAACCAATGAGCCACATTGAATGGCGGACAACCTAAATTTAACAAAAAATATTTTTATTAATCAAAGAAAACTGATCTAGAATGAAGAAATCAGTGAATCACATTGAAGGGCGGAAAATTTAACAAAAGTAACAAAAAAAAAAAGAAATTAATGAGTCACATTGAAGGGCGGACAACCCAAACTTAAAAAGTCAATTAAAACAATATTCTTAGTGGTATATAAGATAAATAATAATAAAAAAATATACAATGAATATGACATCATGTACAAAACATAAATGCAAAACATACAAACACCCTCGGAGCGAAGCCTCATAAATTCTAGAGTCTGTGTACAACCTTGGTGAAATTTTTAGGGCATTCCTAAAAATTTTTGCTCCTGTCCTCTTGAACAACCTTTGGTATTTAATCTTGTAACAACTATCTCCTTTGTAAAAATTTTGGAGACCTCCTCAAAAATTTTGCCCCAGTTTTCGTTTTAAAAATTTGAAAAGCTTACGGGAACATGACCGAGCTCTTATGGCGCCTACGTATCCCGTTGAAACAGGAATCAGGTCAAACGTAGTTCCAATAAATTATAACTTGAATAAAAACTGGACTTGAATTATGAATATTCTAAAAACTAGATTAGCAAGAGTGATTTTAAAATAATGAACTACCATACACCATATTAACGTATAACAAGTATATCATACAACACAAACAATGAATACATGTCTTATACAAATGTGCCTCGAGTTTTGTGTCATGCTTAATATGAGGTTTTGACTTAGCTCTACACTAGATGACTAAGAGTGGGCTTTGTCTATTGTGGATAAGTGACCCAAGCGGACAACTTGGGTTGAGACAGTTAACGATCGTTGACTATCCAGTAGCCAACTACATTCGTCAGGGTGTCCCGAGAAAAGTTTGGTTAACGAACGATTGCGAACCCGCATGATCGTCCTTTTAGTAAAAAAAAAACAAAATTAGGTGTCGTTTGACGGAATAAATGTTGTGCATACAATAACAATATACAATAAATAATGAATCAATACAGAGTACAATATGCAAATAATCAACAAAATATACAAGATATAATGAATAACACAATAAAAGAATAGTATCCTCAATTTGAAAAAATGAATTCATAATGGTTAGAACCTCTATGTCCCCAGCGGAGTCGCCATTCTGTTGACATCCTTTGAATGGGAGCAACGTCGCGGTGACTCAATCAAAAAAGAATTAGTTATTAAAAGAATTTGAAACGGGTAAAAGGGGTATTAAAAGGGGAAAAGGGAGTCGCCACCTAATTTTTAGGAAAACTAGGAAACCAATTGATAAATTAATTTAAAAAATAATCTACGAAACCAATTTGATTCTATGTAAGGGGTTCAAATTATTTCGAAGGGAAGGGGTTAGGCACCCTTTGAAATCCACAATTGTGGTTCCCGACTGAGTTCATTTTTTTTCAAATTGAGGAGGAGAATAAAATAATATACAAATATAATAAACATGCAACATACACAATAAAATAAAATAATAATATCGGCCTAAGGTTTGCCTAACATCGATATATACAAAATAAACAATAAAATAATATAATTCGAACTTCGTTTGAATAGCTTCAAGGAAGCAAGTCTTGGGTACTTGTAAACAGACTTAGTAAAAGTGTTCGTAATAAATAAATATGAATAAAATTGAATATAAGAAATAATAATTTAAAAATAAAAACCCGTCTAATTAACATGGGAGGCCTTGGAAATCGACGATAATTTCTTTATTGGCCATTTTTAACAATAAAAAATATAAACATGAACTAAATTTCCGTCTTTTAAAATGGGGAGGCCTCCAAAACCAACGGAGAGATTTTTTCATTGGCCAATTTTTAACAATAAAGAATATAAACATGGAATAAATTTCCGTCTTTTAAAATGGGGAGGCCTCCAAAACCGACGAAGAGAATTTTTCATTGACCATTTTTTAAAATTAATTTTAATGATTAAAAATAAAATAAACTAAATACAACAATGAGAGGCATGATATAAAAACAATAGAATGTAAGAATAAACCAAATGAGCATAATCATAAATAATGGAAGTAAAAGTAAGCAAGAAAATTCTAGCAAAGAAAAGGATTCAAAATAAATAAGTAAAAAAATATACATAACTACAGCAACATAAAGCTTCATCCAAACAAATTATTAATAATTATAATAATTAAAAAAACACAAACGGGACAATGCACAAATGCACAATACTCTCTCTGTTTCAAAAAGATTGGCCTAGTTTGACTTGAAACGGAGTTTAAGAAAAGAAAGAAGACTTTTTAATCTTGTGGTTCTAATTTAAAGTTATGTTAAATGTACCAAAATACCCTTTAATCTTGTGGTCTTAAACATGCCACGTGGAAAGTTAAAGTTAAAGTGTTGCCAAAAAAGAAAAGGGGTCATTCTTTTTTAAACAGACTAAAAAGGAAGTAGGGTCATTCTTTTTGAAACGGAGGGAGTCATATTTAATAATAATCAAATGATAACATGCTTGGCTGAAAATTCTTTAAAAAGAAAAGAAATGCAAACTATCAATGAATAAATTAAAACCACTACATATATAGTATAATATATACCAATAAGAACAAAAATAAAATCAATTGAAAGAAAAAGAAAAATACGAACAACAACATGTAATCGAAAAGTCAAAATAAAATCAACCTAGCGGACAATCACAAACCCATATTCACAGAAACATCTTAACACAATCAAACAAAGATCACAGACTTGAAAAAAACTTAATCCAAACTATAACATAACAACAAACCGACAATCAATAAGAAAACAGAGCAAGTTCTTCCATTCAACATTAATAATATAAAACCAAGTCAAAATAAAGCTACAAGAATAAAAATGCTACCGGAAAAGAGAACGAAAGTTGTAGGAAAGATCTGGGTCGTTGTTGTCACGAGTTGTTGACTCGCCGGTGGTGGAGCTGCTGCCTACTGGAGCTTTCAGAGTCACTCTGGACGACGGAATACCTGCAAAAATAAAGGAAAAATCATGAAAGGGATGAGGGGAAGGGACTGATGTTGTTTGGTGGGTGTTTGCTGGAAAACAAGAGGTCTTTGTGGTCTGGAAGGTGGTGTTTTTTCCGGAAAAAGAGACCGAAGACTGTGGGGTTTTTGGGTCTGGTTCGAGCTGGGTTGTGGTTAGCTTCGCCGTGGAAGACGATAGGGGGGAAATGGAGGCTGGCAATGGGGTTTTGGGTCTAATTTTGAGCTCTGTCGAGACTGTTTTCAGCTTCTTTCTCTTTGTTTCAGGTGGGGTTTTGGAGGCAGTGAGCTAGCGGTGGAGCAGCGGGTCATTTCTGATGTTTTTTCTTTGGTGAATGGAAGCTGATCTGTCGGAGAAAAAGAACGGAAAGGCAGCGAAGGTTAGTGGTCGTTGTCTGGTTGCTGGAAAACTGGCAAAGGGAGAAGAAGAGATGAAGGTGGAGGTGGTTTTGGTTGGCTGGAGTTCACTGGAAAATATGGGTTGTTCTAACTATTTTTTTGGTAGTGGTGGATCAGATGGAAAATACAAAAATCTGAAAATAAATAAAATTTATCCCCTCCTACCCTAAAGATTAACTATTCTTTATATAGGGAGTTGTTACAAAATGGGTCTAAGTTATGGGTCTGAGATCATGACCCAAAACTTGTTGATTGATAAAATATTTGTATATGTATTTCTGGACTGTACAAAATATCAAAACGAATATTAACAATGTAACAGAGAAAAAATGAATATGAAAAAAATAATGAACGTAATCAATTACATGTAAAAATGCAATTTAACAGAAATCATGATTTTGTAAAAATGAACAAATGTTTGAACGTCTGACATTGACAAAATAATATAAACATAACAACCGATAAAAATCCTAATACTTTGAGAAAAAGAATGATTATCTACAAATTGCATTAAAATGACAAAACGTGTATTTTGAACTATTTAAAATAAAATATTCAAAAAGTATTAATTTTGAATTATCAGACCAAAATTTGATGTCAACATTGTCGATATTTAATGGCTTGGAACACTTATATTTTAATGTCTAATTACAATCCCATAATTTATGCTATTCAGTTCCCCTCTTACTGTTAATCACTGAAACCTAGATCCTAACATAACAAATCAATTAAAAAACAAAACTCCATATACGTCATCGTTCTTCTTGATTCGTCGTTCTCTATATTTTGTCGTTTTCGTGTTTCGCCGTTCTCGCTGTTCATCATTCTCCCTGTTTCGTCGAAGAAATTTTCTATAGACTAAATATGAATTATACCAGAATGACATGATTGTGGTCGGGAAAATAGTACGGAGGATTAAGTGAATCAATTTCAAGATACAAAGATCTGATAAAATAGGTATATGATTAGTTTTTTTAAAAATTTCCAAGTTTCGTCTTCGTCGTTCTCGTTGTTCCTCATTCTCATTGTTTCGTCGAAATTTTTTTCTAAAGCTTAGATATGAATGATACCGGAATGATGGGATAATTATCATGGAGAATAGTACAGAGAAGTAAGTAATTGATTTCAAGATACAAAGATCTGATAAAAAAGGTATAATATAAGTTATTTTATATTGTGAATTTATATTTTTAATTTTTCAGTACATAAGTCATGATATTGTTCGTGATGCATTGTTAGTTACTGCTTTATAAATAGAACAGTTGCATCAAATGTGTTACATTATTTATTTGTGTATCATTTTTTGGTGATTCTAAAGTATTAAAGACATGTAAAATTTTCTTCGTTGTTTTAATGTATCATTGACTATGCGAGTGTAATTATGGTACATAGATATGAAATGTATCATGTAGTTGTTCTGTATCTAAAACATGTAAAATGTTGAGTACAATATAATCTGTTGTGATTAGTTGTAAGAATGTATCTTGCATTTTTTTTGGAATGATACATCAAATAGTAACAAATTTTTAATGTATATTGTATAGTTGCAACAGTGAACAAGGAGAGAATGATGAGGGAGATTTCAACTAGACGAAATATCTTGTGCACACGTAATTGTTGTTTCGAAGAGAAAGATATTATTCCCCACTATTCTGATTACTACATTACAGAAAATGTGTAGCAGATACATTAATACATAAATCTCACTACTTTAGATTCTAATTACTAAGCTTCACAATAGTTTGTAATATTACTTTCTATATCATATTTTGGCTGCAAGATACATGTATCTAACAATTTTAACAGTCGAGATACACGAATTGTTGTGAACAAGAATGTCACAAACGTAAGACTTGTGTTTTTTCCCAAAGGAGAATGAATCATTGAATTTATACAAGACATTGATGTTCATGTTGAATAATTTTTCAATTATATAAATTTTGCACTGGTATATTTTGATAAACTAACTTGAGTTGTTAATACTATGAAGTATCGGTACAATATATGTGAGCTTTGCTATTTTGTATAAATATTAGTCCAATTTTGTGGGTGAATAATTTGTTTGATGTATAATTAGCTTATGTGAATCTATAAGTATTGATAAAATTCATAACTAAGTTATCTAATAATAATTTATGTGAATCTGATACATAATTATGTATTTAAATTCTTTGATAAGACTCATATCTAATGTATCATATACATTAAGTGAAAGATTTGATTATGTGTTTCTGAACTTTCCTTTTGTATTATGTTCAATTAGTGGCAAACACCATATACACATAATGTATCAAACAAACACCATTTTCCTTTATATACAACTGATTAAAATTAGTTATGAATCTGATACTTATGTTTCTGAACTTCAAATAAGTAATATGAAAGATTTAAGTATAAGATGATATGTTATCTATCGACAACATTATAATTAAAACACAAAACATAAAATTCACATGATATAATCAATAACAAAAAATATTCAAATTCAAAAAATGACATGAAACTGTTTTTAGAATAACACTCTAAAACCTAAATAAAATTATCTTGAAACAAGCAAAACACGAAAGGGTTCGTATTCATCGATACATAATTACTATTCAACAAGAACTAAATCATCTTGTTGCTGTGGAGTGAATCAAGCCTTGGGTTTTGAGGATCATCTTTATCGCTAAGATAGTCTGACTTTGCCATTTGATTACCTTATCTCCACAATAATTCTTCATATCTTGTGCGAAGATATTCAGCTCGAAAATAATTTGATGGGATGTATGTTGATTTCGTCACTAAGGAACTCAGCAAAAGCAACTACAAAAAGTAAATCAGCATGAGAAATATGCCAAGTTAATCATATGGTACATAACTGTAACTATAAAGTATCTTAATGTTTAATTGATGCAAAAAAGAGTATCTGATACTTAATATCAATTGATGATCTATACAATCTGATAGATATTTGTATCTGATACAAAAATTGTCCAACCCTTAAACATAATACAAATAAAGAAGTACAATTAAATTAGTAACTTGTCTTTTATCTTATGTTTGTATCTAATACATTTATCAAATTTTTGTATCTGATGCATACTAAAAAATACATGTTTTGAATGATACACTGTTGAACATTATTTTGTATTAATAATTTAAGAAAATTATAATAACTCATCAAAGAATAATATGCATCAAGTACTTTTATATTTAACATATAACTTCTAACAACTACACTAATTTAAATCACGATAGATTGCACCATAAAGATAAGTAGTGTATCAGAAACTTTAAAAAACTAAAGAAATCTAGAATTAAAAAAAAAGAGTAGATGCATAGAAAATTCATACCTTGGGTTGCATAGATCGGGAAACACCATATCCAATTTTTCTCTCCATTTGTTTTTTGGAGAGGGGAGGGGGGGGGGGGGATTTCTACATTAATTTTAGGTACAAACTATGTCGTATATGATACAAAATTCTAAAAATTTCAGCAACATTATACATGATACAAAATTCTGCTAATTAAAATCATGATACATTGCACCATTAAGATAATAATGTATCATAAACTTTAAAATACTAAACAAGTTTAGATTTTAAAAAAAAAAGAATGACTACATCAAAGTTTCATACCTTGGATTGCTGATCGGGAAACTACATATTATTGTTTCTCTACATTTTTTTGGTTTTTTTTCTATATTTACTTTATATAAAGATTAGAAGTTTCATACCTTGGGTTGCATACAAATTTATTTTTTCTCTCCACTTCAAACGTCGTTTTCTTCACAAAAATTATCCAGCGATGTCCACATCAACAGCCGCTACACCTAACGCCAACGTTAGCCCAAACAACAAAATCAATATTGTAGATGAAAAGGCTGAATAATTTTTTTTAAAAAAAAAACGACATTGAAGAACTGGAAAGAAAAAATTGATAAAGAAATAATTCTACCGGAACTTCAAATCGATGAAGGAGAGAGAGAATAAATTTGCAATTCAAAAATGCAGTGATGGATGTAACTGTCAATATACGGGAGAGATTTTAGGCGTGAAAATAGGAAAAAATAATTTGGACTGAAAGGACTGTAAATAATGTATCTAGAAAAGGAGAGAAAAAGAAGAAAGAGGGGATTTCTGAAATATTTTGAAATATAGACAATATGGAAAAAAAGCTTGTGTAATTAGGTAATTTTGCCAATTTTAATTTGACAAATATGAGCTTCAAACTATTTTAAGAGTCCCTACAAATATGGTGAAAATGAATTTAATATGGGTATTGTTATAAATTCATTGAATCATGGATCGTCCATTTGATTACTTCAAGAATTATGATGAATTCATGTATGTATAATTCCAAGGTGATATGAACCTTGATAGATAACTATGTATCTACTAATTGGGCATTTATCATGGTGGCCTTTGGGGTGATATCTCACCTCTATAAATAGAGATATCATTCACCTTTTGTAGGACACATTCGAATAAGAAGAAAATTCCTCTTCTTCTATCTACTTTTCTTGCCTTCTTCTCTTTATGATTATATTCTTATGAGCTTGATTTTATAACACGTTATCAACACGAATATGCTCTAAAAGTGGTAACACTTCGCAAAAGTGTTGTAGTTGAACACTTGTGAGCAGGAATAAAAAAGAATTGAAGGATAAAGAAGTAAATTTTCATGTTGATTTTCTAAGTGTTAATTATGAGGAACTTATTAATATTTATAATTGCTAGAGGGTAAGAAGATGGATTCAAGTCCATCGTACCAAAAGGGCAAGACATCTCGTTAAAGTCCGGATGCACATAAGAAAAAGTATTTGAGGGTAAGACGGTAGATTCAAGTTCTATCGTACCAAGAGGGTAAGACATCTATTTGACTTTTGATGCACCATGATGATAAGGATTGGGTTCAAGTCCCATAGAATTTGGCATAACACGCCTTATATGAACAAGACATTGAGTTTGAGTCAATGCACCATAGTGATGATATAATGATGACTACGGCTTTGATGAAAAGCCTTGAAATTCGGCTTATTGAATTTGCTCCATTCCTTGAAAAGAATGTGGTTGCAACATATGATAACTTTGAAATACGCATGTTGACTTGCTCCATTCTATCGTATGAATGTGGTAGTGATAAATTATTAATCTTAAAGATGACAAATTATTGATGATATGAAAAAAGGCGTGAAGGGACAGAATTATAATAGTCATCATTGTGGTAATGATAAAAGAAAGAACACTATGGGTTCTTCAAGTAGTCCTTCAAAATATGAAGGTAATTTTTATTATCAAAATAGTATGAAAGGTCATTGAACTTGTGAATGTTGTCAACCCAATGATTTGACAAGTTTATAAATCCTCCATCAGGAGACAAAAAGATAAAGTGATGGTACACTTGATCTTTCAAAGTGATGTTGAGGTGTGTCATGGAAATATGATGAATTTTAAAACCATGAAAATGTACTTATAATGCAAATTTATGAAGTGCATATAAATTAGCGTAACTTTCACATATAGCAAACAAAAAATTCATATTTGTATGCTATAGTAAAATTTGCATAATTGCGCTCCATAGCAAACATATAACTGTATAATTTTCTATACATATACAATTGTATAATTCACTGGCCTAACTTGTATAATTCGCTGGCCTCGCTATACATATACAATTGTATGATTCGCTGGCCTAAATTATATAATTCGCTGGCCTATTTCGCTGCAATTGTATAATTCGCTGGTCTATTTCACTGCAATTGTATAATGCACAATTGTATAATTTGCTGCCTATTTCGCTGCAGTATCTGTATAAAATTTACTTTGCATACAATTGAATCGAAGTAAAATATTTGTATATTGTATAATTATAAGTGTATAGGAAGAGGATATATGTTTTTCTCTCGCTTTATACAAAAATAGAAACACAATTTATACACTTCTGTTGTATAAAGCGAGAGAAAATTATATTTCACTGCAATTGTATAATTCGCAATTGTATAATTCGTTGGCCTTTTTCGCTGTAATATTTGAATAAAATTTGCATTTGTCTATAATTTAATCGAAGTAAAATGTTTGTAAATTATATAATTAAGTGTATAGCACAAAGATATATGTTTTTGCATGTGTATATACAATTTTCTCTCTCTTTATACAAAACAGAAACACAATTTATACACTTCTGTGTATAAAGCGAGAGAGGCAAGCAGAGGGAGAGTGGAGAGCGAGAATGGGAGAGTGGCGAGCGAGATTTTTGGGAAAGAGGCGACTGGCAAACTTTGGCAAACGTTTGCTATGGAGCACAACTAAATCAAACCGTAGCTACTCCATTTATTTTAGGTTATTAGTTTGCTATTATATACAATTATCACTATAAATTATTAGTCCATTCCTTGAAGAGAATGTGACTTGTGATGAGTATCGTGAATGCTCGACCATTATATAAAAGAATGGGTCAAGATGTGATAAAATCATTATGGGTTGAATATATGCCACAACTCACCTCTATGGGAGGTTTGAGAAAAAATGATATATGCCAAAACTCACCTCTACGGGAGGTTTGAGAGAAAATAAATTTTATTTGGCAGAAATGGTTAATGGTATTGTACGTTTATACGTCACTATGGTATATTTATTGTGAACTACCGAAAGGACAAAAGAAAGAAATAGTTCTTGCCTATAGGGGTTGTGGTCATTATTGTGTGGCAATACAAATTTGTCATTGGTTGTGTAACTATGGTACAACAAAAGTAAAGCAAGAATTATGTCTTGATCGTAATGATTTTGACCATGATAATAATAATACAATTTCCTCCTTGAAGGAGATGCTCACCATAGGGATGGTGTCATGCAATATGTTATAGCACATAAAATTAATAGCAAGCTCTAACGAGTTGGGTTATTACCAGAGGAATAATAATGGGGTTGTAGGAAGTCTCAAAAGAAACTTTTTAAGTTTAGGATGAATTAAAAAGAAATATTGAGACTATAAATTATAAAAAGATTTAATATCTTTAAATTAATACAACCGAAGAGGGTTATAAATATTTATTTAAAAGATTACCCCACTTTTTCTCTTGTTTGTTGCAGACAAACATGCTGATGAAATCACATGCAAAAGTAAATTATACGTGTACTGAAATAAATATCAATTGGCATGATCAGTTGACCATCATGGTTTGAATGTGATGCAAATATAATTGAGAATTTATGTGGCTTATATGATGAAGAAATAAAAGATTCTTCAAGAATTCTCTTGTGTTGCTTGTTTTCATTGTACCAGCTAAGGTTTGGATTGTAATCCCGTGAAGTTTTTGGAACATATAAAAAGGTGAATATGGGACCATTCACCTGCGATGTGGATCATTTGCAACTATATGATGGATTCATCTATGCGATGTTCAAATGTGCTTTGGTGTCAACTTACAAATTGGGGTTTGTAAGGTTGTTTGCTCGAATTATTGAATTAAGACATAGTTCCAAATGATGAAATTATGTTGATAATGCTGGTTGATTTAGCAAAAATTGTATGCCTCCAATTATAGCTAAATCATGATTATGAGAACAAAACTCCCAAATAAAATTTGGTATGAGATAATTTTATTTAACATGTAGCAACACATGTATGCATCAAACCAATAAGATTTCCCCAATAAAATTGGTTCAGGATCACGAACCAAATAATTTTTCATCTAAAATGTTGAATGTGCGATTATGATTTTAATTGCTCCACCAAGCACAAAGATGAATTCTCAAATAAGGTTGGGATGAATGTTAGATTTTCTAACATTAGGGGGAGAGATGATTGACAGTTGAAAATTATTTATGAGGTTAATTATCTGGGTTCCTCGTTAAATAAATATGTGAACTTAAAATTCAAGTGATAATTCATTTACATAATGTTTGAAATAAATTGCCATATGAATGTACTGACCCTATGATATAATTCTGCTGCAAATGCTCCAATGTGAAGTCCTTGAAGGATGAAGTCTATGATGCGCCGAAGCGTAATAGACCAATCGGTTCCAAATATAAAATTCCATGAAGAAGGAGAGGAGCAAATGATCAATATGATCATGATAATGAGGCAAGTGATATAAGAGAGCACCACGACATAACACTTCATAAAACCTTGGAAAAGGTTCGGTACCTGAAAAATGATGAAAAATGAAAATATCTCGATAAGTTATGTCATATTGGAATCGATATCAAATAACCATCGGCGGTATCTTTGATGAGGTAGAGCTCAATGATATAAATTGTGACCAGTATCTTGAATTCAAATCTGTCATATAATGTAGACAGATAAAAGATTGACCAAGTAAAATGCATAATTTAAGTATAATATTTCACTTAGGAAAGTGACATTTTGGACTGATAGTCCATAAATCAAGGTATAATATCAGTGGGGTACAATAAATTATTATGCAATGATATAATCGTAATATATCAAGTACAACTTGTGCGTTGAGGCATAAAGGTTTGTCGCAAAATTCCTGACATTTTTGGAGATGTTTTCTCCTATGGTGGATGCAATGCGGTTTGTTTTGATTTGGCAACATATGAAAAACTTGAATACATATATTGAATAATTATCATGTCTAGCTAGAGAATAACGAAGGTTATATAAAAATCCTTGAACTAATCGAGGTGTTTGAAGCATATAAGAGTTTGAAAGAAATTTTTTCAATAAAGCTTCAAGAATCCTTATATGGATTGAAATAATCAAGGAAGAAAAGGGTACAAAAGAATGACCCTAATTGTCCTTGTTGTAATGACCCGAAAGGCCAACTTGCAAATTTCTGTAAAATTATCATTTGACCCCTCTCGGTAGTTGACCCGAGTCATGTATAATTAGCGTGTGAAGTTAGTTGCGAATTTTGAAGTATCTGGGTGTCTATTATTATTATTTAATTAGTGAATAATTTTAGATCATTAATTTCGTTAATAGTTAATGGGCCAAGTCCATAAATTTTGGCCCATATATAAGAGTAAATTAGAGTTAAATGAGGCTACATCTTTTGGGAGTTAACGCACGAACGAATAGAGCAAAACAAATGCAGCGCACGCGAAGCAACATCTTAGTTTCCAGGTATAGCATATCAACGCCATTACTGCATTAATGTGTAGAGGAAATTGTTCTACAACCACATTAATATATTAAAATAATATTTATTTAGCCAATTTAGGAAGGTTATTTGAATTGGTGTTGTGTGAGAAACTTTAGGTCAAATATAGAGGGCAATTAATTGCTTTACCAATAATTATGTAATGATGACAAAAATTAAATAAGGAATGAGAAAATCGTGTTGTGATTTTTAAGAAGTTAGTTAATCTCCCGCATAATTCATAGTAGACGTGAATAGTATTGGTTTTTGTTGTTAAGGGTCACTGGTTCTGTATTACTTTTGGTTTAAGAATTATTTTTTTAGGTTATCATATTAAGATTCAAATTTGATATATTGATATACGTAATTAAATATGGAGTATATTATATTTATGAAAACTATTAGTGTTGTAGTGTTTGGAGAAATTATGACTTAATCCTCGGTTTGAAACTTTGAACATCATGTGAGCAAGATAAGGAACTTTATTATACATTTGTGAGAGTTTTTGGGTCAAGGCTAGAAACATAATAATATGTGTATTGTTAGTTTCAAAGGTCTTATTGCGGTTATTATTTATTGAATAGATTGAATTGATTTGAAAGTACAACAAAAAGGGAAGGCTCAAGTCTCAGAGTGATTGTTCAATTATTTGAGGCAAGTGGATTTCTAAACTCTTGCTAAGTGTATGAAATGCGTGTATTCCCTTGTGGTATATGTTTGGGAGTAATGGGACTTGATGATGGGTTGACTTGTCCACATTGATTAATTCTAATTATAAAAAGGGGTAATAAAAGACAATGTGATTATTTGTTGTATGTGATGTGTTGAGAATGGTATGAGTACCAGTGTTATAATGGGAAGGTCTATTACTATAGAATGCAGATTGTAATCCGAGAATACCAAAGCATATGGGCATTAACTGATACATTATTGATTTGATTTATTATGTGTGGTTGTGTTCTTTACTGAAACCGTATAATTGTGATAATTGAGGTGATTATATGTCATAACGACATTTGATTTATTGAGATCTTATATCATCTCCTTTATATGATATCATATTGTGCACATGCATTGACATGAGATTGGGTATGAGTAAATGTTTAACATGTGGAGATTGTCCGTGTTGAGATCGAGTTATGATTATTTGGGCACGTGGAGATCGTCCGTGCGATAGAAAAGTTATGATTATGATTTGGGCACGTGGAGATCGTCCGTGCTAAATTTGTTTGATTTATGATAGTGTGTTGAGATTGTCCGCACAGACACTTGGAGATCGTCCGCGTCGGTATATGGACCTCGCGAGTCCCCCATGGATCATGAACTTTCGATGTATTTCCGAGGAGTATCATGTATATACGGTTGAGAGAGAAACTGGTATTCTGAGGCATATCACTTCATGGTGTCATATTGCATTGAATCCTATGACTTTCTTCATTCTTGATGATTATGTGTTTTATTGGTGGTTGGAAAGTACTTGATATTTTATTACCTCTATTTGACGAACTTGATCTTGTGTGTTGCTGATATTGTGAGTGCCTTGTGTGAAAGTTTGTGATTTTTGAATATTGAGTTGTAGTTAAGGATGTGTAATTTGTTAAAATGATTTTGAAGAGTTGGATGCTATGAAAACTGTGAACTGTTAGGTTGGGCTGAATTTTATGCAGGTTGTAGTTGTGGAGGTTCGGTTGGTGTGTAAGGAGTACCCGTATTTTATCCCCTTAGCTTGTGTTTAGAAGCTTACTTGCTGGGTACCGTGTGGTTTGGTACTCACACCTTGGTACTACAATTGTTTTTGTAGGTTACTAGCCCGGACTTTGTGATATTTTCTATTCTCCTTGTCTGAGGCTTCTTGTGGAGAATTGTGACGTAGCTGCTTGTTATCTCAGCAAACCTTCTACTCCTATTTATGATCTAGTTCTATTCGAGAAAAAATGTCATTCGAGACTTAGTTTTTTTTTCTTTGAATCAATTGTAATACTTTAGAGGCTTGTACGCGTGACAACCAGATTTTGGGGGTATGTCTGAGTAAATTATGAAATTTCCGCATTTTATTTTAAGGATGAGTTTTCGGCTGACTTGTCTTGGTGGATAAGACGAGTGCCATCATGTCCATTTTTGGATCGTGACAACATGATATCAGAGCCCAGGTTCATAGGTCTCACGTGTGTACAAGTCGAGTCTAATTAGAGTCTGAAGGATCAATACGGAGACGTCTTTACTTATCTTCGAGAGACTATAATGATTTTTAGAAAAAAATTCACTTCTTGGATCTCTATCGTGCGTACTTGGTAAGGTTTCAATTCTTATCTCTTCACTCCATTCACTTTCACTTATAGTGATTCCTGTGTGGTTCCTCATATAAGTAGCTGATGTGTTGTTTATAGCTTGAATGTTAGATCCGATATTAAGGTGGAAGTTATATACTTATGAAAAGGATGTGTGGTTAGATTTAGAATGTTCAACAATTTGAATGGGTGGTGTAAGATTAGTTATCGTAGTTAAATGAATAGTACTTGTATGGTATATACGATAATTAGAGTGGTTTAACAATTGAAAGTGAAATGATTAAAAGGACGATTAGATAATGGGCATGTAACTTTGGAAGCTATAATTAGTAAAGTTATCATAACATGAATGGGTTGCTTAGAAAATGATGCACCAATTAAGGTTAAAATTTCTACTACAATAGTATCAATTCTTACTTGGTTAGAGTTATGGAATGTGTTACTCTTGTTACGGATCTGATATACGAAGGAATGCAAATCATTTTTTATGAGAGAATGAACGATTTTAATAGTGTATGATCGTTAATTAATGGGAAGAAATGTGTGTACTATTTGGGTACAATCTTCTTGGTAGGCATAATGTGTTCTAGTGGTGGATTTAACGAACTTTCACGATATGGTACTAGTGATATCTAAAAACAGATACATCGATTGTCAAGTGCAAATATTAACTACTTAAGGAGTTATCAGTTGTATCATATGTTCGTATAATAAGATTTGATATTGCTTTCACATTTGAGAAACCAACTAGATTGTTACTGCAAATGTTTGGGGTTAAGATGTGTGTATAAGGAAGATTTTAGTGGTGGACCGTTGATACGATATTAATGTGTTAAATTGGTAAGTGTATCTCAAATGTTCTAAATGAGGACCGATGATTTCATCTTAAGGACCAAGGGAATGGATAGATATCAGAATGACAAGCTTATGGATAAAGGAAGTCCCAAAAAAGTATACTTGTGTGAAGGTAATTGAGAATTTTAGTAAGAAAAAGCGTATAAAATTGGGTTAGTTCTTTGAATTTGATTAATATAATTGGGTTTAAGGTGTCATATGGGTGAAAAGGTTAACTTTGTGCTGATGACAAGATATAACTAAGTAAGATGGCAACAAGGTATGGTGATGGATTGTGATTGGGATGCAACTATATAATAAGGATGGTTGGTTAAATGAATTTGTATGGTAAAGACAATTTGTTAGTATTTAAGGCTGTGGTTTGATACTATTTCATGAGTAGCTTGATTCGATGGAAAGTTACGTTATAGGAGGTGCTGGAATTGCTTGAGTAAAACTGAAAGGAGCTAGAGTCATAAATGAAAATAATTAGTGTAATGTGTTTAGTCTTTGGAAAGAGCCGATCGAGAACAAAGATATTTACGTTAAGTGCAAGAAAAAATGTATCTTTAGATAGTAGAAATTGAGTTCAGAGACGCGTGGTTTCATCTACTTTACTGTACTTATGATAATATTATCATAGGTTTATCTTATTGTTTTTTAGAAAAATTATAGGATAAAATTTGAGAAAGGAGTGTGCAGGCGTTCAACTCGAGTGTGATGATAATTTTTTGTTTGTTTGTGGTTTTGAGTTTGGTAATGACTATGGTTGAACTTTTAGTGAAAGATATGATAAGATCGATGGAGAGTGGATCATTGATAAGCTAAGATACGTGAATTTAGAAATAAAAATAAAAATAAAAATTCAAGGTATGAGCTAATGTTGATAGATAAGGGGATTCTGTTACATGGTTGGAAATAAAAATCAAGTTTTTCATGGGTAGTTTATGTTTGTGGTAATATATTTTTTCAAGGTGTCGATTGATAAGGTAGGAAATGACCGATCACAATGAATATTAAGCATTTGGAAGGACTGTTATATGTTTTGAGTCATAAAGGGTGTTATTTTGATTTTCAAAGGACCTAAGGAAGGGTTTCATTTAAAGTTCTTATTTTGACGATAAGGTAAAAATGTCAGGTGTTATTGGTCAAGGAATAAGATCGGTAAGCAAGTTAGCGATAAGAACAAGAGTCTCGTGTATTGCAGAGCTCAAGGTATATAAAATAAACGTCATGGAAAGAATTTAAGAGATGTGTATGAATATTACCTCTCATATATACTTTTGGTTCGAAGTTGAAAGATGTATAAATATTCATATATAAGTTCTAATATGACTATGGATGTTAATTTGTTCGATATAGACTTACTAGGTTTTATCATAGATATTTATAAAGATGGAGTTTTAGTTTGGGTGACAAACAATGATGAATAGAAGATTCTATAGGATTATATCGAGCTAGATTGTTCAACTTATAATAGGTAACAAAAGTTGTGGACCTACAACTCTACATGGTTAATGAGAATTCGGAAGGGATTGGAACTACTTTGTGATGGGACATGTAGAATGTTATGATGTGTTACATAGGAATTTGATGGTTAGTAGAGATTATGAGCTTACAGCATACATAATTATTTGGGTGACCAAAAATTTCTTAAGTATTGGTATAAGGTATATGATGGTTTGAATAATAGTTGAAAAGTTGGTATGAGAAAGATTGTGTGGAGTTGACATTGGACATGATTCAACAACTTCATCTCGATGAGAAAGTACTATCAAATTTGAAAGTAGTGCTATCACCCTTGGATGAGAGTTTTATTTATCATGTGATGCTTAAATAGAAGCGAGAGAGAGTCATAGTTCGAAATTTTTGGAGGTTATAATGTATTTGCTAAGAAGACTTTGCTACTAGTGATACTTTGAGAGTAAGGTAAATGGATGGTGTGGTTATGATGTTGGTTGATATTAAGAGTATTGACTTCAATGGAGTACTATGAGAAGTATGTGAGGTTTGATAAATCGAGTATGTGTAAATTGCATTGATATCAGGCTAGTTGATTGTGGGTGGCTAAAAATTGAGGGATGGAGTCATCTAAATATAACTGTCTGATATATTCACTATGGAAAAAGTATTTTATGTTACCCGACCTTCATTCTATACATTTTTAGGTGACCACTTACTTCGTTTCAGACATGGTTTGGAGTGTGATTCGCTGCATCTGCTCGTGTGTGCTTCTACATCTATGCGTGAAGTCCTAGTGGTGGATCGGATGTATCGATCCCATGATTTTCCTCTTAGTAGGGTGATATTCTTGGATAGAGTTGGTCATTTTAGTTATGATAGATTTTTTTTTTTGGAATAGTTGAAGTATTACAGTGATCCTAAATGCGCAACTTTGCTTATGAAAATTTATTGGATAGCTATCATGAATATTTACCGTTGTCTGACAAACTTTAGATTTATCTCATCATAGGTATCACGTTTTGGCTATGTGTGATTGAATGTGAGAACCATTGGATCTAGTTTTGTAGTTCTTAAGTTTTTTTCTACAATCACGACTATTGGCCTAGCACTTATGACAGTGTTGTTAGAGATTTTGTATACTTGGGTGTGTTGCTTGCTAGGTGGTTACTTGATCGTGTTGTTCTTGGGTTAGATAAGTTTAATTCTATCTTGATTAGTACTTGATGTCTAAAGATCAGATTTTTATAGTTAAGCTCGTGGAAAGATTATATTGTGACAAGGGAATCTTGATAAGATTTATGATGGTTTGTGTAATATGAGTATGTGGCGGTTTGTTTAGGTTCACTTCTGGTTGTAGTGGATATTGATTCAGAATGCTAACTTCGTTTGTAAGGAAAGATTTGATATGATGATTGTGTTATGGTCTAGTGGATTTGAATTTAGATTGTGTTCATGTGTTAGTCTATGGCGCGATTACCACTCTTGATTTATAGATCTTCCATAGTTTAATTTGAAAGTTCAGTTCTTAGTAGTTGATCTTGATGAAAGTGTCTTAAGGAGGAGCTCACACAGAATAGTAGGTCATAATTACGATTTTTGGTAATGTCGGTTATTCTTCTTTCTTCTTCTTCTTCTTCCTTTTCTTCTTCTTTTATGTTCGAGGACGAACAAGATTTTTAGTGGTGGATAATGTTATGACCCGGAAGGCCAACTTGTAAATTTCTATAAAATTATCATTTTACCCCTCTCGATAGTTGACCCGAGTCACGTATAATTAGCGTTTGAAGTTGGTTTGAATGTTGAAGTATCTCGGTGCCTATTATTATTATTTAATTAGTGAATCATTTCATATCATTAATTTGGTTAATATTTAATGGGCCAAGTCCATAAGTTTTGGCCCATATATTAGAGTAAATTAGAGTTAAATGAGGCTGCATCTTTTGGGAGTTAACGCACGAACGAATAGAGCAAAACAAATGCAGCGCACGCGAGGCAACATCTTAGTTTCCAGGTATAGCATATCAACGCCATTACTGCATTAATGTGTAGAGGAAATTGTTCTACAACCACATTAATATATTAAAATAATATTTATTTAGCCAATTTAGGAAGGTTATTTGAATTGGTGTTGTGTGAGAAACTTTAGGTCAAATATAGTGGGCAATTAATTGCTTTACCAAAACATATGTAATGATGACAAAAATTAAATAAGGAATTAGAAATATCATGTTATGATCATTGGAAAGAAATATTTATTATTAAGAAGTTAGTTAATCTCCTGCATAATTCATAGTAGACGTGAATAGTATTGGTTTTTGTTGTTAAGGGTTACTGGTTCTGTATTACTTTTGGTTTAAGAATTATTTTTTTTGGTTATCATATCAAGAGTCAAATTTGATATATTGATATACGTAATTAAATATGGAGTATATTATATTTATGAAAACTATTAGTGTTGTAGTGTTTGGAGAAATTATGACTTAATCCTGGGTTTGAAACTTGGAACATCATGTGAGAAAGATAAGGAACTTTATTATGCATTTGTGAGAGTTTTTGGGTCAAGGCTAGACACATAATAATATGTGTATTGTTAATTTCAAAGGTCTTATTGCGGTTATTATTTATTGAATAGATTGAATTTATTTGAAAGTACAACGAAAAGGGAAGGCTCAAGTCTTAGAGTGATTGTTCAATTATTTGAGGCAAGTGGATTTCTAAACTCTTGCTAAGTGTATGAAATGCGTGTATTCCCTTGTGGTATATGTTTGGGAGTAATGGGACTTGATGATGGGTTGACTTGTCCACATTGATTAATTCTAATTATAAAAAGGGGTAATAAAAGACAATGTGATTGTTTATTGTATGTGATGTGTTGAGAATGGTATGAGTACCAGTGTTATAATGGGAAGGTCTATTACTATAGAATGCAGATTGTAATTCGAAAATGCCAAAGCATATGGGCATTAACTGATACATTATTGATTTCATTTATTATGTGTGGTTGTGTTCTTTACTGAACCCGTATAATTGTGATAATTGAGGTGATTATATGTCATAGCGACATTTGATTTATTGAGATCTTGCATCATCTCCTTTATATGATATCATATTGTGCACATGCATTGAAATGAGATTGGGTATGAGTAAATGTTTAACACATGGATATTGTCCGTGTTGAGACCGAGTTATGATTATTTGGGCACGTGGAGATTGTCCGTACGATAGAAAAGTTATTATTATGATTTGGTCACGTGGAGATCGTCCGTGCGAAATTTGTTTGATTTATGATAGTGCGTTGAGATCGTCTGCACAGACACGTGGAGATCATCCGCGTCGGTATATGGACCTCGCGAGTCCCCATGGATATGAACTTTTGATGTATTTTCGAGGAGTATCATGTATATACGGTTGAGAGAGAAACTGGTATTCTGAGGCATATCACTTCATGGTGTCATATTGCATTGAATCCTATGACATTCTTCATTCTTGATGATTATGTGTTTTATTGGTGGTTGGAAAGTACTTGATATTTGATTACCTCTATTTGACGAACTTGATTTTGTGTGTTGCTGATATTGTGAGTGCCTTTTGTGAAAGTTTGTGATTTTTGAATATTGAGTTGTAGTTAAGGATGTGTAATTTGTTAAAATGATTTTGAAGAGTTGGATGCTATGAAAACTGTGAACTGTTAGGTTGGGCTGAATTTTATGTAGGTTGTAGTTGTGGAGGTTCGGTTGGTGTGTAAGGAGTACCCGTATTTTATCCCCTTAGATTGTGTTTAGAAGCTTACTTGCTGGGTACCGTGTGGTTTGGTACTCACCCCTTGGTACTACAATTTTTTTTGTAGGTTACTAGCCCGGACTTTGTGATATTTTCTCTTCTCCTTGTCCGAGGCTTCTTGTGGAGAATTGTGAGGTAGGTGCTTGTTATCTTAGCAAACCTTCTACTCCTATTTATAATCTTGTTCTATTCGAGAAACAATGTCATTTGAGACTTTGTTTTTTTTCTTTGAATCAATTGTAAAACTTTAGAAGCTTGTACACGTGACAACCAGATTTTGGGGGTATTTTTGAGTAAATTATGAAATTTTTGCATTTATTGTAATGATCGAGTTTTAGGCTGACTTGTCTTGGTAGATAAGACGAGTGCCATCATGTCCATTTTTGGATCGTGACAACATGGTATCAGAGCCCAGGTTCATAGGTCTCACGTGTGTACAAGTCGAGTCTAAGTAGAGTCTCGAGGATCAATACAGAGACGTCTTTACTTATATTCGAGAGACTATAATGATTTTGAGAAAAAAATTCACTTCTTGGATCTCTATCGTGCGTACTTGGTAAGGTTTGAATTCTTATCTCTTCACTCCATTCACTTTCACTTATAGTGATGACTCCTGTGTGGCTCCTCATATAAGTAGCTGATGTGTTGTTTATAGCTTGAATGTTAGATCCTGTCACGACCGGAATCTAGACCCCAGACGAGACCGGCGTCGTTGACCTCTCAGAGGTCGCAGACAAGCCTACATGCGTCATCGTTACTTTATCTAGGTTAATTTTAGTGGAAAATTTGAACTTTTTGTTACTTAACATTCACATAGGACATTCTACTTAAACTCATAAACGTTCACAATCAACCATCTAATATTAAGATTATCAAATGAAAGAAATAGTTCAATACTGCATTAAGTGTATACTTGCCAAAATGGCACCAATACAATGTCTGAAATAAAATGAGAAAGAAACACTAGTGGAACATGCTCCACTAGCTAAAGCCTACATCTAAGCTAGATAATAACAGTAGACATCCTCAAAAGCATGAGGGCCTACCAAATCCTGATGAAAGCTCCACGTCCGGATAGCTGCAACATCGTACTGTAAGCTCTAACGTCCACCTGTGCCTGCACCTAAAAGTAGATATTGTATGGGATTAGTACACACTTGTACTAAGTATGGGTATATGCAAGCACACACTAAGGACATGCATGAGTAAGAATAGCTCTTTCCTATCAACATGATTTATGGAAAGTCAAGTCAGTGAACTTGACAAATTTGGATTAGGAAAGTCAGTGGCCTTGCCAAATTTGGATTAGGAATGTCGTTCCATGAGAGTAACAAGCATCATCATGCGTATCATATTGCACACAACACATAACATATTAAATATAGCATATAACATATCTGCATATAGCACATAACATATTTCACATCATTCGATCATATGCCATGAGACCTTTGAATCATGAACTTGACATTAAGACTTCCCAAAATGAGGGCTCAACATATGGGACCTCAACTAGGGAGTCTTCTTTAGCAAACACAGAGTCTGCTTCATTTATTCATACGTACTTTATTTCATTCATTCATATACTGGTGCAACCACTAGTCATACCTAGGATGTAGTTTTAAGACTCTCATCAGGTTTGCTGTGCAATGATCAAGAATAACCTAGTGTCATTACTTGAGTCTAGCTCACCTCTTGATTATCCTATCCTAACACCTTTGGTATCGTTCATTTCATTATGTGCATCATTTGAGGCTGGCCTCATTCTTTCTTTAGGAACTTTAACCTTAACCGACGTAGATCATGTGAGCATCATGAAATCTAGTGTGTCATCCCCACACCGAAAAGAGGTGGAATCACCGGCCAAGGTGAACCAAAACATGCTAGCGTATATAGGGAATTGAACCCTGCTATATCCCTATAGACTAGGAGATATAAGGAGACCCATACCCGGCATGCCGGACAGTCTCATCTCATGAGAGTTACGTGAACCTCCGCCCTTCCCGAAAGAAGGCATCACCTCTCATAACTAGCCTATCGGTGCTCAGTATAAAGTTCCATTACATTCAACTCATACGTCATGAAAGCTGGATTCTAGTATGAGGACATCATAGCTCATTAGATTATTTCTCATCTCATCATTAGTATTAAGGATATATTAATCTCAATACTTTTATTAGAGTGTTCATAGAGACCGGTCTCTTCATTAACTTGACACTCTCATAGGTGAGTACGTTTTGGTAACATTTACTTAGGCTCATTTGAGATTGCTCTCATCTTTCACATTAGCCTCTTATCATGTTGTCACCACATTCATTAACTTTAGCACATTTGCTTTTCATGATTACTCAAATCTTTTTCGTGAATGTTCATTTCATCATACATCTTAGGTTCACTTACTTTTAAACGTATGCTAGACTTATGGGTCTATACATTCAAGCCATGAGGCTTCATTCATAGTTCGTTTAAGTGATTCGTATCTTCCTAAGATTTTGTGATACAAGACTTATGCATCCTGTATGTATGCCAAGATCATTGATTTCGATCTATGTAGGCAGCATTATTTGAACATTTATTCCCGTATGACTTATGTATCAATACGGAAATTGGGCAAGAGAACCCGATTTCGAATCCCTTGGACAACACTTACATTTTTATTTAATTTAATTTGATCCACACGGCTTGGGGACCCAAGATTGAGCCCCAACGCCTTCTTTTCATTTTCCCTTAATTTCTTTCTTTATTTTTGTTCATTGGTACTGAGAGGATGTGGGATCGAACCCCCACAACCTCATTCTCTTTTGTTTTCCTTTTTCCTTAATCTTTTTCGTTTGACCGAGAGGGTGTGGGATCGAACCCCCACTGTCTCATTTTCTTTTCTCTTTAATTTTCCTTTATTCTGCCGTGTGGTTGTGGGTTCGATTCCCACCTGCCTAAATTTTTATTTTTATTTTAGTTCTTCCTTAAGTCTGACCGAGAGGTTGTGGGTTCGAACCCCACACCTCTCATTTTTATTTCCATTATCTTTTCCATGTTTTGGTCAAGGCACACGGGTTCGAATCCCACATGCCACATTTCTTTTCTATATTTTATTTCTAAGATTTTTAACATGGTGAGGTCACGAGTTCGATTCTCAGTGACCTCACTTATTTTACTTCATTTTTCAGAACAGATTGATCGACTTAGCTTGACTGAAACTATCATCAAAGTGCTGGAATTTTGATCACATTTTTGCAGCCTATTTTCTAACCTCTTTCACGTTTAAATGTTCATACGTTTGGAGTAGTTTTTAGTGAGTTCTTTAGGTGCATTTTCATGGAAGTATTTGGCTAATAGTTTGCACTCAAATCAGCATTTTTACATCACTTATGAACATCATGATTTAAACAAGTTTGTGCACATGAAATACAACCATAAACATGTCATTTTCGAGCTTGAATCCGAGAGTGTATATCTCGGCTACACATTGCACACACATCATTTTTCACATAACTTCGGACAACATGCTCAATATTCACATAATTCCGAACATACATACATAAACATAATCATCACAAAAACACATTACATCCCTAATTTCTACCAGCAAACATACCCAACCTATGATTCGATGGGATCTAGTGACAGGGACATGCAGCGGGGAACAACCCTAGTTTTCGGAATAGATTCGTCTGAGTCCTAAGGGTCTCTTGGGAAAAGGACCAAGAGTAAGAAAACCCATACCTTATTTTGACGTTCAAATCTTGAACTTCCTGCCCAAAGACCTCCTCCAAACTCACGTCCAATTTCGAAAGCTTCAACACCAAACTTCGACGGAAAAATCCCTCCCTTTTTGCTAAACGTTTTTGGTTATGTTTTGAATAAGATTTTAACATGAATGTTCTTCAAGTGTGAAGAACTTTTAGTTGCTGATCAGTTCTTGTGTTTAGGCAGAGATAACGTGAAAAGAAAGTGAGATATTGACGTGAGAGAGAGAGTTAAACGTGAAAGGTTGTTTAGGCTTACGTAAAGACTTAGTCAAACTAGGACTCTTTCAAACCTTTAAAAAAATTTGATTTTCCTTTTTCTTAAATCAGCTAATAAATATTAATTAATTAAATTAATTTACCAATTTAAATAAAAACAATTTAAATCATTGCTTCCACCTAGGTTCGAACCCGGGTGGAGCAAGACTTCACTCAAAGGCCAATTTTCGGCCCTCTCTCTCCAAAATTCCCCTCCACCTTATTAATTAAATAATTAATTACATATTTAGGGTAATTATGATACTACCCTTAGCCTGGAAAAAGACCATTTTACCCCTAGACCCTCCAAACTTAAGATGTCCCCTTTTTAAGTCCGGTAAAGACTCATCGAGTAAATCTTCATATTCGGGAGCCCTACATGGCTGGATCCAACCTTTCCTAGCTCAACTAACTCCCCAAGTTAGTTGGCTTCGCTGTCGCAACGGTTCAGAGGTCTGGTTCTACGCGCATCAATCCGTGTGAATCCGGTCTAATCGTAGACATTCTAAACACACTAAACATTACTTAGCATATTCATTTTTAGGGTTGTTATAGATCTGATATTAAGGTGGAAGTTATATACTTATGAAAATGATGTGTGGTTAGATTTAGAATGTTCAACAATTTGAATGGGTGGTGTAAGATTAGTTATCTTAGTAAAATGAATAGTAATTGTATGGTATAAACGATAATTAGAATGGTTTACCAATTGAAAGTGAAATGATTAAAAGGACGATTAGATAATGGGCATGTAACTTTGGAAGCTATAATTAGTAAAGTTATCATAACATGAATGGGTTGCTTAGAAAATGATGAGAATAATGATGCACCAATTAAGGTTAAAATTTCTACTACAATAGTATCAATTATTACTTGGTTAGAGTTATGGAATGTGTTACTCTTGTTACGGATCTGATATACAAAGGAATGCAAATCATTTTTTATGAGAGAATGAATGATTTTAATAGTGTATGATCGTTAATTAATGGGAAGAAATGTGTGTACTAGTTGGGTACAATCTTCTTGGTAGGCATAATGTGTTCTAGTGGTGGATTTAACAAAATTTCACGATATGGTACTAGTGATATCTAAAAACGGATACATCGATTGTCAAGTGCAAATATTAACTACTTAAGGAGTTATCGGTTGTATCATATGTTCGTATAATAAGATTTGATGTTGCTTTCACATTTGAGAAACCAACTAGATTGTTACTGCAAATGTTTGGGGTTAAGATATGTGTATAAGGAAGATTTTAGTGGTGGACCGTTGATACGATATTAATGTGTTAAGTTGTTCTAAATGAGGACCGATGATTTCATCTTAAGGACCAAGGGAATGGATAGATATCAGAATGACAAGCCTATGGATAAAGGAAGTCCCAAAAAAAGTATACTTGTGTGAAGGTAATTGAGAATTTTTGTAAGAAAGTGCGTATAAAATTGGGTTAGTTCTTTGAATTTGATTGATATAATTGGGTTTAAGGTGTCATATGGGTGAAAAGGTTAACTTTGTGTTGATGACAAGATATAACTAAGTATGATGGCAACAAGGTATCGTGATGGATTGTGATTGAGATGCAACTATGTAATAAGGATGGTTGGTTAAATGAATTTGTATGGTAAAGACAATTTGTGAGTAGTTAAGGATGTGGTTTGATACTATTTCGTGAGTAGCTTGACTCGAGTGTGATGATAATTTTTTGTTTGTTTGTGGTTTTGAGTTTGGTAATGACTATGGTTGAATATTTAGTGAAAGATATGATAAGATCGATGGAGAGTGGATCATTGATAAGCTAAGATACGTGAATTTAAAAATAAAAATAAAAATAAAAATTCAAGGTATGAGCTAATGTTGATAGATAAGGGGATTGTGTTACATGGTTGAAAAAAAAATCAAGTTTTTCATGGTTAGTTTATGTTTGTGGTAGTATATTTTTTCAAGGTGTGGATTGATAAGGTAGAAAATGACCGATCGCAATGAATATTAAGCATTTGAAGGACTGTTATATGTTTTGAGTCATAAAGGGTGTTATTCTGATTTTCAAAGGACCTAAGGAATGGTTTCATTTAAAGTTCTTATTTTGACGATAAGGTAAAAATGTCTGGTGTTATTGGTCAAGGGAAGAGATCGATAAGCAAGTTAGCGATAAGAACAAGAGTCTCGTGTATTGCAGAGCTCAAGGTATATAAAATAAACGTCATGGAAAGAATTTAAGAGATGTGTATGAATATTACCTCTCATATATACTTTTTGTTCAAAGTTGAAAGATGTATAAATTTTCATATATAAGTTCTAATATGGCTATGGATGTTAATTTGTTCGATATAGACTTACTAGGTTTTATCATAGATTTTTATAAAGATGGAGTTTTAGTTTGGGTGACAAACAATGATGAATAGAAGATTCTATAGGATTATATTGAGATAGATTGTTCAACTTATAATAGGTAACTTATGGATGTTAAAAGTTGTGGACCTACAATTCAACATGGTTAATGAGAATTCCGAAGGGAATGGAACTACTTTGTGATGGGACATGTAGAATGTTATGATGTGTTACATAGGAATTTGATGGTTAGTAGAGATTATGAGCTTACAGTATACATAATTATTTGGGTGACCAAAAATTTCCTATGCTTTGGTATAAGGTATATGATGGTTTGAATAATAGCTGAAAAGTTGGTATGAGAAAGATTCTGTGGAATTGACATTGGACATGATTCAACAGCTTCATCTCGATGAGAAAGTACTATCAAATTTGAAAGTAGTGCTATCACCCTTGGATGAGAGTTTTATTCACCATGTGATGCTTAAATAGAAGCGAGAGAGAGTCATAGGTCGAAATTTTTGGAGGTTATAATGTATTTGCTAAGAAGACTTTGCTACTAGTGATGCTTTGAGAGTAAGGTAAATGGATGGTGTGGTTATGATGTTGGTTGATATTAAGAGTATTGACTTCAATGGAGTACTATGAGAAGTATGTGAGGTTTGATAAATCGAGTATGTGTAAATTGCATTGATATCAGGCTAGTTGATTGTAGTTCTTAAGTTTTTTTCTACAATCACGACTATTGGCCTAGCACTTATGACAGTGTTGTTAGAGATTTTGTATACTTGGGTGTGTTGCTTGCTAGGTGGTTACTTGATCGTGTTGTTCTTGGGTTAGATAAGTTTAATTCTATCTTGATTAGTACTTGATGTCTAAAGATCAGATTTTTATAGTTAAGCTCGTGGAAAGATTATATTGTGACAAGGGAATCTTGATAAGATTTATGATGGTTTGTGTAATATGAGTATGTGGCGGTTTGTTTAGATTCACTTCTGGTTGTAGTGGATATTGATTCAGAATGCTAACTTTGTTTGTAAGGAAAGATTTGATATGATGATTGTGTTATGGTCTAGTGGGTTTGAATTTAGATTGTGTTCATGTGTTAGGCTATGGCGCGATTACCAGTCTTGATTTATAGATCTTCCATAGTTTAATTTGAAAGTTGAGTTCTTAGTAGTTGATCTTGATGGAATGGTGTTAAGGAAGAGCTCACACAGACTAGTAGGTCATAATTATGATTTTTGGTAATGTCGGTTCTTCTTCTTCTTCTTCTTTTTCTTCTTCTTTTATGTTCGAGGACGAACATGATTTTTAGTGGTGGATAATGTAATGACCCGGAAGGCCAACTTGCAAATTTCTGTAAAATTATCATTTTACCCCTCTTGATAGTTGACCCGAGTCACGTATAATTAGCGTGTGAAGTTGGTTGGGAATTTTGAAGTATCTCGGTGTCTATTATTATTATTTAATTAGTGAATAATTTCATATCATTAATTTAGTTAATAGTTAATGGGCCAAGTCCATAAGTTTTGGCCCATATATAAGAGTAAATTAGAGTTAAATTAACGCACGAACGAATAGAGAAAAACAAATGCAGCGCACGCGAGGCAACATCTTAGTTTCCAGGTATAGCATATCAACGCCATTACTGCATTAATGTGTAGAGGAAATTGTTCTACAACCACATTAATATATTAAAATAATATTTATTTAGCCAATTTAGGAAGATTATTTGAATTGGTGTTGTGTGAGAAACTTTAGGTCAAATATAGTGTGCAATTAATTGCTTTACCAATAATTATGTAATGATGACAAAAATTAAATAAGGAATTTGAAATATCATGTTGTGATCATTGGAAACAAATATTTATTTTTAAGAAGTTAGTTAATCTCCCGCATAATTCGTAGTAGACGTGAATAGTATTGGTTTTTGTTGTTAAGGGTCACTGGTTCTGTATTACTTTTGGCTTAAGAATTATTTTTTTTGGTTATCATATTAAGATTCAAATTTGATATATTGATATACGTAATTAAATATGGAGTATATTATATTTATGAAAACTATTACTGTTGTAGTGTTTGGAGAAATTATGACTTAATCCTAGGTTTGAAACTTGAAACATCATGTGAGCAAGATAAGAAACTTTATTATACATTTGTGAGAGTTTTAAGGTCAAGGCTAGACACATAATAATATGTGTATTGTTAGTTTCAAAGGTCTTATTGCGGTTATTATTTATTGAATAGATTGAATTGATTTGAAAGTACAACGAAAAGGGAAGGCTTAAGTTTCAGAGTGATTGTTCAATTATTTGAGGTAATTGGATTTCTAAACTCTTGCTAAGTGTATGAAATGCGTGTATTCCCTTGTGGTATATGTTTGGGAGTAATGGGACTTGATGATGGGTTGACTTGTCCATATTGATTAATTCTAATTATAAAAAGGGCTAATAAAAGACAATGTGATTATTTATTGTATGTGATGTGTTGAGAATGGTATGAGTACCAATGTTATAATGGGAAGGTCTATTACTATAGAATGCAGATTGTAATCCGAGAATGTCAAAGCATATGGGCATTAACTGATACATTATTGATTTGATTTATTATGTGTGGTTGTGTTCTTTACTGAACCCGTATAATTGTGATAATTGAGGTAATGTTATGTCATATCGACATTTGATTTATAGAGATCTTGCATCATTTCCTTTATTTGATATCATATTGTGCACATGCATTGACATGAGATTGGGTATGAGTAAATGTCTAACACGTGGAGATTGTCCGTGTTGAGACCAAGTTATGATTACTTGGGCACGTGGAGATTGTCCGTGCGATAGAAAAGTTTTGATTATGATTTGGGTACGTGGAGATCATCCGCGCAGCCACATAGAGATCGTCCATGTCGGTATATTGACCTCGCGAGTCCCCCATGGGTCATGAACTCTTGATGTATTTCCGAGGAGTATCATGTATATATGGTTGAGAGAGAAACTGGTATTTTGAGGCATATCACTTCATGGTGTCATATTGCATTGCATCCTATGACATTATTCATTCTTGATGATTATGTGTTTTACTGGTGGTTAGAAAGTACTTGATATTTGATTACCTCTATTTGACGAACTTGATCTTGTGTGTTGTTGATATTGTGAGTGCCTTTTGTGAAAGTTTGTGATTTTTGAATATTGAATTGTAGTTAAGGATGTGTAATTTGTTAAAATGATTTTGAAGAGTTGGATGCTATGAAAATTTTGAACTGTTAGGTTGGGCTGAACTTTATGCAGGTTGTAGTTGTGGAGGTTCGGTTGGTGTGGAAGGAGTACCCGTATTTTATCCCCTAAGCTTGTGTTTAGAACTTTACTTGATGGGTACCGTGTGGTTTGGTACTCACCCCTTGGTACTACAATTTGTTTTTTGTAGGTTACTATCTCGGACTTTGTGATATTTTCTCTTCTCCTTGGCTGAGGGTTCTTGTGGAGAATTGTGAGGTAGCTGCTTGTTATCTCAGCAAACCTTCTACTCCTATTTATGATCTTGTTCTATTCGAGAAACAATGTCATTTGAGACTTAGTTTTTTTTCTTTGAATCAATTGTAATACTTTAGAGGCTTGTACACGTGACAGCCAGATTTTGGGGGTATTTTTGAGTAAATTATGAAATTTCTGCATTTTATTGTAATGATCGAGTTTTAGGCTGACTTGTCTTGGTGGGATAAGACGAGTGCCATCACGTTCATTTTTGGGTCGTGACACTTGTATTATTATGAAAAGGTCTTGATAATACATAATTTTGTCTTGACCTACAGATTGATAATTTGACAAATGAAATCTTTGTCTATAAGTGCACATACACACAAAAAAAAATGCGACTTTCTATATGGATAAATCACATTTATTGAGTACCTCTATGATTATGAGATCGCTTGACATAAATGATGATTCAGTTTGATATCAAAAGAAAGATGAAAATCTTCTTGGTGATGAAAATCAGACATTTGTTTTGCAGTAAATTTACTGACAAGTTAGGATTTCTCCCCAACAAAAGGACATTGAAATGATGTTATGTATATATTTGAATATCTTTGAAGGACCATAGACATGAGTTCATTTTATTTCGAAGAATTCAAGTCAGAGCTGATTGATTACGCAGATGCAGAATATTTATGTGATCAACATAAAATATGGTCTCAAACACGCTATTTGTTTACATGTGGAGGCACATAAAATAGATTTTTTTGTTTTTGTAAAACAAAAAATTTTTAGGGGGTAGGTTGCTGGAGGGGGGGACAAGGGGTAGGGGGGTGCCCGCGGGAAGGGGTAATTTTTTTGTTTTTGGAAAATAAAAATATTTTATGGGTAGGTTGGTGAAAGGTGGGGGAAGGGGGAAAGGGAGGGGCGCCCCGGGGGGTGGGGGTATGTGAGGAGGGGTACATTTATGTTTTTGAAAAACAACTTTATTTAAATGGGTTAGAACCATTTTTTCCAAATCATATTTGACCAAATTCATATTTGCCTATATTATATTTGGATGGATTGTAATCCAAACCATCTTTTCTCAAACCATATTCAACCCATGTAAATCCAATCCCATCCAACCGTTTGCCACCCCTAATTCTAGGTAAGTGTCACTTTTCCTGAAAAATATTTTCATTAAAGTATGTTATTTTAGTAAAATTCTCATCCATTAAGAAGTCTCAATAAATATAATGTGTTGTTTACTGGATTATATCAATTTTATATACTTGTCTCTTAAGAATTGAATACTATCAAAAAAAAAATGAAGCACAAGGATACAACTAGAAAAGCATTTTAACTTGTATTAAATTTTTAAGATAACATTTACTTTGGAATAGGATTGTGTTGCTAAATTATTACTTATTTTGGGATGGAGAAAGTGTTCCTTTCAACTATAGTTAAAAGATAGTAGTTTAATAATATTTGTTTAATTTAAAAATTAAGAGATAATTTATATTTTGTGTCTATTTTGCATTAGTTATTAAATACTTATTATTTATCATTTAGGTATCTCGTGGAAATGTTTAACTAGAACAAATCTGATTGTTCTTATCCAATTTCTCTTTTTGGGAGTTCATTTTTATCTTCTATTTGAAGAAATTGTTACCGGAAAATGATGTACTACTGTGCGGAAAAAATCTATGTGAATTGATAAAGGTGAAATGGTGATGAAGAGTTAATATTTGGTGAAAATGGTGGGTCAGCTTGAATGAAGACTTTGATCTTTGTTGGATAATAAAACACGTATTTGTGCTGATTTATTTTCAAAGTATTTGTTAAATGAGTTGTTTTTTATATAATATTGATTAAAATGAAGAAATTAATATAAAGAAGGGTAAAATTGTCAAATCTAAATTAATTTATATTTATTTTAAATAAATTTAAAGAATAGTTACAAGTAAATGAAAATAAGGAAGTAGAAGTAATATTGTAAACAACAAGGGAGATGAGTGTTATGGAACAAAACCTAGAGGGAGAGCTCTGAAATTATCCCTAAATTTAATAAAGTCAGATAATAATATTGTGATGTTATCTCTGTTATTTATTGTTTATAAAGAGGTATGACAAATAAATTAATCAAAATTCTTATCATCAATCAATGGTAGACGTGAAATATGATCAATCGGCTCGTCAATAGTAAATTCGTTAATTTAAACGTCATGAAATTATGAGGTGTTGGGCCAAAGTAATCATCAATCACAAAAAATTTGTAGTTTTCTCTTTTATGTATAATGATTTACTCAAATCTTTATTTTAGTAACATTGATATCCTTCAATTTTAATTTATGTAAAGTTATTTGACTAGTTAGTCATGGAATTAAAGAGACAAATGAAAACTTGTAAAATTTATGATTTGAAATAAGTCACAAAAATTCTCGTAGTTATAAATTATCTCATTAAGAGTAAAACAAAAAATTTGAAACCGAATTATTATTAAATATAAAAAGAATTTATATTTTCATTTAGACCGACTAAAATGAAAATACTTTTACCTAAATTAAGACAAAGAAAGTTACGCTACAACACCATGTATTGAAAGATGATATTCAAGGAAAACATGTGTTAAAAAACTATTTTTAATAAATAAAATAAAAATATAAAATTGACCAAACTATACTGAATATTAAGGGTGATTAATACTAGGGAAAATTACGCGGATAAATAAATATATGCTAGTTAATTAGCTAACATAACTATAGTTTGAATTAATTACGCCTCACAACTTAATTTTAGTTGTTATTACGTCATCTCTCGCCTCTCTCTTCATTTATACATACACAAATTGTCAAATACAAATGGAAAGGAGTATGATATACCACTCAATTTTGTCATTTAGAGTTGATATGTCCCTCGTTATGAAACTGGCTCATATCTACCCCTAGTGTTATACAAATGACTCGCATATACCCTTTTCTTCTAACGGAAGTTAAAAAAATAATTTTAATTTAATATTTTAATTGTCTTTTTTGAATTTTTTTAATGGTCAACTTTATTTATGTTACACTAATTTTCTTGTAAAATTTATCTTAGATGCTCCCTTTTTTAATTTTTAATTTTTTTACAAATACAAAAACTAAATTACAATATAGCTGCAAAAAATTAGTTTAAATTTTTTTCTTTTACACTAATGAATGAAATAACCAAAAAGAATATGAAACTCGAATACTAATAATATAAGGAGTCAAAAATAACTTTTGTATGAAAAAAAATAAAAATACCTTGAACTTTGTTAGAAGGATCATATATATAACCCTAAATGAGTTTTTTTTGTTTTTTTTTAAATTAAAATTTTAAAACATAAATTCAAAACTAATTTTCACTTCCGTTAGATGAAGTGTATGCGAGCTTCTTTGTAATGGTAAGGGTATATAAGAGTTATTTGTCTAACATTAAGGGTATATATGAGGTACTTTCATAACAAGGAGTATATTAGCTATAACTAGCTAAGTTGAGGGCTGAGGAGTATATCAGACCCTTTTCCTAATACAAATTATACATGTATAATTAAATGACAAATATACAGATACAATTAGCCTTTCTCCACTCTCTGCCATCTCGTTCGCCTCTCTCCTCCCTCTTCCAATCTTGCTCGCCATATATACAAATACATATATATATATATATATATATATATATACCAGTTACATATATACAATTATCTGACAAATATACACATACAATTCATCTCTCTATGCCCTTTCTCGCTTGCCTTTCTCCTCCCTCTCCCGACCTCGCTCGCCTCTCTCCTCCTTCTCTCTATCTCGCTCGTCAAATATAAAAATATATATGTATATCAGTCACATATATTCAGTTATTTGACAAATATACTTATACAATTCGTCTCTCTACCCTCTCTCCTCCCTCTCCCAATCTCACTTGCCTCTCTCTTTTCTGTATCATGTAGCTACGAATAAGAAATTAGCAAATTATAGCTATAGAGTTAAGTTATTTTTAAGTGACGTCTATAAGCAAAAATTTCTCATAAAATTCCGCAGATTAGCAAATATATGCTAGCTAATTAGGTAACATAGTTATAATGTGAATTAATTATGCCTCGCAGCTTATTTAGATGTTATTACGTCATCTCTCTCCCCTCTCTCTTCATTAATACAAATATAAATTATAAAATACAAATGGGAAAAGGATATAATATACCCTCAACTTTTCCATTTAGAGCTGATATGTTCCTCGTTACGAAAGTGACTCATATATACTCATATTGTTATACAAATAGCTCATATATACCCTTTTCTTCTAACGGAAGTGAAAAAAATAATTCATTTAATCTTTTAAGTATTTTTTTTGAAAAAAATATAATTCATATGGGTATTTGATCTCCACAGACATATTCTTTTTACTTTTTATTTCAACGACTAATTTAAATTTATTATTTCGATGGTCAAATTTATTTATGTTACATTAATTTTCTTGTAAAATTTATCATAGATGCCTCATTTTTTAATTTTATTGTTACAAATACAAAAATTGAATCACAATATAGTTGCAAAAAAGAAGTTTTAAATTTTTTTTACACTAATGAATGACATAAAAAAAATAGAATAAGAAACTTCAATAATGATATTCTAAGAAGACAAAATATAATTTTTGTATGAAAAAGATAAAAATATATCTCAAACTTTGTTAGAAGGGTTATATATATACCCCTAAATGAGTTTTTAAAATTTAAATTTAAAAAACTAAATTTAAAACTTACCTTTTCACTTCCGTTAGATGATGGGTATATGTGAGCTCCTTTGTAACGGTAACGATATATGTGAGCCATCTGCATTAAGGTAAAAGTATATATGAGCCACTTTCATAACAAGGGGTATATCATATTTAAATGACAAAGTTGAGGGGTATATGATACCCTTTTCCCAGTACAAATCATATCACACACACACACACACACACACACACACACACACACACACACGCACACATATATATATATATATATATATATATATATATATATATATATGTATATATATACACACAGACACACACACACTCACAATTATATGACAGATATACAAATACAATTACTCCACTTTCCGCCCTCTATCGCTTGCCTCTATCCTCCCTCTCCCATACTCGCTCACCATATATACAATTATCTGATATATACATTTACAGTTTGTCTCTCTCCACTTTGTGCCCTTTCTCACTCGCCTTTATCCTCCCTCTCCCAATCTCGCTCGCCTCTCTCTTCCTTTCCATGTCTCTCTCGTCAAATATACAAATTTATATGTATATCAATCATATATATACAATCAAGGGCGAATGTAGGTGTAAATTTGGTTCACCGGAACTGTGACCATCCGATTAAACTAGATATATCATTCGTATAATTCTTAACATAATATTTAATATTAGCTAAAGAAACCCATGCCTAAATTGGCTAGATAGTTCACTAGTCTGAGGGTTAATTTTCAAGGTTGTTGTTGCGGGTTCAAATCCAGTCAACGCTCAGTTTTGCCCATTATTTTTTTTTTCTAAAATGTCTATTTTAAGATATTAAAAGAAATGCCATTACAACTTTAATTAGCAAGGCATAAAATAGAAGAAAAATATATTTCAATTAAACGTCTTCTTTTTAGCTCGCTAGTTTACTGTCTTTATAAATTTAGAAATATTACGAAAGTGAAAAAAATTCTTTTAAATTTATTTTGATTTTAATTATAAAAAATCCTTGTAGGGATATATTAGATCTTTTTTGCACATGAATTGTTTTTTTGACTTGTTTAATTAATATTTTTTGAGTTTTTTATTCTTATTTCTTTGTTTTTTCTTTCACTTTAGTGCAAAACTAAGAGAATCAAAAGAATGAAGTGCAATAGGAAAAGTAAAAATATTATTATTTTTACAGCTATATCGTAATTTAGTTTTTGTATCTACAACTTTTGAGGCATCTCTAATAAATTTTACAATAAAATTAGTGTAAAAATCAAATTTGACCATTAAAATAATAAATTCAAATTAATCGTTGAATAAAAAATATCTAATATATATATATATATCAAGGATCAAATATACCCCTACATGAATTTATTTTTTTAATATTATTTTTTGCATTCATTAGAGAAAAAGAGTCTATGTGAGCCATTTGTATGACATTATGAGTATATATAAGTCACTTTCATAATGAAGTGTATATCAACTCGATATTATAAAGTTGAGGGGTATATTAGGCCATTTCCCCTACAATTTTAGATATTATCTTAAAGTAATGGTGCACCCTGTTCGCAAGAAATTTCCTTATGTGCTGAAAATTGACTGCAAGCAAAATAAATAAAAGAAATATGATTTTTTATTGATGAATAGTTGTGAGTACAATTTTGTTGTTCTTTTGATTCTCTCTTCTAAGTTTCTCCAAGATTCAAGGGCCTTCAATAGCGTATTTCTCAAAATGTTGGATGATGTAGACCTCCTTGAGATGTTGTCGATCTCCGAGAACGTCAGAAAGCGCTTCATCGTCTTAAGTCGATCTCCGGGAAGAACTCCGTTGATCACTCCTTCTAAGATCTATAATGTTATGTCCATCCCCAATTTATAGTTGTAGGGGGTGGACAAGGTTGCTTGTGATTGGCCAAAGGATGTCATTTTGACACTTGGCGGATTGTGATTGGTTCTTGTATTTGACTAAGACTACCACTTCATTTGGACACGTGACGTCATCTCGTTGGTCTTGCATGTCTAGTCATTGTGACACGTGGTATGATTTGGGCTTCAAGGTAAAATGAACCTTGGATTTGAATTTAATAAGATGAACTTATTTATTTGTAAGACCCAAATTAACCATTCAATCCAAATGAACATGTATTTAATTTAAACTGAAAAAATCACACCATATACACATTTAAGGGTCTATATTACGGGTTATAAACATACTTTTAAAAAATTCTTCCTTATAACAAATTATTTATGGGTTATAACATATTACTTCAAATTGTTTATTTAAAAATCAATTATAATTCAATTTTAAAAATGTTTAATCTCTTTAAAATTTTATTTTATTAATTATTTATAGTTAAAGTTAATTAGTTTAATTACAGTTCCCTTTTTAGTAATGATCTCTTTAAATTTTTATTTTATTAATTATTTATAGTTACAGTTCCCTTTTTAACTAAATCATCAGTTACTTATTTTTAGGGATTTAGATTGATCATACTTCCTTGTTTACCATTACAATCCAATAAGCCCATAACCATCACAACCCCCTCCCTCACACGCCAATCAGAAGTTACACGCTACCACATTCTTTCCCACGCCTCACGCCAGCAGCCCACTACAATCTTCCCAAACATCCCACTACCAACATCCATAACCGTTCATCTCCTCTTTCACACTACCTATCTACTCTAACTCCACAATCCTCCATCTTGTTACCTTTCTCATCATCATGTCGAAGAAACCCATTCAAACGCCTTGTAAGAGTCCCAGATTTGTTGAAGGAAATTCATCTGATAAAGTTCATGTTCCATCGTTTAATATATTAACTCAAACCCCACCGCCTAAACTGTTGAAAATCTGACGCCCATGACGAGTGGTTCTGCTCAATCCAAGGTTCAAAAAGAGAAAAACAATGATGCAAAGAAAAGAGGGATTCCGATAAATCAGAAGCGGAAGAAAAGGAAGGGAAAAATTGTTGAAATCCTTTTCGACTTTGATTCTGAGTATGTTAATGAAACAAAAAAAGAAAAAAAGAAAAAAATCAATAAATATCGATGTTGCTCAATCTTCTAAACCTTCAAGACAATCAACAAGAAGATCAGCAAAAGAAAGGAATCAGAGCTATCAACTTTCAAAAAAGACAAAAAAGTTGTTAGGGTAAGTAATATATTTAATTTAGTTTAACATTAGTCAAAATTATTTGAAGAATGGATAAAATGTGTATGGATGTGTGTTTAATATTTGATTGATGAATAGTGTATGAATTTTGATAATTGGATTATGTATTAGAATTGTATGAATTGTGTATTAACATTGATGTGTTTGTCTCATAATTGTGTGTATATGTCGAATTATTATATTGGTATGCAAACTTTCTCTATATGCCGTACAACTTTTCTCAAGATTTCAGCTTTGAGCTCTTATGTTTGAAACTTAGTAACTCTTAGTAGGAAAATTCAAATAGCGAGTGAGTCATTTCATTAGAAAGATAACTCACACCAATTCAATATATGTTAAACTCATGATCAAAATATTTCCAGGTTAGTTACAACTATCATTCCAAAGTTAGCTCGAATGCTGCCTTGACCGTCTTTTCAGCTTTGAGCATCTGCAGTAGAAAACCAATAACTCGATCTGGGAGCATCAAAATAACATGATTCTTATATTATTGGAAAAATAACTTATAGAAATACAAAATACGTAAAAGATCATGGCTAAAATATCTCCAGATTAGTACATATGTATTTTTAAAGTTAGCTTAAACTCTCCCTCGCTCAACTCTTGAGCTTTGAACAGCTTTAGTTGAAAACCAATAACTCGGCATATGAGCCTCAAAATGATGCAATTTGTATTCACTTGGACGCATAAATCCTAGAAATACATCATATATAAAAATCACGGCCTAAGGCTTTCGAGATTAGTACAATTATATTTTGAAAGTTAGCTCGAATTTTGTCTTCCTGAAATTTTAAGCTTTGAGAAAATTTTGGAGAAAATCACTAACTCAGCGTAGGAACCTTGAAATGATGAGATTATCATCCCGTTGGAAACATAACTCAGAGACGTACAATATATGTAACAATCACGACCAAAATCTTTCCAGATTAGCATAAATATATTTTCAAAGTCAACTCAAATTCTGAAACTATGTGATTCTTATTTCATTATTAGAAGAGCATCTTCAGTGTTAAATTCAAAATTCGTTGTAAGAGTGGTGAAACTATGAGCTTCTTATTTCAATGTGACGAGCGCATCAAGCAAAAAACAATTTATAGAACAACAAAGTTCATTCCATATTGATGAGACTAAATTTTTCAAGTTGACTATACGCCCAAAATGTCATTTCCCCAACCTTGTGCGCTCTTGACAACAACAAAAAATTATCTCTTGAACTTGGAGTATTCACATCATGATATTTGCGGCCATGATTTACATGTCGATATCCCTGTAACACCCCTAACATAGAGTTTTGATCCGAAGGATATCCCTGTAACACCCCTAAAATACTAGACCATGAATTACATGTCGATAAATTATCATTTTGGGAACTTAAAATTTTGTGATATTGTAAACGTGCCTAACATAAGTGTTATCATAATTTAAGGTATTGTATGGGGGTATTTATGTAAACTGACTAATTAGAATTTCATATAAGTAGAAAGTTTTGGCATCAAGTATATATATATATATATAGTAGTATATGTATGCAATTTGGGGCAGCACACAATTTTTTTGGGCAGCACCTTTTGGTAACATCTGTCCATGTGATAATGATCATTGTGTAGATATATATTTCAAACCTCCTCTTGTGAATTTGGTATCACATGAAGTATAGGAACCTTATAACATTAGCTAAAGATCTGTTCTTCAAAATCAAGAGAAAAACTAGCTCCTTTTGGCTGAATTCAACACACACACACTTCATCTTGGTAAGTGATAAAGAAGTTATTTTAATACTGGGTAGTGTTTGATAGTTTAATCATATCTCGTTCAATATAAATTTGTTTACAGTGAGTAAATATGATTTGGCAAAATAATTCGTAATTATAAAACTCTTATGTTTATGGAAAACTCTAAGTTTGCTTTTATATATTCGAAATATGGGACGCAACATAGGACAAGTTCTGTCCAGCTTCTGAAATTAGAAATCATGTCTGTTCAACTGTTAGTGTTTTGATTATATCTTTTTGTACAAAATGTATTTTGAGCCGATTCTTGATTATTTTCAAGATTAATAGATGTAACAACATCTTTTATGAAGGATATAAAGTCCAGTTTTGCCATTTTCACTTTCAAATGTTAGTTGCGACATGAGACATTAAGCTGGCCAGAATCACTGTACTGGGAGCAATAGTTGTATTTGTAAAGGCTAAGCATACTTTTGATGGTTATCCTGTTTTACTTTGACATTTTGAGATACTAGTATTTAAAGAAGTTATTTAATTGCATTTTAAAGGTTTAATATACTCGTGAACAAATTGAGGACCTTCATACGTTGGTTGGTCTACGGTTTGAACTCTTGAAGTCGTGTTGGACTATTTCTTTGATAAAGCATTGAGGTTTGTGTATAAACTTGTACTTGTACTATTTTTACCTGCTGGTATATCTGAAATATTATCTTGGTACCTTGGTTACCTCTTGTCACTTTGCATTGTTGTGTTGTCATTTGTGATGTTAAAGACTCTTGTGTAACTCGCCCACTTGTTCGGATTGTTTGATCACTTGACATTCTTGTTGGGACTTTTTCCTTCTTGTTGCTGTGACTTTTTTACTATTGGCATTCCTCTTGATTCGGATTATTTTGCCATCTTGACTCTGGATTTTTAGTTCGTCTTAAGTGTGGGAGTTGTCCATTTTAAGTACGAACTAGAAAGCCATTTTTAATATGGTTCTTGGTTCTCTTGATTATTGGGCTTTTACCCATTTTGATACAGGGCGTCGAACCTTCTTGATTCTGCTCGTGCTTGGTGTGACGACAAGATGTATATATTGGGCGAGTCTTGTTATTGAACCTCTTGGAAAATTGTGCTATGAACGTTATTGACATTTGGAGCTTTAATTATCCAACTTGATACTCTTTGTATATTGTTTACTTGATTTACTGATTATATTTCAATTATATTGCCCTTGACTTGAGAATGATGACTTGGTGAATCTAAGGGCGCCGGATCTATAGTTTTTACACCACTAAGCTTTATGCTTAGCGATAGTTGTTTATATCATAGGGAATGTTCGAGAGGACGGTTGAAGTTGGTCATCGAAGATGGAGATTTTGAAAGCCTTAAAGGAAGATCACACTTGTATATAGGCATATATATATTTTGTATAAACCTTGGGACTTGTTCACAATCTATGTGTTGTATAATTACATTAGATTTTGAGGGTTGATTTGGTCATGTCAGCATGAATTGTAATATAAGTATAGCCATACATTTTTATCTTTTTGGGGTGTGTAAATGCAAGTCTTGTAATATAATAATTTACTCTATGTTTTGTAAGTTGTGTGAGGAATGAGCATGCTGATTTTTGCTACAAGGAAGTTGGTAATACTATTGTTATTTCGTCCTTAAATGTAAGGATAATATATGCATGAAAGCTTGTCGGTCTTGCTTAACAAATTTTGGGAGGCTTTTTATCGTTAGTTAAAATTTTGTGCCATATAAATTTTGACCTTAAATAAATATTTAAAGTGGGAAAGATACACATCCTTAACTAAATTATTCATTGTAAACCTAATCTCTCAACTAGATAAAAAAAAATTAGTATACCTTCGTTAATCTCTTTTAAATATTGCAAGTATTAAATTAGGTTTCTTGTCAAGTTGTAGTATCTCTCGGAAAGGGGCGCTACAAGTGTTGGTATCAGAGTCTAGGTTTGTGGTTCTAGGATTTTTTTGTGAGTTACTTGTATAGTTATTTGCTTTCGAAAATATTCTATTTAGAGTTCATGTTCACTTACATGGTTTGCCATATACTTAGTTCCTTAATGCAGTGTGATCTTCCCTTTTGAAGGAATTAAGTTATGGCCACTTCTTCTAACCAACCTATGGAAGCTGCTCGTGAAGGTTCGGGTGCCTCTGTTTCCCAACCTCATACACTGGAAGGGGTTGGAGAACATATCTCGAATGAGTATGTTCCCCACACTAGCGGGTCTGAAGTGGGAAACCATCAACATGTAAGTTCTGGTTCACATCCTCATATGAGTCATGGTACTCAAGCCATGAATCCTCCTTTTCAACAAATGGATGAATTCTTTCACAACATGGCTGAATCGATGCATGATCCCAATGGGATTAACTTTGAGAAAATGAGGAAAATGGGTGGAGTGGAGTTTGAAGGTACTGTTGATCCTACTAATGCTAAACAATGGCTAGATCTCACGGAGAGGGTGTTTAAGTAGTTGAAGTGTTCAGATGTTACAAAATTTAAGTATGCGATTTCACTTTTACGAAAGGATGCTTATGATTAGTGGGTAAGTGTTCTGAATGCCAAGGTAAAGCCCCCTGTTCTTACTTGGGATGATTTTCTTAAGGAATTTTGTATGAAGTATGTACCACCGTCTAATTGTGATGCAAAGAAAAAAGAGTTTTTGAATCTAAGGCAAAGAGGCATGTCTATTGCTGAATATGAACAAAAGTTTCTAAGGCTCTCTCGTTGTGCTGGGGGTATTATTAAAGAGGAAAAAGATAAGTGCAAGAGATTTGAAGATGGTTTAAATGATTCCATTAGGAAGAATGTGGCGATTCTGCAACATGAGAACTTTTGTAAGTTAGTGTCTGCTACTTTTACCTGGGAATGACTTGATAAAGAAGAAAGTAGTAGAAATGAAAACATATTCCGAAAGCCTAGACCAGATTTTGGAGGTCCATCAAAAAGGGGAAGGTTTGATAATTCTAAGGCTAGTAGTGATAATAGGCCAGCTCAACAGAAGCAAAACATATCATATTTTTCGATAACTAGCACTCCAAATTATGGTCAATGCAAGCCTCGCATTCACACTTGTCCGCAATGTGCAAAGAATCATTATGGTACTTGTAGGAGAGCCTCTGGTGCATATTTTAATTTTGGGAGATTTGATCATAAAGTTAAGGACTGTCCTAATCCAAATAATACTCCTTCCTTGAAAACTGAAGGTTCAGTTCATAAGCCTTCTGTTAATCCTCCTCAAACTAATAAAGGTGTAAGGCCTAGAAACACCCAAGCAACAGGTGCAAGTGGAGCTAATCAAGATAGTGGGCAAAGGGGTATTGCACACGCTTATGCTATGAGGCAGAGGGATGATCAAGATGGACAAGACGTGGTTGTCGGTAAATTTCACTTATTTGGCTTGTGTGTTTACATTGTTTGATCCTAGTTCTACACATTCCTATATTTGTTCATCAGTTGTCCTTCCTGAACATATGAAATCCATGATACTTAATTATGATGTGCTGGTTCAAATTCCATTGGATTATCAGGTTGTGTGTAATCGAATTTATCGTGATTGTCCCTTCGTGATTCAAAATCTTGTCTTTCCTGCTGATTTGATTGAAATGCCCTTCAAGTATTTTGATATTATTATAGGCATGGACTGACTTTATAAATATCATACAGTCGTAGATATTAGGTCAAAGCATGTGACTTTTAAAGATCCTACATGTTCACACATCATCGTACAAGGTGAGAGATTATTGACATCTAGTATTATTTCTGTGACCTTGACAAGAAAATTGATGCGTCAAGGCTGTAGGGAATACCTTGCTCATATAGTTGATACACACTTGAAGAGTCCTTGTATCAAGGACATAGATGCTGTATGTGATTTTCCAGAAGTATTTCCTGAAAACCTTCGTGGATTGCCCCCGAAAAGAGAGGTTGAATTTCTAATCGAGGTTATTTTTGGATCTGCCCCTATTTTCATCACTCTTTATAGAATGGCTCCAGCAGAATTAAGAGAATTGAAATCTCAATTTCAAGAACATCTTGAGAAATATTTTATTCGACCTTGTGTTTCTCCTTGGGGAGCCCCTATTTTATTTGTAAAGAAGAAAGATGGAACTCTTAGGATTTGTATTGACTATAGACAACTGAACAGAATAACAATAAAGAATAGATATCCACTGCCAAGGATTGATGATTTGTTTGACCAACTGAAGGGTGCTAAAGTATTCTCAAAGATCGATTTAAGGTCTGGATATCACCAACTGCGTGTTAGAGAGAATGATATTCCTAAAATAGCTTTTAGAACTCGATATGATCATTATGAATTTTTGGTGATGCCATTCAAATTGACAAGTGCTCCTGCAGTATTTATGGATCTAATGAATCGAGTATTCAAGCCTTATCTTGATCAGTTTGTGGTTGTTTTTATGGATGATATTTTAATATATTCAAGAAGTAGTGAAGACCATGATAAACACCTCCGGATTATTTTGCAGATTTTAAAGGAAAAAGAACTTTATGCTAAACTTTCTAAGTGTGAATTTTGGCTTGATGAGGTGTCTTTTCTGGGCATGTTGTATCAAGTGAAGGTGTGAAAGTGGATCCTAGTAAGATACAAGCTGTTGTTGAATGGACACCTCCCAAAAGTCTGACTGAGGTAAGAAGTTTCTTGGGCTTAGCAGGATACTGTAGAAGAATTGTGAAAGGATTCTCCATTATTGCCTCCCCTTTGACTAAAATCTTGTAGAAGGAAGTAAAGTTTATTTGGGATGAAAAATGTCAAAAGAGCTTTGAAACTCTCAAATCCTTGCTGACTCAAGCGCCTATACTTACTCTACCATTTGAAGGGAAAGAATATGTAGTGTACAGTGATGCTTCTCACAATGGTCTTGGATGCGTTTTGATGCAAGAAGGTAAGGTAATATGTTATGCCTCTCAGAAATTAAAATCGCACGAAATGTATTATCATACTCATGATCTTGAACTTGCTGCTATAGTGTTTGCTTTAAAAATTTGGCAACATTAATTGTATGGAGAGAAATGTCATATATTCACTGATCACAAGAGCGTAAAGTACTTGGGTACTCAAAAGGAGCTGAACCTAAGACAGCGTAAATGGATTGAACTCATCAAGGATTATGACAACACGATTGATTATCATCCAGGTAAAGCTAATATGGTTGCCGATGCCTTAAGTCGAAAAGCTTTTGCAAGCATTTCTTTGAGTTCTTTGACATTGCTCCTTGATTTAAGAGCCATTAATGTTTGTTTTACACCTGATTCAAATGTTTCAGTTATTGCTAATTTGCAAGTAAAGCCAATATTACTTGAACATGTGAAGGAAGCACAAAAGCTAGATGAGAAATTTGTAAAATTGACTAGAGAGGTCCAAAATGGGGAGAAGCTTGATTTTACATTAACAAAGGATGATGTCTAACTTTATCAAAACAGGTTATGTGTCCCTAATGATGACAACTTGAGGAGAGAAATATTGAAAGAAGTGTAACAACTCTAAAAATGACTATTCTAAGTAATGTCTAACGTATCTAGAATGCCTAGATTAGATCGGGTTCACACGAATTGATGCGCGTAGAACCAGACCTCTGAACCTCTGCAACAACCAATCCAACTAACTTGGTGAGTTAGTTGAGCTAGGAAAGGTTGGGTCCAGCCATGTAGGGCACCCGAATATGAAGATTTACCCGGATGAGTCTTAACCAGACTTAAAAAGGGGTAATCTTAAGTTTGGAGGGTCTAGGGGTAAAATGGTCTTTTCCAGGCTAAGGGTAGTATTGTAATTACCCTAAATATTTAATTAATTAATATGGTGGATGGGCAATTCGGGTAGAGGTTGCTGAATTTGACCTTTTAAGCAAAATCTAGCTTCACCCGGGTTCGAGCCTTGGTGGAAGCAAGGATTAAATTGATTTAATTTTGTTAAGTAAATTAGTTGAATTAATTAATATTTAAAAAGCTGATTTAATTAAGGTAAAAATCAGATTTTTTATAAAATAATAATAATAATAAAATTAATAAACAATGAGGAGTCCTAGTTTGACTTAGTCTCCACCTAACTCTCCTAATCCTAATCATAATCCTAATCCTCTCACTCTCACGTCTCTCACTCTCATTCTCACGTTTTTTATCATTAAAATAACTAAAAATAATAGTTCTTCACTCTTGAAGAGCTTACACACAAAAACTCAAACGAAAAACTAAGCTAAAAACGAAAATCAACAACAAGTTCTTGACGGGATTGTGCTTGAAGTTTCGGTGGTGATGCTTGGTTTCATGGTAAATTGGTAGCATTTAAATAAGTTTTGAATGACATTAAGGTATGGGTTTGCTTCTCTCTTGGTTCCTTTCCCAAGAGACCCTTAAGGTTCAGTTTAAATCACGATTGAAAGACTAAGGTTGTCCCCATTGCATGCCCCTGTCATTAGATCCTTTGAACGATTCAAAGCATGCGTTGGTATGTCTTCTGGTAGATAATGTTAGGTCTGGTTGTGATTATGTGTTGAATTTGTGGTAGGAAATCGTGTAAAGGATGAAAAATATATTCCGTAAAAGTATATTAAGTTGAGTGTTTTGAGCATGTGTGTGCTGTAAATTTGACTATGTTTACTGCCTGAAATTTGTATGTTAAATATTGTGTTTTGCGTGTGTAAAAATGCTAAAAACGTGATGTTCATAAAAGGTTAAGCTGTCTCAATGTCACTCAAAATGCTACAAAAAAATCAACAAAAGAATGAGAGAAAAATGGATTGGAAGAGACCGCTGGAAATTTGTAGTCTCGGCCAAAATGACTAACTTTTTTAAAATTTTAAAAATTGTGATGTCATTGGGAATTGAACCCAAGACCTCATCAAATGTAAATTACATAAAAATTTCATGAAAAAAATAAAAGGAAAAATAAATGTGAAGAGTGGGGATTGAACCCCCAACCTCTTGAATGGATGAGAGAGTTAGGAGAAAAATAAATGAGAAAAATAAATGTGAAGAGTGGGGATTGAACACCCAACCTCTTGAACGGATGAGAGAGTTAGGAGAAAAATAAATGTGGATAGTGGGGATTGAACCCCCAACCTCTTGAATAGATGAGAGAGATAGGAGAAAAAGAAAGGAAATATTATGGGGCTGATGGGGATCGAACTAGGGTCCCTCAAATATGAAAAATGCAATCACCAAGTTTAATGTAAGATTAATTGTTGCCCAAGGGTTTCAAAATCGGGTCCCCTTGCCCAATTTTGTATTGACACATAAGTCATACGTAAACAATTATTTAATGAATACTGCCTCTAAAGATCGAAATCAATATCTTGTCATACCTACAAGATGCATAAGTCTTGTACCACATAATCTTGGGTAAATATGAATCACTTAGATACACTATGAATGAAGCCTCATGGCTTGTATATGTGGACTCATAAGTCTAGCATACATTTAAAAAGTAAGTGAACCTAAGATATTATGTGATGAGATAATGAAACCCCAGATGTGTCAAGTAAGAGTATGACACACACTAAAGAGCCAAGTACATTGGCATACGATGAAATGAACATTCACGTAAAGTGGTGAGTAATTATGAAGAGTAAATGTGCTAAAGTTAAAGAATGTGGTGACAACATGATAAGGGCTAATGTGAAAGATGAGAGCAATCTCAAATGAGCCTAAGTAAATGTTACCAAAACGTACTCGCCTATGAGTATGTAAAGATAATGAAGAGACCAGTCTCTATGAACACTCTAATGAAAGTATTGAAGTTAATGCATACTGAATACTAATGATGAGATGAGAAATGATCTAATGAGCTATGATGTCGTCATGCTAGAAGCCAGCTTCCATGATGTATGAGTTGAATGTAATGAAACTTTATTCTGAGCACCGATGGGCTAGCTATGAGCGGTGATGCCTTCCTTCGGGAAGGGCGGAGGTTCACGTAACTCTCATGATATGAGACTGTCCGGCATGTCGGGTATGGGTCTCCTTATATCTCCTAGTCTTTGAACCTATACTGCCAGTATAGGGATATAGCAGGGTTCGACTCCCTATATACGCTAGCATGTTTTGGTTCACTTTGGCCGGTGATTCCATCTCTTTTTGGTGTGGGGATTACACACTGAATTTCATGATGCTCACATGATCTATGTCGGTTAAGGTTAAAGTTCCCAAAGAAAGAATGAGGCCAGCCTCAAATGATGCACATAATGAAATGAACGATACCAAAGGTGTTAGGATAACATAATCAAGAGGTGAGCTAGACTTAAGTAATGACTCTAGGTTATTCTTGGTCATTGCACAGCAAACCCGATGAGAGTCTTAAACTACATCCTAGGTATGACTAGTGATTGCACTAGTATATGAATGAATGAAAATAAAGTACGTATGAATGAATGAAGCAGACTCTGTGTTTGCAAAATAAGGCTCCCTAGTTGAGGTCCCATATGTTGAGCCCTCATTTTGGGAAGTCCTAATGTCAAGTCCATGATTCCAAGGTCTCATGGCATATGAAAGAATAATGTGAACTACATGATATGATATGTACAATACGTTATGTGTTGCTTGCAAAATGATAAGTATGATGATGCATGTTACTCTCATGGCATGACTTTCCTAATCTAAATTTGGCAAGTCCACTGACTTTCCTAATCCAAATTTGGCAAGTCCACTGACTTGACTTTCCATAAATCATGTTGTTAGGAAAGAGCTATTCTTACTCATGCATGTCCTTGGTGTGTGCTTGCATATACCCACACTTAGTACAAGTGTGTACTAATCCCATACAATATCTACTTTTAGGTGCAATCACAGGTGGACGTTAGAGCTTACAGTACGATGTTGCAGCTATCCGGACGTGGAGCATTCATCCGGATTTGGTAGGACCTCATGCTTTCGAGGAAGCTTGCCCATTATATTCTAGCTTAGATATAGGTTTGAGTTAGTGGAGTATGTTCCACTAGCGTTTCTTTCTCATCTTATTTCAGACATTGTATTGGTGCCACTTTGGCAAGTATACACTTAATGCAGTATGGAACTATTTCTTTCATTTGATGATCTTAATATTAGATGGTTGATTGTGAACGTTTATGAGTTTAAGTAGAAGGTCTTATATGAATGTTAAGTAACAAAAAGTTCAAATTTTCCGCTAAAATTAACCTAGATAAAGTAACGATGACGTATGTAGGCTTGTCTGTGACCTCTGAGAGGTCAACGACGTCGGTCTCGTCTGGGGTCTAGACTACGGTCGTGACAAGAAGCACATACTTCACCATATGCAATGCATCCTGGAGTTACAAAGATGTACCAAACTATCAAAGAAAATTATTGGTGGAATGGTATGAAGAGAGACATTGCAGAGTTCATTTCAAAATGTCTGGTTTATGAACAAGTAAAGGCAGAACATCAAGTACCGGTTGGTTTACTATAGCCCTTGTCGATGCTGGAGTGGAAATGGGAGAGAATAACTATGGACTATTTCTTCGCACTCAAAGAAATCATGATGCAATATAGGTGATTGTAGATAGGCTAACAAAGAGTACTAACTTCTTAGCAATTAGGATGGATTACTCACTTGAGCGTTTAGCCGAGTTGTACATTAATGAGATTGTAAGACTACATGGGATCCCGGTGTCTATTGTATCTGACCGAGACCCAAGGTTTACATCTAGATTTTGGGGCAGCTTGCAAGAAGCTTTAGGTACAAAATTGAAATTTAGCACTTTGTTCAATCCTCAGACAGACGTCCAATCGGAAAGAGTGATACAAATTTTGGAGGACATGCTTCGAGCTTGCATTATTGAGTTTAAGGGTAGTTGGGACAAAGACTTGTCTTTGATAGAATTAGCTTACAATAATAGCTACCAATCAAGTATTGGAAAGCCTTCCTATGAAGCCTTAAATGGAAGAAAATGTCGAACCCCTCTTTGTTGGAATGAAATTGGTGAAAGAAAGCTTATTGGTCCTGAAATGGTGCAACAAACCGAGGACAATGTGAAAATTATCAAGGATCGTCTAAAGATTTCTTCGGATAGACAAAAGTCGTACAATGATCTAAAAAGGCGTGACATTGAATATTAAGTTGGAGATAAAGTATTCTTAAAGGTGTCTCCATGAAAAAATATTATCGGATTTGGCCAAAAAGGAAAACGTAGTCCCCGATTTATTAGACCTTATGAGATACTTGAAAGTGTTGGACTAATTGCATATAAATTGGCTTTACCACCTGAGTTAGACAAGATCCACAATGACTTTCATGTTTCTATGCTTAGAAGATACCATTCTGATCCATCTCATGTTCTTCCAGTTGAATCTATTGAGGTTAATCCTGACTTGACGTATAATGAAGAACCTATCCTAATTCAAGCTCCGGAAGTAAAGCAGCTTAGGAACAAGAGAATCCCCTTAGTAAATGTACTTTGGATGAACCATTCTGGAAAAGAAGCTACAGAAAAGAAGACATGAGGAGACAATATCCGCACTTGTTTTCCGGACTAGTCTAAGATAAATTTCGAGACAAAATCTCTTTAAGGGGGAGAGAGTTGTAACACCCCTAAAATACTAGACAATGATTTACATGTCGATACATACTTGCTTAATTACTATAAGGTGTAATCGTGTACATATATATATATATATATATATATATATAGGAGTCTATGTATGCAATTTGGGGCAACACCATTTGGTGACATCTATCCATGTGATGAGGATAATTGTGTAGATATAAATTTCACACCTCCTCTTGATAATTTTGTATCACTTGAAGTATAGTAACCTTAGAACATTAGCTAAAGATTTGTTCTTCAAAATCAAGCGAAAAACTAGTTCCTTTTGGCTGAATTCGACACACACACACTTCATCTTGGTAAGTGATAAAGAAGTTATTTTAATACTTGGTAGTGTTTAGTTTAATCATATCTTGTTCGATATAACTTTGTTTACAGTGAGTAAATATGATTTGGAAAACTAAGTCGTACTTATAAAACTCTTAAGTTTATGGAAATTTCTAAGTTAGCTGTTATAGATTCGAAATATGGGACGCAACATAGGACAAGTTCTGTCCAGCTTCTGGAATTAGAAATCCTGTCTGTTCAACTGTTAGTGTTTTGATTATATCGTTTTGTACAAAAAATATCTTGAGGCGATTCTTGATTATTTTCAAGATTAATTGATGTACCAACATATTTTATGAAGGATATTAAGTCTAGTTTTGCCGTTTTCTCTTTCAAATCTTAGTTGCGACATGAGACATTAAGCTGGCCAGAATCACTGTAGGGAGCAATAGTTGTATTTGTAAAGGTTAAGCATACTTTTGATGGTTATCCTATTTTACTTTGACATTTTTGAGATACTAGTAATTAAAAAAGTTATTTAATTGCACTTTTAAGGTTTTATATACTCGTGAACAAGTTGAGGACCTTCATATGTTGGTTGGTCTACGGTTTGAACTCTTGAAGTTGTGTTGGACTGTTTCTTTGCTAAAGCGTTGAGGTTTATGTATAAACTTGTACTTGTACTATTTTTACCTGCTGGTATATCTGAAATATTATATTGGTACCTTGGTTACCTCTTGTAACTTTGCATTGTTGTGTTGTTGTTATTTGTGATGTTAAAGACTCTTGCGTAACTCGCCCACTTGTACGGATTGTTTGATCACTTGGCAATCTTGTTGGGACTTTGTCCTTCTTGTGGTTGTGACTTTGTCACTATTGTCATTCCTCTTGATTCAGATTATTTTCCATCTTGACTCTGGATTTTTAGTTCGTCTTAAGTATGAGAGTTGTCCATTTTAAGTACGAACTAGAAAACCATTTTTAATATGGTTCTTGGTTCTCTTGATTATTGAGCTTTGATCCTTCTTGATACAAGGAGTCGAACCTTCTTGATTCTGCTGATGCTTGGTGTGATGACATGATGTATATATTGGGTGAGTCTTGTTATTGAACCTCTTGGGAAATTGTGCTATGAAATTTATTGACATTTGGAGCTTTAATTATCCAACTTTATACTCTTTGTATATAGTTTACTTGATTTACTGATTATATTTCAATTATGCTGCCCTTGACTTGAGAATGATGACTTGGTGAATTTAAGAGCGCCGGATCTATAGCTTTTACACCACTAAGCTTTATGCTTAGCGATGGTTGTTTCTATCGTAGGGAATGTTTGAGAGGACGGTTGAAGTTGGTCATCGAAGATGGAGATTTTGAAAGACTTAAAGGAAGATCACACATGCATATAGGAATACATATATTTTGTATAAACCTTGGGACTTGTGCAGGATCTATGTGTTGTATAATTACATTAGATTTTGAGGGCTGATTTGGTCATGTCACCATGAGTTGTAATATAAGTATGGCTATACATTTTTATCTTTATGGGGTGTGTAAACGTTATTCTTGTAATATAATAATTTACTATATGTTTTGTAAGTTGTGTGAGGCATGAGCATGCTGATTTTTTCTACATGGAAGTTTGTAATACTATTGTTATTTCATCCTTAAATGTGAGCATAATATATGCATGAAAGCTTGTCGGTCTTGCTTGACATATTTTGGAAGGCTCTTTCGTCGTTAGTTAAAAATTTTTGCCATATAAATTTTAACCTTAATTAAATATTTAAAGCGGGCAAGATGCACATCCTTAACTAAATTATTCTTTATAAACCTAATCCCTCTACTAGATAAAGAAAAATCAGTATACCTTTGTTTATCTCTTTTAAATGTTGCAAGTATTAAATTAGGTTTCTTGTCAAGTTGTAGTATCTCTCGGAAAGGGGCGCTACAATCCCGATTTGATGTTGTAAACAAGGATGCACCTAATTTTGAGTAACTTATTGAAGCACCATTGAATTATACAAAATTATCTCCCCCGTTATTAAAAAACTCAAGTAGAATCACAAGTCGCTTGCTCCAGTGCCAATGAATTCCTCGGCCTGTCGCATATCAATGATTCAAATCAAAATTCCTTTGAATTGATCAGAGCAATACCCAAAGTTGACTTCAAAATTTAGCATGTTTGATATGCAACTTTGAATAATCATAGTTGAAGATCCATGACTCGATGTAGGTGTCTTGGTATTACGAGCTTCTTCTTTTGTTGCGAAGAGAGATTCAAGAACTTCAATGTGTAACAATGATAATCAAGGTCTTTATGAATTCCCACTAATAGGCCTTTGAAATGCTCAGATCAACTCCAAAATATGATTATTAATTTTTTTCACCTTTGAGTTGCCGTTGTGGAAAATTCACAAGTTAGCGAAAAAATGTGAGAATCACAAGCCAATTTTCATATTGGGAAGTAGGCTCCAAAGATCTTCTCCTTTGCTCATTTGTGACGCATTTGAACTCATGTGCTAGGTACATAAAATTTAAAGAGCTAGTGTGATGATCACGCAAGTCCACCAAATTTTTTTACTTATTTAATTGAGCTTAGAGTGATTACTCCAAGTTCCTACGTACCTCGGTGAAGAGGATCAAGTCGTATCATAGTTCAAGATGATGAGTTTCATTATTTATTTATTTTGGGCCGTACACATGTATACACTTGCGGGACAGAAGTAACATACAATTTATGGTCATACCTTAAGGAACGTAGGGGACCTTCATGGGAGGTATTGCTTCAAAAACTTGGTGTTGATTGGACCAACTCTTACACCAGCTTGGTCTACAATATTATATGCGCCCCTTGAATACGCTTCCTTCACAACATACGACCCAACCCACTTTGATGTAAATTTGTCACCGATGCGTTTGTTGAGTATTTTGGGTCTCTGGAGGCTATAACCAAGTCTCCCACTGGAAATGATTGAGGTCGCACCTTCTTGTTGAATGCTCTAGCAAGTTGAGCTGATAGCACTCCAGTTTGTTGTGCTTCCAATCTCTTCTGGTTCAATGCCTCCAACTCTTCTAGACAAAGTTGAGCGTTGCCTTTAGTTGTACGTCCCTCTTCGACTGCTATTTGAAATGATGGATCTTCTCTAATGGAAGGACTGCTTCTACTCCATACGCCAATGAAAACATAGTCGCTTGCATAGCCGTTCTAAAGGTTGTACGATATGCCCAAAAAGCTTCACCAACTCTCTCATGCCAGTCCCTTTTATTCTTTGCAACTACTTTCTTCAATAAGTTACCATGTGTCTTGTTAAAAGTTTCAGCAAGACCATTGGCAGGTGCATTGTACATTGAAGACTTATGTTGCTTAAAACTGAACTTCTCGCAAAAACTACTCATGAGTTTATTATTGAACGGTGTTTCATTATCATTGACTATACATATTGGTATCCCATATCTAAAAATTATATTTGATTTGATTAAATCAACAAAATTTTCCTTCTTTACCTCTTTTAATAGTACAACTTCAACCCATCTAAAGAAATAGTTAGTGGAAATCAAGATATACATTTGTCATTTTGATGACTTTGGAATAGGTACAACAACATCAAGTCCCCATGCATCAAAAGTCCGTGAGGATACCGTCGGATGCATAACCTTTTGAGATTGATGGATGAAATTAGAATGGACTTGACATGTTTGAAACTTTTTTGCATGCTTTAAGCACTCCATCACCATTGTTGGCTAATAGTAGCCCACCCTTTTGATGTGAAAATGAAGTTTAGGCCCTTATTGGTGTGCTCCACATGTGCCAGAATGTGCCTCCTCCATTATTTTTTGATCTTCTTTTTTGTCAAGACACCACAATAATAGTCCCTCATAAGAGCGATGAAACAATACTCCATCGTGAAAGATGACTTGTGGTACCCTTCTCTTAATATTTGCTCTTACTCGTAGATCCTCAGTCAGTCTTCCGTGTTCAACATATTAAATCTGTGGTTTTCTCCAATCTTATTCTTCAACCACTCGAATAGATATATGATGGCTTTCATCGATTTGAAGATCAAGAAAGCGAGGAATAATACATCGATGACATACACACACCTTTGTTGTCTCATTTTCTCCGAGTGCCATTGTTGTGGCTAAGTTAGCCAAAGCATCTTACATGCAATTTTCTTCTCTTGGGACGTGATTAAAGAACACTTCATCAAACTTTTTAAGTAAAAAAGTATCATATTAATAATATGAGAAAGGATCTTCTTTCTTTACCTTGTAGCTCTCCGAGAGTTGATTGATGATTAATTGAGAGTTACCATAGATATCCAATTGAGGAATCTTCATACACGATGCCATGTAAAGGCCCACAATTAAAGCTTGGTACTCTGCGACGTTGCTGGAACATGTTTAACCTAGAACAAATAAAAATGGTAAGATTAGTCGTTCAGGAGATATCAACACGACTCTCGCCCCTGCACCATCTCGACATCTAGATCCATCAAAGGACATTGTCCATGCCGGCAATTCTTCAGTAAAAAATGTCTCTTTATCGAGAAACTCATTTGAAGTTTCCCATTTTCCGGGAAGAGGATGATCAACAAGAAATTAGCAAGTGTTTGCCCCTTTAGAATCTTTTGAGGTGTGTATATGATCTCATATTGATTAAACAGTATATACTATCTTGTTAGACATCCTGAGAGAACTGGTTGAGTCATTACGAACTTTACATGATCAACCCGAGAAATTAGCTTGATAGTGTGTGCTTCAAAGTAATGCCTCAATTTGTTTATCGCATAAAGCAATGTTAAGCACATCTTATAAATGGGCGTATAATTCAACTCAACTCATATCAAGGTCCGACTTAGATAGTACAATTATTGTTCCTTCTTAGCTTCATTTTCTTGAGCAAGAAGAACCCCAAGTCATCGCTCTTGCGATGCAATGTATGGTATCAATGGCGTTCAAGGAGTTGGTGCCCTATTACAAGTGAATTAATCAAGTATATTTTTATGCTTTCAAAGTCATTTCAACATGATTGGTCTTAGTGGAAAGGATAATCTTTCTTCGTTAAATGGATGAAAGGTTGACATCATCCTACCAGGTTAGAAATGAATCTTCGAATGAGTGCCAATTTCCTTGTAGACTTCAGAGTTCTCTCAAGTTCTTTGGCTTAGGAATTTTTTAACTGACGTCAATCTTTGCGGGATCAACTTCAATTCCACAGTGACGCACACTGAATCCAAGAAAATTTCTTGAGGTAACCCCAAATGCATATTTGAGTGGATTCATCTTCAAGTCAAATTTCCTTAATCTTTCAAAAACAATTTGAAGGTCTTCAAGATGGTGTTCCCTTTGCTTCATCTTTACCACTAAGTCATCGAAGTAATGTTCCACCCTATTATGAAGATTGTCATTAAATATGTTTTGCATTGCACGCTGATAGGTGGCACCAACATTATTTAGGGCAAATGACATCACTTTGTAACAATAAATTCCTATTGGAGTTCAGAAGGCAGTGTATTCTTCATCTTTTGGAGACATCCTTATTTGGTTATATCCAGAAGACACATCCATAAATGACATAGCTTCATGCCTATTTGTAGCATCAACCATGAGTTAAATGATTGGCAAAGGGAAATTATCTTTTGGACATGCCTTGTTCAAATCATGAAAATAAATACAAACACGTATTTGCCCATTCTTCTTCTCAATATGTACAATATTTGAGATCCATTATGGGTACTTCACTTCTCGAATAAATCCAGCTTCGATGAGCTTGTTGGCCTCTTCTTCAATTTGTGTTCCCAACTTAGGATGAAACACTCGTTGCGACTACGTTATAGGACGTGTTCCATTTCTTATCCCCAAATGATGAATAACTATCCTGGGGCTAAGGACCAACATTTCTCTGTATGACCAAGCAAAAAAGTCTTTGAACTCAACCGATAACTTGAAGTATTTCCTCTCTTCTTATGGTGTAAGAAGTGCACTTATGAAGATTGGATGTGGATCTTCTAGAGTGCCTAGATTTAGTTCTTTGAGGTCGTCTATGGTTGATCGTACGCAATTTCCAGTTGAGGGGATCCTCTTGGACATAGTCATCTATATCATCAATGTCTAGACCTTCTTCCACTTTTATGTGATAGGATGATTGTTCAAGCTTCAATCTTCCATATGACTTCCCACAAAGACTATGATGGCTTCATCCCCCCTTCTTAGTTTCTTCATGAACTGGTTGGTGACAACAATTGTGCTTCTTTTCATCTTAAAATAACTATCGATGGTGATTGACAATACACTCTTTCTCTTTATTCGTGATGGAAAAACTCTATGAATCACTTTTTCATCATTTACATCACAAGAATCTCGATTTTCATGCTCCAGCAACCTCCTTTTCGATATTAACTTTATTTTGGTTCCCAACCGATTAAATATAGAAGTATTTGAGGTGGTGGCATAATCGTCCACTTGTTTAGAGTATCCTCTTTCATCCTGGCGTCCCAATCTTTCAAATGTAGAGACACGAGGTATCAATCTTCCAATGCATTCAAACACCAAAGTCCATCGTGTTGCTTTACCTTCCTTAGATTCCATTGTTTTTTCTATAGAGGTACTGTGGGATGAAGCTATATCCTTTCCCTTCTTAGATGAAATCTAGAGAGGCTCCGACCAGCTAAATCCTAACCCAAACCTAGGAGTAGCGACATGATATCCTTGCTTTTTGAACTGCATTTGAGACTTCGTAAACCCGTGTATCTTTTGACCAGTGACTTCATCCCTAAGTTCTCCTAACTTCAAAGGATTTGAGAAGTCATAACCTGATGTTTCAAACAATGTAAAAACCTTTTTATCAAAGTTCCCTTTATCTTACCAACTTGGGTATTGCCTTTGGAGGGCTCCAAAGAGATAGACAAGACTTGTGCAACTAGGACAATCATTTTCTCCTTCAAATATTGGAATGTTGTGTGACTCAATTATTTCCTTGTTGGGTTAACTTGTTGAGTACATTCCCCTAGCAGTTGTTGTCCTTTTTTTCGATGCTCACATGGAATGTAGTGGAAAATTGGTTGGTCATTATCAATATTGGTCTGCATGTCTTCTTTAGATGGTGAGAGCTTAATGAAAACCTCGTTAGTTCTATTCTTAGACATCTTTATAGAGGCCCATTGAACTTTACTATATTCGAGATCAATTGAGTCGGCTTCTACATGTTCCTCCATATTTTCTCTTCCACAATCTAGTTAGAAATTTGCATCTGCCAAATATGACTCCGTTTCAGTGAAAGGCTTGATGTCTGCATCTATTTTAACTACCTCACCATCTTTAATATACTTCATGCATTGATGCATGAAGTATATGAAAGATGGTGAGGTAGTACTTGGCACCACTCCATTTTCATAAACCCAAGGACGCCCGAGCAACAAGTTGTATGATTTTTAAAAACTACGACATGAATCAATGTGATTGATTTCACGTTGCCAATGGAAAATCCTACATGAATATTTTCTATTGATCGTTGTCCTCCTTGATTGAACCCTTGGGTCGTCAGATTGCTTTTGACAATTAATCAAAAGAGATCCCAAGTTTTTCCAAGGAAACTTTTGGCATAATATTCACTGTTGAACCATCATCGATTTGAATGAGATTGAGATGTTGTTCTCGAATAGATCCTACTATAAACAAGGCCCTATTATGTAGATTAGAACTTAACATAAAGTCGTCATCTGTGATGGCAATTATAGCACAACATGGGGAAACTTTTTCATTAGCTTGATGTTTTTTGTTATTGCTGTAGTATACTTTCCTTTGCTTTCCTTCATTTTGTCTTTGCTGGAAACAACATGTGTTGCACCAATTTGACTACCGTAAAAGAATTTTTCAGGAAAGAATTCATCCAATGTAATGGGCCTTCGAACATTCTGTGATAAAAAACCATTGATCTTTCGGCTAGTACAAGAATTGACACTTTTTGATGGCTACCGTTGATTCACATCACTTCTTATTTCTCTTGTCTTAAGAAGTCGTATCTTAAGAAGTGCTTGATGTCTCCACTTTTAATGAGTAGCCAAAGTCCAACCACCAACTTCATTTTCTTTGTGGTTGTCTATATCTAGTGAACCCTCAAGAGTTTTCGTTGGAACATGAACTTCAATAGGATCTAAACTTCCGAATCGCAAGAAGGTGGTGTTTGGAATAGATGGCGACCTTGAACATTTCTTTTGATTTGGTCCTACACTAGCACGATTTACCTTCGCTGTTTCATATTGTTCAATGATGATTTTTACTTCACTTACTAACATCATGATTTTCTCCTTTAAGATAAAGTATTTATTTGTCGAGTGGCCAAGGACGCGATGGAACTTGCAGTATCTAGGATCACCAACCTTTATGATTTCTTCGAGCCTCTTTGATTCAGAAAGATCAATTACTTTCTTAGATAGAAATTCATCAACAATCATAGGTACATCTGATTCTGGAATAGGTAGACCTTTGCCTCTTACTTCTTAAAGGTTGGACGTCGCCTCTCGTCCCTTGGATATTGACTTGGGGGTTTCTCCTCTTTCAGTTTACTCTTGGTAGTGACCTTTACAGAAGTTGCTTTCACCACCATAGATTCCTTAGTTTTGGTCATTGAGGTAATAGCTTTTCTGAACTCCTTCTTTTCTTTTATCAGATCAGCAAAAGGATATTCCTTCCCATGACTCGCGATGATCAACTCCATGTCATGCACTCCTGTAGCAAGTTCTTCAAAAGTTTTGGTTAGATTCCTTATAGTATGTGTAGAAGTCCCCAATGCATACCCTGAATGCACATATCCACAACAAATATTTAAGAAAGACGATCTTTGCAATCTAGACTCAACGATCTACAACGATTGATGTAATCCATCACATGCTCATCCTTTCTTTGCTTAGTATCGGTCAACTCTATCATGCTTACGGTTTGGCGAGTATCGTAGAAACGATTAAGAAATTCCTTCTTGATTTGCTCCCAACTATCAAATGGACCCGTGTTCCAGGTCGATATACCAGTCGAATGTATTCTCTTTCAGTGAACGAACAAACTAATTTACAAAAGGGTCACCATGTGTGTATTGCTAAAAGTTTAAACAAAGTGGTTAATATGTTGCCTTGGGTTCCCCTTGCCAAAAAAATGTTGTAGCTTTGGTGGTTGATAGTATGTTGGCATTGATAAATAACCAATCCGTCTGGTATATGTATTGAAGTAATTAATACAAGGAACTTTATGGTGTTCCACAATATTGAGCCCTGATAGTGTTCTTTATCATGTCTTGCAACTGTTGGATAGATAGTGCATCAACTAAAGCAGATTGTTTCTCCTTTTGAAATTTTGACTTTGCTATAGATTCCTCTACGTCCCTTATTTCGTTGATAAAAACCATATGAACAAGTGGGGACAAGACTTAACTTTCCAGTTGTGAAGGTTTTCAACTTGTTCATAAGTTGAACAATATGAAGATTTTTGTCATCAACGAATTTCTTTAAGGCCTCAATGGTTTGCTCCATCATCGCAAACTTCTCGTCCATGTCAGTTGAGTCATGCATCAAAGAATTGACATTCATTGAAGTTGGAGAATCCATTGAATCTTCAGATTCACCAAAGTTGGAGTCAATTTGAGAAAATTCCTTAAAGGACACATACATAAGATTGCCACTAGGTGTTGCACTTACGACCATCGTATGCGAGTTGTGGTTTTTTCATCTCATCCAAAGAAGTAAAGTATTCAGATCCATCTCACCCACTATTCTTCAACTTACGCCGAGTAATTGGTCCAACATGACTGAGGTCAGCCGATACGACACTAGTAGAGTCCTTGTATGAAAAATCAGTACTCTTTTTGAAGACCATTGTAGTAGTTTTTTTTGTAGTTTTTGTTTCGTAAGAGAAAGGGATGAAGAGAAGAATCGGTCCCACTGGGTGTGCCAAATATGTTTGAAAAAAATTTCTTTAAGCGCTGAAATTGACTGGAAGCAAAATAAATAAAGGAAAAATGTGTTTTTTATTGATGAATCATTGTGAGTATAATTTTGTTGTTCTCTTCATTCTCTCTCCTAAGTTTCTCCAAGATTCAAGGGTCTTCAGTAGCATATTTCTCGAAATTTTGGATTATGTAGACCTCCTTGAGACGATATCGATCTCAGGAAACGTTGGAAATGCTTCATTTTTTTAAGTCGATCTCCGAGAAGAAGTCCATTGATCACTCTTTCGAAGAGCTATCTGTTGATGATATAGCTTTCTCCAACTGCAGAATGCTCGTTCAAGAGTTTTCTTCATACCTTAGAATGTTATGTACATCCCCTATTTATAGTTGTAGGGGGTGGACAAGGTTGTTTATGATTGGACAAAGGATGTTATTTTGACACTTGGGAGATTGTGTTTGGTTCTTGCATTTGATTGGGACTACCACGTCATTTGGACACGTGGCGTCACCTCGATGATCTTGGATGCCTATTCACTGTGACACGTGTCATAGGTTTGGGCTTCAAAGTGAAATGGACCTTAAATTTAAATTTAATAATTAAGATGAACTTATTTATTGTAAAGGCCAAATTAATCATTCAACCCAAATGGACATGAATTTAATTCAAATTTTGTATGAATTTGATCCAATACAATTTATGTTTCTACACAGTCGTCTTCTTAAAATCCTAAATTCACCTTTGTATACAATTATTTGACAAATATACACATATAATTCCACAGAATATACATATACAATTCGTCTCTCTACCCTCTCTCGCTCGCCTATCTCTTCCCTCTCTCAGTATCGCTCACTTCTCTCTTTCCTCCAACACGTAACTACGAATTAGAATTAACAAACTATAGCTATATAGCATAATTAAATTACTTTTGAGTGGCTATAAGCGAAAAATCCCTTTATACTATTTGTCCTCTATATAAATGAAATTCTTTTGCAAGAGTTTTTTTTTGGCACCCAACCCTATTGTTGAGTTCTAAGCACATGTTTTGATATGTGTTACAAGTGTCACTACCTAGTCAACGAATTTAAAAGAAAAGTTGACTTTTGAAATCTATAATTCGGAATAAGTCATCAAATTTTGTGTTAACAAGTTTAAAATTAAATTATTTCATTAAGGTCAAAATAAAAAATATAAAACTAAAGGATTACTAAATATAAAAAGAAGCTATTCTCTTTTAGATCGACTAGAAACAAAATAGTTTCACATAAATTGAGACGTAGAAAGTAATAAGAAAACTTACATATATATTCTTTATCAAGAAACATTTACAATATAACAATAACATTTTCTTTTCACTGAACACTTATAATGTATTTATAATACAGTTTTAATGCATGTTAGAAAGAACATTTCATATAACACAGATAATACAAATTTTATCGATGGATAATAAATCTATCATACTTGATTACACTTTAATACTTTGTATCAATCTCTTACTAAACAAGCATAATATATTTTAAAAACACCTATAATACATTTATATTACATGCATGTTTAGTTTTGATATAAAGTACAAATTTATCATAATATTACAAGACATATTACTATAAATAATAATAAATAAAAAGTATCACTAAAATTTGTAACTTTTATTTAAAAATACTCAACCAAATAATTTAAGTATTATATCACAATACCACGTATGGAAAGAGTTGACATACACGAAAAACACATGCGTTTGAAAAACTAGCAAACAAAAAACTAAAATCTATAAATATTTATTTAAAAATACTCAACCAAATAATTTAAGTATTATATCACAACACCACGTAGGGAAAGAGTTGACAAACACGAAAAACACATGCGTTTGAAAAACTAGCAAACCAAAAACTAAAAAATAATATGATATGATACATACACAAAATTCTTTCACAAAAGCTTGGTTTGGCGCCCAACCCTACTGTAGAGGCTAAGCACATGTTCTGACATATATCAAGTGTCTATCATGTGTATCAACGAGGGTCTCAAGTGGTAAGTATTTCTTTATCTTTAATTAGATATTTTGAGTTTGAATTATTTTGAATATGAAATCATTTTTATTGGGAGTATTTTACCTTTGATATGAAACTTTTCGGTGTAAATTCAAATTTAATTTGATTTCAATCTGATGAATACCAAATAAAATGAAAACCAAAACAATAGTGTCTCCATGTGTTTTTGTGGGTTGTTTGGTTTTAGACTAACGGGCTTTACAACTTTAAAGAATAAAAGGCTTTGGTGGGTTAGCAATTTGTCAAATTGGACGGATCATGACTTATCAAACATCTCGTTTTCAAAATTAATAATTCTACGAAGGTGATAAACATATCCCAAATGCACAAAAAGCGATATATTTTTTGTTTACAATAGTATCAACATCTCTAAAAACGATTTAGGGTGTATATGTATTTGATGCGGAGAAAAACGTTTTTCAATATTTTGGCAAGTCAAAATATTTGATTTTTTTCTACAAAAGTAAGTTTATTTTTTTTTAATTTAAGAAAAGGAAAAATAACTTTTCGGGTGCAAATAGAAAAAATAAGTTTCAGAAGTAATATTTAACATTGACTATATCATCCCCATACTTCAACACATATCATCTTTACCCATCCTTAACACGCCTAATCCCATTTCTCCATAAATATTTTCTATATTATATACAAATGTTTTCCGAATGATTTTTTTATTTTACTTAAGTAACGAACACATAAAATAAGTAAGAAACCTATTTATTTTTTTAAAAATTGTTTTTCATAGAAGATATTTTCTTTCTTATGGACATACCCTTAGGATGCCCTTGGGATGTGTTTGATTGGCAGGAAGGAGAATATAGGGCGTATATGTTTGGTTGGAGGAAAAATATTGTCATGAAAAAATAGTATTCTCTCCGTTCATTTATTACTTGTCACAGTTTGACTTGGCATAATCATTAAGAAAATAATTATTGATACATGTAATTTACCAAACTATCCGCTATTAAATGATGTCTTTAAAAATGATTTACAAAATAAGTATTCACTGTTGAGAATAAAATCTGAATTTTTTTTTATCGTGTTTCCTTGATATGTCAAAAGTAACAAATAAAATTGAATAAAGGGAGTAATTTTTTATTTTTTTTCTTCTGTTTGGTATTCAAGTAAAAAATTATTATCCTAAAAGAATTTGTATATATCTAAGACAAAACTATGGCAATGAGGATAGGGAGGGGAGGAAGGGAGTATGGGTGGGGGTGGGGGGCGGTTTGCTCGAATTATGACACATTTAAAATGTAATTAGGTAATGGAAGTACTTTAAAAAATTGGATGATTGAGATGACATAATTAGGTAATTAAAGTTCTTTATTTTCTTAAATTCCATATCAATAAAAATCAAATAATCAAATTGAAACATAGCTAATTGAGTTGAAGCTTTATATGGTGCCTATTTAAGCCTTGTGCCTTTTGGCAATAATTTTAACATGTAATAATCTACATAGCTAGCCCCTCTTTTTATTTTAAAGAAAATTCTTCTCTAGATATGGATTCACAAGTTCATAGTACCTCATATTCCACGTCCATCATTGATGATTTTGAAAACATGGAAATGACACAATTTGATGAAGACACACTAGGAGAGATACTTGAAGAGCCAATTCAAGAGGTCCAAGAAGAAAGTGAGGATTCCACAACACAACCTTTGGTGGTGGAAATCGCCCCACATTTTACAATAGATGAACCATCATGTCCGAATTCCCTTGAGAAGATGATCGAGGATTACACCGATAAATAATAAATGGAAAAACGTGATGGAGTCATCTCTCAACAATACAATAACCTTTACTCTAGAGAGAGTAACTGAGTTTTTCGATCTTCGAGAGTTTGGCCTATGGCATGACATGATTTATTCTCATGATTTGTACTATGCAGTTCTGTCAAATGATATGGGGTATGATGATGTCTTGTGGTATGACATGAGCTCTTAAGGATTACTCATGCATTTCTAAGATAAGCCATGAATGAAAATAATTTAGCATGATTTTATTTTGTTCCATTTGTATGTACATGTGATGAATTGCAAGACTATAGCCCTTCGTTTTATTTTATGTAACACCATTTGATTTGATACGATATTTAATAAAATAAAGATATTTGAAATTTGTAATGTAGAACAGATGGCCGATCAACCTTCAAGTAATTTTTGGTTTTGATCCAACAAATTGTTGGGTTATAAAGGTGATTAGGACGTCATACAGAAGATTATAATTTATAAATCATATGATAATACATAGATGACAAAAACTTTTACTAAAAACATAATATTATTATATGAAAAACTAATATACAAGAAAATACTAAAAATATTTAGAGAATAAATCTCCCCATAAACAAAAGTCTTTAAATGACGACATTATGGATTCTATTGTGTTATGCTATGAGAATAGAGATCTTCAATTTATAGATCTCCAAACTTTTTCTCTAAGGAAAGACAAAACCAAATAGAGAAGAAAATTATATTTTCCTTTGAAAAAAAGTTCAAGCATTTATGGTATTGCTTTGAATTTTCTTTAAGGAAAAAATAAAATTCAAATAAGATAAGTAAATCAAGAAAAATCTAACACAAACACATTTGATTATAACACCCGGAATTAGTTACACAGTCATACAAAGAAACTATGTCCAATTAACCAGTGTTGCTATATTTGACAATTCCTTATTTCTATGGTTTTACTCCACAATGAACTTTTGATTTAATATCTCAGATGGTGACTCAATTATTTCTTCTTTTCTTAGAAAGTTACATAACTTTCAATTTTAACTCAGAAGTTACTCAACTATTCACTTTTTCTCAAAAAATCAATAAACATTGAATTTTATCTCAAAAGTCACTCAATTATCCATTTTTTTCTCAGAAAATCACTCAACTCATTAAATTGATATTTTAATTAAGATTTGCTGATATAAAATTTTCATTTAGAAGCCAATTATTTTTTAAAGAAAATTTATTCATTAAACCATTTAATGATCCGACCTAATAAAAATATAATATTATCTCTCTCCTCCTCCTTCTCAAAAAATCACTCAACTCCATTGTTAGTTGAGCTTCTTCTTTGTCGAGACACCACAAGAATAGTCTCTCATAAGAGCGACAAAACAGCACTCCATCGTGAAAGATGACTCGTGGTACCCTTCGCTTACTATCTCCTCTAACTCGTGGATCCTCAGTCAGTCTTCCATGTTCAACATACTCAATCAGTGGTTTTCTCCAATCTTCTTCTTCAACCAGTCGAACAGATATATGATGGCTTTCATCGATTTGAAGATCATGCAATTTTCTTATATTGGGATGTGATTTTAGAACACTTCATCAAACCTTTCAAGTAAGAAAGTAGCATATTGGTAATATGATAAAAGATCTTCTTTCTTTACCTCGTAGCTCTCCGAGGGTTGATTGATGATCAATTGAGTCTCAACGTAGATATCCAATTGAGGAATCTTCATATTCGATGTCATTTAAAGGCCCAAAATTAAAGTTTAGTTCTCTGCGGCTTTGTTGGAACAGGTTTCACCTAGAACAAATGAAAATGGTAAGATTAGTCATTCTGGAGATATCAACACGACTCTCGCCCCTGCACTATCTCGACGTGTAGATCAATCAAAGAACATTGTCCATGCCGGCAGTTCTTCAGTAAAAAAATCGTCTTCATCAGGAAACTCATATGAAGTTTCTCATTTTCCCATAAGAGGATGATCAACAAGGAAAAGTGTTTTCCCCTTCAAAACATTTTGAGGTGTGTATATGATCCCATATTGATTAAACAATATATACCATTTTGCTAGACGTCCTAAGAGAACTAGTAAAGTCATTACGAACTTCATGGGATCGGCCCGAAAAATTAGCTTGATAGTGTACGCTTCAAAATAATGCCTCAATTGTTTTATCGCATAAAGAAATGCTAAGCACATCTTCTCAATGGGCGTATAATTCAACTCAGCTCATATCAAGGTCCAACTTATATAGTACAATGCCTGTTCCTTCTTAGCTTCATTCTCTTGAGCAAGAAGTGCCCCAAGTCATTGCTCTTGCGATGCAATGTATAGTATCAATCGCTTTCCAGGAGTTGGTTCCCTAATACTGGTGAATTCATCAAGTATATTTTGATTCTTTCAAAGGCATTTCAACATGATTGGTCTTAGTGGAAAGGAGAATCTTTCTTCATTAAATGGCTGAAAGGTTGACATTGTCCAGCCATGTTAGAAATGAATCTCCGAATTTATGCCAAATTTCCTTGTAGACTGCGGAGTCTCTCAAGTTCTTTGGCTCAGGAATTTTTTGAATGGCATCAATATTTGTGGGATCAACTTCAATTCCACGGTGACGCACAATGAAACCAAGAAACTTTCGTGAGGTAACCCCAAATGCACATTTGAGTGGATTCATCTTCAAATCAAATTTCCTTTATCTTTCAAAAACAATTCGAAGGTCTTCAAGATGGTGTTCCCTTTGCTTCTTTTTTACCACTATGTCATCAACGTAAAATTCCACCCTCTTATGAATATTGTAATTAAATATGTTTTGCATTGCACGCTGATAGGTGGTACTAGCATTATTTAGACCACATGACATCACTTTGTAATAATAAATTCCTCTTGGAGTTCGGAATGCAATGTATTCTTCATCTTTTGGGGGCATTCTGATTTGGTTATATCCAGAAGACACATCCTGAAATGACAAAGCTTAATGCCTAGTTGTAGCATCAACCATGAGCTCAATGATTGACAAAGGGAAATCATCTTTTGTACATGCCTTGTTCAAATCTTGAAAATAAATACAAACACGTATTTTGCCATTTTTCTTTTTAACAGGTACAATATTTGAGATCCACAATGGGTACTTCACTTATCGAATAAATCCAGCTTCAATGAGCTTGTTGACCTCCGCTTCAATTTGTGTTACCAACTCAGGATGAAGCACTCGTTGCGACTACTTTATAGGACGTGTTCCATTTTTATCCCCAAATGATGAATAACTATCCTAGCACTAAGGACCGACATTTCTCTGTATGAACAAGAAAAAATGTCTTTGAACTCAATCGATAACTTGAAGTATTTCCGCTTTTCTTCAAGTGCAAAAAGTGCACTAATGAAGATTGGACGTGGATCTTCCAGAGTGACTAGATTTAGTTCCTTGAGGTCATCTATGGTTGATTGTACGCCATTTCCAGTTGAGGGGATCCTCTTGGACATCGTCATCTCTGTCATCAATGTCTAGACCTTCTTCCACTTTTATGTGATAGGATGATTGTGTCAAGCTTGAATCTTCCATATGACTTCCCACAAAGACTATGATGGCTGGTGACAACAATTGTGCTTCTATTCACTTTCAAATAACCATCTGTGGTGATTGACAATACAGTCTTTCTCCTCATTAGTGATGGGGAAACACTATGAATCACTTTATCATCAATTACATCAGAAGAATCTTGATTTTCATGCTCCAGCAACCCTCTTTCGGATAATGACTTTCTCTAGGTTCCCAAGTGATGAAATATAGAAGTCTTTGAGGTGGTGGAAAAATCATCCACTTGTTAAGAGGATACTCTTTCATCCTTGCGGGCCAACCTTTCAAATGGAGAGACACGGGGTATCAATCTTCCATGCGTTCAAAACCAAAGTCCATCGTGTTGCTTTACCTTCCTTAGATTCCCTTATTTTTTCTATAGAGGTCTGGTGGGATGAAGTTGTATCCTTTCCCTTCTTAGATGAAATCTTAAGAGGCTCCGGCCAGCTAAATCCTAAACCAAACCTAGGAGTAGCGACATGATATCCTTGCCTTTTCAACTACATTTGAGACTTCGTAAGCCAATGTATCTTTTCATCAGTGACTTCATCCCTTAGTTATCCTAACTTCATCGGATTTTAAAAGTCATAACCTGATGCTTCAAATAATGTGAAGACCTTTTGATCAAAGTTTCCTTTATCTTACCAACTTGGGTATTACCTTTGGAGGGCTCCAAAGCGATATCCGAGACTTGTGCAACTAGGACAATCATTTTCTCCTTCAAATCTTTGAATGTTGTGTGACTCAATTCTTTCCTCGGTGGGTGAACTTGTTGAGTACATTCCTCTAGCAGTGGTTGTCCTTTTTTCCGATGCTCACATGGAATGTAGTGAAAATTTGGTTGCTCATTATCAATATTGGTTTGCATGACTTCTTTAGATAGTGAGAGCTTAATGGAAATCTCTTTCGTTCAATTCTTAGACATCTTGATAGCGGCCCATTGAAATTTACTATCTTCGTTATCAATTGAGTTGGCTTCTACATGTTCTTCCATATTTTCTCTTCCTGAATCTAGATAGAATTTTGCATCTACCAAATATGAATCTGTCTCAATGAAAGGCTTGATGTCTGCATCTATTTTGACTACCTCACCATCTTTCATATACTTCATGCATTAATGCAAAGTAGAGGACACCACTCCATTTTTATGAACTCAAGGACACCCGAGCAACAAGTTGTGTGATGTTTTGGAATGTATAACAAGAATCAAAGTGTATGATTTTCGCCAACGGAAAATCCTACACGAATCTTTACTATTGACCGTTTTCCTCCTTAATTGAACCCTTGGATCGTCAGATTGATTTTGGACAATTCATCAACAAAGATCCCATGTTTTTCTAAGATAACTTTTGGCATAATATTCTTTGTTAAACCACCATCGATTTAAAGGCGATCGAGATGTTGTTCTCGAATAGATCCTACAACAAACAAGGACTTATTATGTAGCTTAGACTTTAACAATAAGTCGTCATCTGTAAAGGCAATTGTAGCACAACTTGATGCAACTTTTTCATTAGCTTGATGTTACAGTGTTATTTATGCAGTAGACTTTCCTTTGTTTTGTCTGTGCTAGAAACAACATGTATTGCACCAATTTGACTACCGCAAAAGATTTTTTCAGGAAAAAATTCATCCAACATGATGGACTTCGAACATTCTGCGATAAAGAACCATTGATCTTTTGGCTAGTACAAGGATTGACAATTTTTATGGTTGCAGTTGATTCACATCACTTTTTATTGTTCTTGTCTCTGGAAGTCGTATCTTAAGAATTGCTTGATGTCTACGCTTCTTATGAGTTACCAAAGTCCAACCATCAGCTTCATTTTCTTTGTGGTTGTCTATCTCTAGTGATCCCTCAAGAGTATTCCTTGGAACATCAACTTCAATAGGCTCTAAACTTCTGAATCGCAAGAAGGTGATGTTTGGAATAAATAGCGACCTTGAGCACTTCTTTTGATTTGGTGCGACACTAGCATGATTTTTCTCTGTTGTTTTATCTCGGTCAATGATGATTCTTACATCACTTACTAACATCATGATTTCTCCTTCAAGATAAAGCATTTACTTATCGGGTGGCCAAGGACGCGATGGAACTTGCAGTATCTAGGATCACCAACCTTATTGATTTCTTTGGACCTCTTTGATTCATAAAGATCTATAAATTTCTTAGATAGCAATTCATCAAAAATCATAGGTACTTCTGAATCTGGAAATGGGTAGACCCTTGCCTCTAAATCCTTAAAGGTTGGGCGTCGCCTCTCCTCCCTTGGATATTGACTTGGGTATTTCTCCTCTTTTAGTTTACTCTTGGTAGTGACCTTTACGGAAGTTGCTTTCATCGTCATAGATTCCTTAGTTTTGGGTCTCGGAGGTCATACCTTTTCTGAACACCTTCTTTTCTTTTGTCAGATCAGCAAAAGGAGATGCCTTCCCATGAGTTGCGATGATCAACTCCATGTCATGCACTCATGTAGCTGGTTTTTCATAAGTTTGTGGTTTGATTCCTTAGTATGTATAGAAGTCCCTATGCATACCCTGAATGCATATTTCCACAACAAATATTTCATAAAGACGATCTTTGTAGTCTAGACTCAACGATCTCCAACGATTGATGTAATCCACCACAGGCTCATCCTTTTTTTGCTTAGTGTTGGTCAACTTTATCATGCTTACGGTTTGGAGAGTACTGTAGAAAAGATTAAGAAATTCCTTCTTAATTTGCTCCCAACTATCAATGGACTTGTGTTCCAGGTCGACATACCAGTCATAGGCATTCTCTTTCCGCGAACGAACAATCTGCTTTACCAAAAGGTCACCATGTGTTCCAACATTACTACAAGCTTAAACAAAGTGGGCGATATGCTGCCTTGGATTCCCCCTTGCCATCAAATTGTTGTAGCTTTGATGATTGATAGTTTGTTGGCATTGAAAGAAAATCAATTTGATTGGCATATGGCTTGGTGAAATACAAGGAACTTTGTGGTGTTCCACTATATTGAGCCCTGATAGTATTTGTTATCATGTCTTGCAACTGTTGGATAGATAGTGCATCAACTTAAGTAAATTGTTTCTCCTTTTGATATTTTGACGTTGCTAGAGATTCCTCAACGTCCTTGTTTCGTTGATCAAAACCAGATGGACAAGTGGGTACATGAATTGACTCTCCAAGTGTGAAGGTTTCCAACTTGTTCATAAGTTTAGCAATGTGAAGATTTTTGTCATCAACGGATTTCTTTAAGGCCTCAATGGTTTGCTCCAGCATTGCAAACTTCTCGTCCATGTCAATTGAGTCACCCATCAAAGCATTGACATTCATTGAAGTTGGAGAATCCATTGAATCTTTAAATTCACCAAAGTTGGAGCCAATTTGAGAAAATTCTTCAAATAACAAATACACAAGATTGCCCCTAGGTGTTGCACTTACGACCACCGTATGGGAGGTTATTTTTCACCGCCTCCAAAGAAGTGAAGTATTCAGATCCATCTAGCCCACTGTTCTTGAACTTACGCCGAGTAATCGGGCCAACATGACTGAGATCAGTAGATAAGACACTAGTAGAATGCTTGTATGAAAAATCACTACACTTTTTGAAGGCCATTGCAGTAGTTGTTTTTTCTAGTTTCTGATTTGCAAGAGAAATAGATGAAGAGTAAAATCTCTAACACCCCGTATGTAAAATAGACAAAAAAATATATAGATTTTCAGAAGTTGCAGGTACTAGCGACAGAGCCAACTACGAACCATCAGTCGACTTACAGTCCGTTAGACGACTCCATCGAGGGGCAACTGACTCTTAGTTCTAATTCACAAACGACGGTCGACTAGTATGGACCGTCAGTCAACTTACGGTCTGTCAGTCAAATCCGTTGATTGAACAACTAACTTCCAAGTCTTAGTCTCAAACGACGGTTGACAAGTACAGACTGTCACTCGACTTCGTCGATTGATCAGCTTACTTCAAATTCTCAGTCGCAATGACGGTCAACAAGTATGAACCATTAGTCGACTTACGGTCCGTTAGTCGACTCTGTCAGTGACTTCGACAACTTTTAAGTCAGGGCTCTTTTGGTATTTTCCTTGTTCGTTTGGCCCCTAAGCTACGTCATTTTGACCCTAAATCATGAGGTTCTAGTCAGTTTAAGCCTAGAAGCATAATTAAAACTTGCCCAACTCAAAATCATTAATCAAAACTAAGAAAATTATAAGCAAGAGAGGAGAAAACGGCCAATAACCCTAGTTCAAGAATGCAGCAAGGTTCCACCAGTTCCAGCCCCAAAATCTAAAGATTTGTTTGTGGATTTCATTAGTGGGTTCCTTTCACCCATTAGATAGTTTTCAGTCACTTATTGATTCTCTTATCACGGATAGACATTGGCTTTCTAGAATTACAACAGATCGTCATAAATTAGTTAGATATATGTTCCAAATCAGATTACCATGTTATTACTTTGATTATTTCATGAATTTCATAACCCTAGCTATGTATTTCTTTAGTTCTTGAATTACACATGCTAGGTCAAATATTTCAACTATTTAGTTATACATGCCTCAATTATTAATGCATAATTATCAAATTAATTGTCGCATTCTCAGATTTGCATGTTTAATTTTGAGCTATTCAGTATTTACTGAAATTCATTCATAATGTCTTAATCACTTAATTAATTGGGAATAGCATAATACCGAGTTGGACTAGGGTTCAGCGTACCCAAATAGGCCCAGAACTACTAGCCAAGTAGGTCGTAAGTCCCTTCTATGGGCATCAGTTTAGTAATCACGCCAGCATGCCTTTATACCTCTGGCAGTGTATATTGGATCCTCTTGATGGGACGTATACATCAGACTCCACATTTAGCTCATGTGGTTTTATTATCAGTTATTAGTAGCTCCCACGGTTCAGTTAGAATTTATTGCATTGACCATATTTACATTTCAGTCAGTATTCAGTCTCAGCATGTTATAAATTTGGTCATTGCATCCAGTTAGCTCAGCATTCAGTATATCATGTTCAGATTATATCACTGCTTTATTTCTTGTTCAGTTATGCATTATTTTAGCTTTACTCTATCTTACATGCTCACTACCTTTCAAATACTGACGCATAAGTGCGCTATATCTTCTCGTGATGTAGGTTCAGGTTCTCAGCATCCAGATCACACTTAGATCAATTTCTGATCTCCAGTTCAGCATAATTAGTGGTGAGTTCTCATTATCCGAGGACAACAGTCATGAGTTCCTTTTCAGTATTTAGTCCTTTAGTTTTAGTTTTTGCTAGACTTAGCTGGGGTCTGTCGTTAGTATTTCTAGTCAGTTAGAGTCTTATTTTCAGACATAGTTAGTTTCAGCTTAGTATTGAGTTAATAACCTATTTGTATTCAACTCATCAATTTTCATATATCTCAGTTTTAGCATATGGGTATTCCCTATATTTTCATCTCTATTATGATTTAGCTTCCGCATCAGAGTATTTTCTTTAGTATGCTCATGATCATTCCAACAGGGTTAGCTCGGGATCACTTGTGGTCCTAGGTCCCGTGTTCGCGTCTCGGGGGTAGCTCGGGGCATGACAGAATTGGTCCCACTGGGCGTGCCAAATTTGTTTGCAACAAATTTTCTTAAGCACTAAAAATTGATTGCAAGAAAAATAATAAAAGAAAAATATGATTTTTATTGATGAATCGTTGTGAGTATAATTTTATTTTTTCATGATTCTCTCTCCTAAGTTTCTCCAAGATTCAAGGGCCTCAGTAGCGTATTTCTCAAAATGTAGGATTATGTAGACCTCCTTGAGATGTTGTCGATCTCCGGGCACGTCGAAAAGCACTTCGTTGTTTTAAGTCGATATCCCGGAAGAACTCCGTTGATCACTTCTTCAAAAAGTTATGTAGTTGATGATGTAGATTTCTCCAAGTGCAAAATTGTCACGACTGGAATCTAGACCCCAGACGAGACCGACGTCGTTGACCTCTCAGAGGTCGCAGACAAGCCTACTTACGTTATTCATACTTCACTTAGGTTAATTTTAGCAGAAAATTTGAAACTTTTTGTTCCTTAACATATTTGTTAAACATTCTTAACATTTCATAATAGTTCACCATCAACCATCTAAAATTAAGAGATAAGCAACTGAAAGATATAGATCAATAAGTATTAAGTGTATAATTGCCAAAATGGCACCAATACAAGATCTGAATAAAAATAGGAAAGAAACGCTAGTGGAACATGCTCCACTAGCTCAACTCTAAAAGTAAGCTAGAATGTAAAACAGTAGCATCCTCGAAAGCATGAGGACCTACCAAACTCTGGATGAATGCTGACGTCCGGATAGCTGCAACAATGATCCTTTAGCTCTATCGCCCACCTGTCCCTGCACCTAAAATAGTATAGATGTATTGGGTTAGTACACACTTGTACTAATTATGGGTATATGCAAGCACACACCACGGACATGCATGAGAAAGAATAGCTCTTTCCTAAAAACATGATTTTTGGAAGTCAAGTCTGTGGACTTGCCAAATTGAGATCAGGAAAGTTAGTGAACTTTCCAAATTGGGTTCATAAGGTCATGCCATGATAGTAACATGCATCATTATAAATATCGTATTGCACACAGCACAAAACATCTTCATATAGCACATATCATAGCACATAACATGTAACACATAACTTCTTTCATATCATTCATTCATATGCCATGAGACCTTGGAATCATGGACTTGACATTAAGACTTTCCAAAATGAGGGCTCAACATATGGGACCTCAACTAGGGAGTCTTCATTAGCAAACACAGAGTCTGCTTCATTCATGCATACGTACTTCATTTCATTTTGTCCATACGCCAGTGTGAACACCAGCTATACCTAAGGTGTAGTTTAAGACTTTTATCGGGTTTGCTGTGCAATGATAAAGAATAACCTAATGTCACTACCTGAGTCTAGCTCACCTCTTGATTATCCTATCCTAACACCTTTGATATCATTCATTTCATTATGTGCTTCTTTTGAGGCTGGCCTCATTCATTCGTTGGGAACTTTAACTTTAACCGACATAGATCATGTGAGCATCATGAAATCCAGTGTCTCCACCACACCGAAAAGAGGTGGAATCACCGGTCAAGGTGACCCAAAAACATGCTAGCGTACATGGGAATTTAACCCCGCCAGATCCCTATATTGGCAGTATAGGTTCGAAGACTAGGAGATATAAGGAGACCCATACGTGGCAACCCGGACAGTCTCATCTCATGAGAGTTACGTGAACCTCCGCCCTTCCCGAAAGAAGGCATCACCGCTCATAGCTAGCCTATCGGTGCTCAGTATAAAGTTCCATTTTATTCATCTCATACGTCATGGAAGCTGGCTTCTAGTATGAGGACATCATAGCTTATTAGATGATTTCTCATCTCATCATTAGTATTAAGTGTGTTAAGCTCAATACTTTCATTAGAATGTTCATAGAGACTGGTCTCTTCATTATCTTACACTCTCATAGGTGAGTACGTTTTGGTAACATTTACTTAGGCTCATTTGAGATTGCTCTCATCATTTACATTAGCCTCATATCATTTTGTCACCACATTCATTATCATTAGCACTTTTGCTTTTCATAGTTACTCACCTCTTATTACGTGAATGCTTATTTCATCATTTCATAGTTTATCTCATCACATGCCAATGCACTTGGCCACTTATTGTATCTTACACTCATACTTAACCCTCCTAGGGTTCATCGTTTCATTACATACATCCTAGGTTCACTTATTTTTGAATGTATGTTAGACTTATGTGTCTATACATATAATCCATGGGGATTCATTCGTAGTTTGCTAAGTGATCTTACTTTCCTAAGATTATGTAGTACAAGACTTATGTATCTTGTATATATGCCAAGATCTTAATTTTTGTTCTAAGTACATGGCATTATTCTTGGATATTTTACTCACGTATGACTTATGCATCAATACGGAAGTTTGGGCAAGGGAACCAAAATCTTGAATCACTTGGATATCATTTACATTTTTCATTGATTTTTATTTCTAATATTCATAACATTAGAACTCTAAATTAAATCTCAACATTTACATTGAAGGATTAATTTTCTAGTTTAATTTCACTCTTAGTTAACCGAAGGGTTGGGGGTTCGAGGCCCCACAACCTCTTTGATTTTTAGAATTAAATTCGCTGCAATAGGGAGGTTGTGGGTTCGAACCCCCACACTCCCCCCTTATTTTTGTTTTTAATTTCGCTGAGGAGGCTGTGAGGTGGTGGGTTCGAACCCCCACAGCTTCTCTATCTTTATGTTAATTAATGGGGCGAGTGGCAGTGAGGTTGTGGGATCGAACCCCCACAGCCTCACTTCATTTCTTAATTAATTTCGCCCATCTTCAGCCTTGAGGTCGTGGGTTCGATTCCCACGCCTCACATTTTCTTTTTCCTTCTTTTCTCTTCTTTCGCGCGTATCTGGAGGTCGTGGGTTCGAATCCCACGCCTCCTATTTATTCGTTGAATAAATATTTCTCCTCCTTCTCCCCATAGATCGCGAGTTTGATTCCCCCCAGCCCCATTCCCTTATTTTTTTCGCGAAACCTGAAGCTGGGATCGAATCCCCTTAGCCCCCCTTTCCCTTTTTCCTTTGTCTCACGACCAGTAGCTAAGGGGTTCGATTCCCCTTAGCTCCTTCACATTAACCCCTTGTTTTTCATCCTTCTCAACATGTGAGGTCTTGGGTTCAATTCCCATTGACCTCACTTAATTTATTTTCCTTTTTAAAACCCAGAATTTAACCTTATTAGAGAGTATGCAAATCTGGATTTTTTTTTGTCATACTTCACTCATTTTTAGTCATATTTTTTTCATAAGTTTACTTTGCTAAAAGAGTGTTATTCAACCCAACATATTTCATTATAATGAACATCACATTGCACACACATTACACACATAAAATACACCAAAAACACATGAATTATTCGACCCTAAACAGTGGCTAAAGCCACTGCCCACGATGCACATACAACATCAATTTTTTGGTCGCACTTTGAATATCGTTTTTGTAATTTCCCACACATAAATATGTTCACGTTTAATATAAACACGTCAATCATACCTACATCTAGCAGCACAACATACCCATCCTACGAATTCGTTTGGGAGCTAAAGACAAGGACATACAAAGGGGAACAACCTTAGTTTTCAAGAGCTTGAGAATCGTTCGAATGAAAGTACTCTTGGAGAAAGAATTCCAGGAGAGAAACCCATACCTTTTGACGTTGTTTAAGTGCGAAGCTTCTGCCCAAACGTTCCTCCAAACCACGCCCAATTCACTTCAACGTACACACCACTCGACGAACCTCTCTTTGCCTTGATCTTTTGATTACTTTGTCTTTTCCTTAAAATTTCTTGTGAGTTCTTCAAGTGTGAAGAACTTTTAATATTTCATCAGTTTTTTTGTTGTTTTTGGCAGAACTAACGTGAGAGAGAGAGTGATGAACGTGAGAGAGAGCTTGAGAGAGAGTGAAACGTGTGTGTAGTTGTTTAGGATTAGGGGATGACTTAGTCAATTAAGGACTCTCCTTAATATTTAAAATAAAATCTGATTTTCCTTTTTATTAAATCAGCTAATATATATTAATTAATTAAATTAATTTATCAATCTTAAATAAAAGCAATTTAAATCATTGCTTCCACCTAGGTTCGAACCCGGGTGGAGCAAGACTCTACTCCAAGAGCTCAATTTCGGCTCTCTCTCCCAAAATTGCCCCTCCATATTATTAAATAATTAATTAAATATATATATTTAGGGTAAATTACAATTTTACCCTCAGCCTGGTAAAAGACCATTTTATCCCTAAACCCTCAAAACTTAAGATTTCTTCTTTTTAAGTCCGGTAAAGACTCTTCCGATTAAATCTTTGTTTTCGAGAGCCTCACATGGTTGGTTCCAACCTTTCTAAGCTCAACTAACTCCCTAAGTTAGTTGACTTGGTCGTAGTAAGGGTTCTGAGGTTTGGTTCTACGCGTATCAATTCGTGTGAACCTTGGTTTAATCGCAAGCATTCTTGACACCCTAAGTCTTTATGCTATTCATTTTTAGGGTTGTTACATTATCCCCCCCCCCTTAGGAACATTCGATCCCGAATGACACTACCAATACATATCGTAATGCAGTCAGATCATAACAAAATCACTATGCACAGTCAAGCAATAGCAACAAAATACGGAGAGATAAGGAAACATAGACTTAAGAGTAGGAAGTCTAACCTCAAGAGCTGAATAGATGAGGGTAGCGGGATCTCATGTCGGCCTCAGCCTCCCACGTATCACCCTCAACAAGATGATTTCTCCACAATACCTTCACTGTTGCAATCTCCTTGTTCCTCAGCCACTTGACCTGTCTGTCTAAGATCTCAACAGGTATCTCCTCATAAGACAAGTCTTCACCAACCCCCAAACCTTCAACAGGTAGGATTGATGTTGTATCACCTAGGCACTTCTTCAACATAGAGACATGAAAGACTGGATGAACAGAAGCTAGTTCCGCAGGCAATGCTAACTCATAGGCCACCTCACCCACACGCTGTAGGATCTCATATGGACCAACATAGCTCGGACTCAGCTTCCCTTTTCTACCAAATCTCATCACCCCTTTCATAGGTGATATCTTCAAGTAAACCTGGTCACCAATATCAAACTCTAGTGGCCGCTTTCTGTTATCTGCATATGACTTCTGCCGAATGTAAGCAGTAGCCAACCTGTCCCTAATCACTCTGACCTTCTCTAAGGCCTCATGAATGATCTCTGGACCCAAAATGGATGACTCTCCAACCTCGAACCACCCAACTGGAGATCTACACCTCCTACCATACAGTGCCTCAAATGGTGCCATCCCAATGCTGGAGTGATAGCTATTATTATACGAGAACTCTATCAAAGGCAGATGGTCATCCCAGTTACCTCTGAAGTCAATCACACACGCTCTCAACATGTCCTCCAATGTCTGAATGGTGCGCTCCGCCTGCCCATCTGTCTAAGGATGAAAGGTAGTGCTAAGCTTTACCTGCGTGCCCAAGCTCTTCTGGAAAGATCTCCAAAAATGTGAAGTAAACTGAGCTCCTCTATCTGAAAAAATAGACAAGGGAATCCCATGGCATCTCACAATCTCATTAATGTAGAGCCTCGCATAATCCTCGGCTCTGTAAGTAGACTTCACAGGGATAAAGTCGGCAGACTTAGTCAATCTGTCCACAATAACCCATATGGAGTCATGCTGCCTCCTAGTACTCGGAAGACCAACCACGAAGTCCATATTAATGGCCTCCCACTTCTAAGTTGGAACCTCAATAATCTGAGTCAGACCAACAGGCTTAAGATGCTCTGCCTTAACCTGCTGACAATTAGGACATTTGGCCACATATTCTGCAATGTCCTTCTTCATTCCATCCCACCAATAAATCTGATTAAGATCATGATACATCTTGGTGGAACCTGGATGTATGGAATATCTGGAACCATGGGCCTCTGCAATAATCCTGGTCCGCAAATCATCCACATCTGGTACACAAAGCCTGTCCTGATACCTAAGTATGCCATCACCTCCCAAAGTGAATAACTCATTCATCTTCATCAACACTGAGTCCTTCAGCTCCATCAACACAGGATCTAGATGCTGACCCTGCTTGACTTCAACTACTAAGGATGATTCAGAACTAGGATGAACTGAAACATCCCCACTAGTGGAGTCAACCAACCGCACACCCAGTCTGGCCAGTCTGTGTACATCTTTCACCAGCTCCTTCTTCTCATCCTCAACGTGCGCTGTACTTCCCATGCTCATCCTGCTCAAAGTATCAGCTACAACATTAGCCTTACCTGGATGGTAGTGCACATTCATGTCATAATCCTTCAACAGCTCCAACCATCTCCGCTGACGTAGATTCAACTCTCTCTGAGTGAACACATACTGGAGACTCTTGTGGTCTGTGAATACATCCACATGCACTCCATACAAGTAGTGCCTCCACAACTTCAGTGCAAACACCACAGCTGCCAACTCCAGGTAATGAGTGGGATAATTCTTCTCATGAACCTTGAGCTGTCTGAACGCATAGGCTATCACCTTACCAACCTGCATAAGAACACAACCCAAACCAACCCTAGATGCATCACTATAAACAGTGTAATTATCACCACACTTAGGTAAAGTAAGCACCGGGGCTGAAGTGAGTCTGTCCTTGAATTCCTGGAAACTCCTCTCACAAGTCTCCGTCCACTCAAACTTGGCTTTCTTCTTAGTCAAAGCTGTCAATGGGGCAGCAATGGAAGAAAAGCCCTCCACAAACCAATGGTAGTAACCAGCCAATCCCAAAAAGCTACGGATGTCAGTGGGAGTAAGAGGCTTTGGCCAGTTTTTCACAGCCTCAGTCTTCCTGGATCTACCTCCACGCCCTGATCGGACACAACTTGACCCAGGAAGGTCACTAATCTTAGCCATAATTCACATTTGCTGAATTTGGCATACAACTGATGCTGTCTAGGTACCTGCAAGGTTAGTCTCAAATGTTGTTCATACTCTTCCTTGGTCTTAGAGTAGATGAGAATGTCATCAATGAATATTATGACGAAAGAGTCAAGGTATTCACGGAAGACCCTGTTCATGAGATCCATAAATGCAGCAGGTGCATTCGTGAGACCAAATGACATGACTAGAAACTCATAGTGACCATAGCGGGTACGGAAGGCTGTCTTTGGGATATCTCCATCCCTAACCCTAAGCTGATGATACCTTGAATGAAGATTAATCTTAGAGAAGAAACTAGACCCTTGGAACTGATCGAACAAATCATCTATTATGGGGAGTGGATACTTATTCTTTATAGTGACTTTGTTGAGCTGCCGATAATCGATACACATTTTAAGGGTTCCATCTTTCTTTTTCACAAACAACACTGGAGCGCCCCAAGGGGATATGCTCGGCTGAATGAAACCCTTGTCAGTGAGTTCTTTTAACTGCAGCTTCAACTCTTTGAGTTCAGATGGAGCCATTCTATAAGGAGGAATTGAAATTGGTTTAGTATCGGGTTCTAAATCTATACCAAAGTCAATCTCTCGAAGGGGAGGGACTCCAGGCAAATCATCAGGAAACACATCTAGGAACTCATTCACTACAGGCACTGAGTCTATGGAAGGAATGTCATGATCTAAATCATTAACACTCACAAGATGACACAATAACCCCTTGGACATCATTTTATTGGCCTTAAGGTTCGAAATCAAGGGGTTAGGACGACTCGAGTTGTACCCCTCCCAGACTAGCTCTTCTTCATTAGGGAAACGAAATCTCACCACTCTACTACGACAGTCCAAGCAAGCATAACAACTGTGAAGCCAATCCATGCCAAGAATAACATCAAAATCATGCATGGGTAACTCAACCAAGTTTGCACACATAGTCTTACCACTCACAACTATTGGGTAATCCTTGTATACTCTATCAGTTCTTACATTCTCTCCTAAAGGTGTACTAACCACTATAGGATCATGCAGAACTTCAGGCAATATCTCAAAAGTAAGAGCAAGCAGAGGAGTTACAAAGGAAAGTGTAGACCCTGGATCAAGTAAAGCATAAACAGAAGTTGAGAACACTTGCAGCATACCTGTGACCATATCAGAAGACTTCTCCTGCTCCTCCCTACCCTTTAGGGCATAGAACCTGTTCCTCTTAGGAGGCTTGGCTGCTGCTGCACCCTGTGGATTAGGCCTAGGCTGAGCATTACCTCCAGCCTGACCTCTATTCTGTGGACAGTCTCTGACCATGTGTCCACTCTTACCACAACCGAAGCAGGCATTAGTGCCCTGTCTGCACTCTCCACTGTGAGACCGGCCACACTTAGCACAATTCTTCTTAGGACGCTGCATCTCACCTCCATTTCCCTTCTTGGGCTCAGGTCTGCCTCCTCTAGGTGTAGCACTCCTCTGAGGATTAGAATTTCCAGAACTCTGTTGCCCATTTTTGAACCTTCCTAGGTCATGTTGTGTCCGATTAGGGTATGGAGGTGGACCCCATTAAGACTGAGGCTGTGAAGAACTGGCCAAAACCTCTTACTCCCACCGATGTCCGTAGCTTTCTGAGATTGGCTGGTTACTACCGCAGGTTCGTGGAGGGTTTTTCTTCCATTGCTGCCCCACTGACAGCTTTGACTAAGAAGAAAGCCAAGTTCGAATGGACGGAGACTTGTGAATAGAGTTTCCAGGAGCTCAAAGACATACTCACTTCAGCCCCGGTGCTTACTTTGCCTAAGTGTAGTGAGAATTACACTATTTATTGTGATGCATCTAGGGTTGGTTTGGGTTGTGTTCTTATGCAGGTTGGTACGGTGATAGCTTATGCGTCTAGACAGCTCAAGGTTCTTGAGAATAATTATCCCACTCATGACCTGGAGTTGGCAGCTGTGGTGTTTGCACTAAAGCTGTGGAGGCACTACTTTATGGAGTGCATGTGGATGTGTTCACAGACCACAAGAGTCTCCAGTACGTGTTCACGCAGAAGGAGTTGAATCTACGTCAGCGGAGATGATTGGAGCTGTTGAAGGACTATGATATGAATGTCCACTACCATCCAGGTAAGGCTAATGTTGTAGCTGATGCGTTGAGAAGGATGAGCATGGGAAGTACAGCCCACGTTGAGGATGAGAAGAAATAGTTAGTGAAAGATGTACACAGACTGGCCAGACTGGGTGTGCGGTTGGTTGACTCTACTAGTGGGGGTTTTTTCAGTTTATTCTAGTTCTGAATCATCCTTGGTAGTTGAAGTCAAGCAGGGTCAGCATCTCGATCCTGTGTTGATGGAGCTGAAGGACTCAGTGTTGATAAAGATGAATGAGTCTTTTTCTTTGGGAGGTGACGGCGTACTTAGGTACTAGGACAGGCTGTGTGTACCAGATATGGATGATTTGCGGACCAGGATTGTTGCAGAGGCCCATGGTTCCAAATATTCCATACATCCAGGTTCCACCAAGATGTATCATGATCTTAAGCAGATTTATTGGTGGGATGTCCTGAAGAAGCACACTACAGAATATGTGGCCAAGTGTCCTAATTGTCAGCAGGTTAAGGCAGAACATCCTAAGCCTAGCGGTCTTACTCAGATTATTGAGGTTCCGACTTGAAAGTGGGAGGCCGTTAATATGGACTTCGTGGTTTGTCTTCCGAGGACTAGGAGACAGCATGACTCCATATGGGTTATTGTGGACAGGATGACTAAGTCTGCCCACTTTATCCCTGTGAAGTCTACTTACAGAGCCGAGGATTATGCGAGACTCTACATTGATGAGATTGTGAGATGACATGGGATTCCTCTGTCTATCATTTCAGATAGAGGAGCTTAGTTCACTTCACATTTCTGGAGATCCTTCCAGAAAAGCTTAGGAACGCAGGTAAAGCTTAGTACTGCCTTTCATCCTCAGACTGATGGGCAGGCAGAGCGCACCATTCAGACATTAGAGGACATGTTGAGAGCGTGTATGATTGACTTCAGAGGTAGCTGGGACGACCATCTGCCTTTGATAGAGTTCTCGTATAATAACAGCTATCACTCCAGCATTGGGATGGCACCGTTGGAGGCACTGTATGGTAGGAGGTGTAGGTCTCCAGTTGGGGGGTTCGAGGTTGGAGAGTCTCCATTTTGGGTCCAGATATCATTCATGAGGCCTTAGAGAAGGTCAGAGTGATTAGGGACAGGTTGGCTACTGCTTAGAGTCGACAGAAGTCTTATGCAGACAACAGAAAACGGCCCTTAGAGTTTGATGTTGGTGACCAGGTCTATTTGAAGATATCACCTATGAAGGGGGTCATGAGGTTTGGCAGGAAAGGGAAGTTGAGTCCGAGGTATGTTGGGCCATATGAGATCCTACAGCGTGTGGGTGAGGTGGCCTATGAGTTGGCATTGCCTGCGGAGCTAGCTTCTGTCCATCCAGTCTTTCATGTATCCATGTTAAAGAAGTGCCTAGGTGATCCAGCATCGATTCTACCTGTGGAAGGTTTGGGGGGTGATGAAGACTTGTCCTATAAGGAGGTACCTGTTGAGATCTTAGACAAAAAGGTCAAGCGGCTGAGAAACAAGGAGATTGCCACAGTGAAGGTATTGTGGAGGAATCATCTTGTTGAGGGTGCTACGTGGGAGGCCGAGGCCGATATGAGATCCCGCTACCCTCATCTTTTCAGCTCTTGAGGTTAGACTTCCTACTTTTAAGTCTAAGTTTCCTTATCTCTCCATTCTTTGTTGCTATTGTTTGTTTGTAAATAGTAGTTATGTTCTGATCCGACTGGCATTACGCTAGATAGTTAGTGGTGTCATTCGGGGACGAATGTTCCTAAGGGAGGATAATGTAACAACCCTAAAAATGGATATGCTAAGTAATGCTTAATGTGTCTAGAATGCCTACCATTAGACCGGGTTCACACGGATTGATGCGCGTAGAACCAGACCTCTGAACCCTTGCTACAGCCAAGCCATTGACTTGAAAGTTAGTTGAGCTATAAAAGGTTGGTTCCAGCCATGTAGGGCTCTCGAATACGAAGATTACTCGAATGAGTCTTTACCGGACTTAAAAAGGAAAAATCTTAGGTTTGGAGGGTCTAGGGGTAAAATGGTCTTTTTCCAGGCTAAGGGTAGTATCGTAATTACCCTAAATATGTAATTAATTATTTAATTAATAAGGTGGAGGGGTATTTTGGGGAGAGAGGGCCAAAAATTGGCCTTTGAGGCAAAATCTTGCTCCACCCGGGTTCGAACCTAGGTGGGAGCAATGATTTAATGATTTTTTTAATTGGTGAATTATTTTAATAAATTAATAATTAATGGCTGATTTAAGAAAAAGGAAAATCAGATTCTTATTATTAATTATTAATTATTTATTAATTAATGTGTTTTATTTGACTAAGTCTAAACTACTTCACCTCTTTTAACTCTCTCTCACGCTTATCTCTCTCACCTTTCTCCACTCTTCTCACGTTTTCTCTGCCAAACAAAAGTACAAAAGCAGAAAAATTACTAAAGTTCTTCACACTTGAAGAACTCACACGAAAAATATAATCAAAACATAAGCAACAACGTTAGGCAAAAGGGAGGGGTTTTTCCGTCGAGTTGGTGTTGAAGCTGTTGGATTTGGACGTGTGTTTGGAGAAGATTTGGGCAGCAAGTTCAAGGTTTGAACGTCAAAATAAGGTATGAGTTTTCTTACTCTTGGTCCCTTTCCCAAGAGACCCTTAAATTTCAGACGAATCTATTCCGAAAACTAGGGTTGTTCCCCATTACATGTTCCCTGTCACTAGCTCCCAATGATATTAGGTTGGTATGTTTGCTGGTAGAATTTAGGGACACTATGTGTGTGGTGATGATCTCGTTTCGAGTATGTATTCGTGATTATGTGCTTATGTTTTTGTATCTTTCAAAAATATGAATGTACGTGTGTAAGGTTGTTATTATGACTTTGAGTCTCTGTTTTAGCATGCTAATAGCATAGAATTACTCGTGTTTTATGTGTAATTAGATGTTCCTAAATCGTGATATTCACATAGTTGAAATGTTATCAATTCTAGTTAAAACAAATGACTAAATCATTCCTCTAACTTGTCTTAAGAACCTTAACGAACGACTAAGAAACAAATGCTCAAAAGACCTGAAAATTCTGCATAAAATCGTGGAATAAATTTCCAGAACCTGGAAATAAGCTGTAGAGAGTTTCTGGAAATTTTGGACGTAAAAAAAATTTTAAAAAAAATAAGTGAGGTCTGCAGGGATCGAACCCAAGACCTCACTAAGGCTTACCCTAATAAATAAACAAAAAAAAATGTGTGAGGCGAGGCTCGAACTGGGGGCTGGGGTCAGCGAATCTCCATGGAAAGGGGATAAAAAAAATGTTGTTGTGGGGTTTCGATCCCACGACGCGGAAGTCCCCAACTTATTAAAAAGAAATATATGGGGTCGTGGGGAATCGATCCCACGCCCCTCAGCGAATGCAGAAAAAATTAAATAAAAAAAGGGGGTCATGGGGAATCGATCCCACGCCCTCAACGACTGCAGTAAATTAAACAACAAAAAAGGGGGCTCTGGGGGATCGATCCCACAACCCCTTGGTCAGTAGCAAAAATGGGAGCACAGGAGCAGTAAATTAAACAAAAAAAAAAGGGGCTATGGGGGATCGATCCCACAACCCCTTGGTTAGTAGCGAAAATGGGAGCATAGGACCAGTAAATTAAACAAAAAAAAAGGGGCTGTGGGAGATCGATCCCAAAACCCCTTGGTCAGTAGCAAAAATGGGAGCACATGAGAAGGTAAAAAAATTCGTTAAAAAGTATGGGGTTGTGGGGAATCGATCCCACGCCCCTCAGTAAGCTGCAGAAAATTAAAAGAGAAGAAAAAAAAAGGGAAAAATTAATGTGAGCATTGGGGATCGAACCTGGATCCCCAACCCAAAGGACACAAAAATTGAAATTTAAGGAAAATGGCTAAGTGTTGTTCAAGGGATTCGAAACCGGGTTCCCTTTCCCAAATTCCGTATTGACACATAAGTCTTACGTGAATTAAATAATTAACGAATGTTGTCTATAAGAGTTAAATTGAGACTTCGATATACTTACAAGATGCATAAGTCTTGTACCATATAATCTTAGGAAGAGATGAATCACTTACACGAACTATGAATGGAGCCTCATGGCTTGTATGTATAGACCCATAAGTGTAGCATACGTTTAAAGTAAGTGAACCTAAGATGTATGTAACGAAATGATGAAACCCTAGAAGGGTCAAGTAAGAGTGTGAAACACACCAAATGGCCAAGTGCATTGGCATACGATGAAATGAACATTCACGTAAAAAGGGGTGAGTAAATATGAAGAGCAAATGTGCAAAAGCTAATGAATGTGGTGACAACATGATAAGAGGCTAATGTGAAAGATGAGAGCAATCTCAAATGAGCCTAAGTAAATGTTACCAAAATGTACTCACCTATGAGAGTGTAAAGTTAATGAAGAGACCAGTCTCTATGAACACTTTAATGAAAGTATTGAGATTAATGTGTACTTAATACTAAGGATGAGATGAGAAATCATCTAATGATCTATGATGTCCTCATACTAGAAGCCATCTTCCATGACGTATGAGTTGAATGTAATGGAATTTATACTTAGCACCGATAGGCTATCTATGAGAGGTGATGCCTTCTTTCAGGAAGGGTGGAGGTTCACGTAACTCTCATGAGATGAGACCGTCCGGCATGCCGGGTATGGGTCTCCTTATATCTCCTACTCTTTGAACCTATACTGCCAATATAGGGATCTAGTAGGGTTCAATCCCCTATATACGCTAGCATGTTTTGGGTCACTTTGGCCGGTGATTCCACCTCTTTTCGGTGTGGGGCAGACACTGGATTTCATGATGCTCACATGATCTATGTCGGTTAAAGTTAAAGTTCCCAAAGAATGAATGAGGCCAACCTCTAATGATGCACATAATGAAATGAACGATACCAAAGGTGTTAGGATAGGATAATAAGAGGTGAGTTAGACTCAAGTAATGACACTAGGTTATTCTTGATTATTGCACAGCAAACCCGATGAGAGTCTTAAACTACATCCTAGGTATGGCTAGTGTTTACACTAGCTTATGAATGAATGAAATAAAGTACGTATGAATGAATGAAGCAGACTCTGTGTTTGCTAAAGAAGGCTCCCTAGTTGAGGTCCCATATGTTGAGCCCTCATTTTGGGAAGTCTAAATGTTAAGTCCATGATTTCGAGGTCTCATGGCATATGAACGAATGATATGATTATGTGGTATATGCAATATGTTATGTGCTATGTGTAAGATGTTATGTGTTGTGTGCAATATGATTCATATGATGATGCATGTTACTGTCATGGCCTGACTTTCCTAATCCAAATTTGGCAAGTACACTGACTTGACTTTCCATAAATCATGTTGTTAGGAAAGAGTTATTCTTACTCATGCATGTCCTTGGTGTGTGCTTGCATATACCCATACTTAGTACAAGTGTGTACTAATCTCATACAACTCTACATTTTTAGGTGCAGACACAAGTGGACGTTAGAGCTTACAGTACGACGTCGCAGCTATCCGGACATGGAGCTTTCATCCGGATTTGGTAGGCCCTCATTCTTTTGAGGATGTCTATTGTTATTATCTAGCTTAGATGTAGGCTTTAGCTAGTGGAGCATGTTCCACTAGTGTTTCTTTCCCGTTTTATTTCAGACATTGTATTGGTGCCAATTTGGCAAGTATACACTTAATTCAGTATTGAACTATTTCTTTCTGTTGATGATCTTATTGTTAGATGGTTGATTGTGAACGTATATGAATTTAAGTAGAATGACATACATGTATGTTAAGGAACAAAAAGTTCAAATTTTCCACTAAAATTAACCTAGATGAAGTAAGGATGACGTATGTAGGCTTGTCTGCGACCTCTGAGAGGTCAACAACGCCGGTCTCGTCTGAGGTCTAAACTCTGGTCATGACAAAAGAGTCTCTCCTCGCAGCCTCCATATATGTCCGCTCCTTCTTCCTAGCACGAGCATCCTCACTCTCACTGGTGCGGCTAGAACAGTGCCTCTTGGCACGCTCATGTGGCTCAGACGGCGGTGCAGTGGTGGTAGTGAATAGTGTAGCAAGTACTGTGTCCTCCGCAAGCTCCACAGGTGCGGTCTCAGGCTCGGGTCCCCTCATCTCAAGTATATCATCAACATCTGCCCGCAGACTCGCCACAGCCTCTTGAAGAGTCGTCAGATCAATGGTGGGGGCAGGGCGTGCTAGAACTCTCAGCTCAAATGTATCGAGGCGCTGGCGGACTGCCTGAATCTTCCACTCCATTTGCTGAGCCACTCTCTTCTCAATCGGTCCTCAGCCTCGACAATATATCTCTGCATCCAAGGCTGGATGTGGTGCAGCAAGGTGGCCATCTGGGCCTCTAACTTTTGGACCCTAGCTATCAGGACCAGTGTTGCTGAAGGAGGAGTAGACCAGGAGGAACTGGGTGCCCTACTAGTTCCAGGGGCAGACTCGACCGGGGTGGTATCTATGGGCTCTTAAGCGACATTATCAGCCCCTTGGGCTAACTCCACCGTCTCCGCCAAGTTCTCACTCAGCGAATGCACATCAACTTGGGGCCCTCTCCGTGGTGCCGCCACATTGGCCTCATCCCTGATGAGACCGATAGTTATAGTTCCGGTCGGTGTACGGAGGACATCACGATGCCAAATGGGCACTCCAGCATCCCTGCATAACTGAAAAATCATACAGGCGAACGGGTAAGTGGTAGAGTGCTTAAAATCTCTATCATGTATAACGGAGATTAACAACTTGGTGAAGTCGATCTCGAACCCTGCTACCAGTGCTGCTACCATGACCGCTTTATCCCAAGTAAGGATGTTATCTGCTGCCATGGGGGATAAGCGGTGCCGGACTAAGATCCAAAAGAACTTGGCTGTGAAAGTGAGGTTGGACTTCTTGATAAGGCCTCTGGTGCGTAGCACCCAGTCTGCTCCCTCACCATCAACGGACAGATATTGTACAAGCCACCTCTTGGTGGATTCTCTCTGCTCTCTATTCCTCTGAAATTGGCCACTCTTGACCAAACCCCACCTGTAGTCAAACTCTGGAGTAAGGGGGTCCGACATAGGACCCGTAGACGAACCGTACAGAAAGAGGCGGATGGTAGTGGGAGAAATATCCACCCGGCAGTCTCTAACAAACACCTCTATTTGTGGGTCGTGTTTGGCGGGCTTCGCCTGCCTGTCCAAAGCACCTCTGAGAGTCTTCACGTAAGATGTGTAGAATTCTCATACAATCTGCTCACTCTAGGACCCCACACTCCTCGCTATCCACTCTAGCCTGTAGCGGGTAAATAAGCCATGTACCTCAGGGACTGTGTGCAGGATACCTGTAAGGACTCGTCGCTTGACTGTCACCAACCGAGTCATCACCCCCTTTTCATTCAACACCTTGGCATCCCGATAGACCTGGTACTAGTTATCTACGGACCACCGATTGGAATCATTAGAAACCGGTGCAGGGACCTCATAGTGGGGTGCCGGAGCAGACTCCGAACTCTGGGCATCATCAGAAGAGGCATGGCGGGCAGGCACATCTAGCAGAGGGGCTCCCTGTGATCCAGAGCCGAAGGCAGTGGCCTCATTTGACCCTGTAGAGTGGGCCGACTCAGAACCAAAAACCTTTTCGAAGCCAGACGCTCTCTCAAAACCCGAGGCGAACCTTGACGGTATGCCGGTCAGTGTGCGCTCCTCATTAGACTGGGAGGCAGTGACTACGCTGGACGCCACCTTCTTGGGCGTGCCCCGAGTGGCTTTAGCAGCTGATGTCGGGGTCTGGGTGCCTGGGGGTACATATTCTGGATCCCACTCATCATCATACGAGCCAATCAACCGCCGGGATGGTGACATGGACTTGGACCTACCACTGGAATAGACGATGACTGATTTGGGGGCCATAAGTACCTGAAAAGCAAGTTGTTAGTCTCATTGTAATCAAACTACACAAGCAACATAATCAAATCAGACTCTGGAAAAACCAGGCACAAGCTAATGCAAAATTGCAGAATCGGGAGACGGGCACTATCGACGGCCCATCGATGAATCGATGGTCCGTCGATAGTTTCCATCGGTAGACACTTAAGCAAATTTAAAAGTCTTCATTCGACAGACCTCACAGTTAGAAAAGACGGACGTGCAAAATGGCTCGTCGATCAATCGATGGACCGTAGTCCACTTCCGTCGATCAATCGATTGACCGTAGTCCACTTCCGTCATTGGACACTTAGAATTATTTAGAATTTCTTAGAAATCAAAGTTGCAATTAGAAATGACAGACATGCGCAATGGTATGTCGTTCAATCGACGGACCGTAATCCGCTACCGTCGTTCCAAAGTTTAGCATTTTAGAATTTTAACCATCGACGGACCCCATCTACGGTCCGTCGATCAACAGACAGTCCGTAGACGGGGTCTCGCGCTATTGGTGTGAAACAGTTTTCAGGGTTTGGTTTGAAACACACATTTTGACACTTTTAAGCAAATCACAAGTTCACCCAACACAAATACAAGTTGTCAGACCAATTCGTCATCCTTAAGGCTTTGATTTCGCGAATTTCAATCATGGATTCTACGAGGCTATCAAACCCTAAGTCAGAAATCAACAATCATATTGAAATGACACAAATTCCACCCCCAAACCATTCACTTTCTATCATTCTAAGGGACATAGAACCCAATTTTAACAATTTTAACATGCAATTTTGTCCCTAAGTGAAGACCCACATACGATATCTTTGTTTCCAAAAGCAAATGAACGAGAATTCATTAAGCGAAGGGAAATGAAATACCTGTAAACTATAGTGGAGTGAATGAGTGGGTGATGTAACAACAACCAACCTATGTGCCGCCTTCGAACACTGACCGGAGAAACAATGGAGTTGGAGGAGAAACTGGGGAGGTTAGGATTTTGGGATTTCTGGGAGTTTGGGAGTTGTGGGATTTTGAGGAAAATGGAAGGGAGTGATTGTGGGAGTTAATGGAGAAATAAGGGAATAAGGTGAGGGAAACGATTGGGAGGGAATTTGAAAAGATGTAGGAGGGTAACTGAATAGTTATTTTTTTAATATAGTCGGGTCGGGTCGGGTCGGGTCGGGTCACTGCTTTTGTGAACTGACGATACCCCGTCGACGGTCCATAAGTCATTCGACAGACCGTAGACTGGACTACCGACTGGACCGTCGATTGTGCATAGACTTAGACAAAATTTTGAGACATACCTGGTATCTACGGACACCACGACGGTCCGTCGATTGAACGACGGCTCGTCGGTTTGTTCGTAGATCTGTACACCAGACCAATTTCTGTAGAATTCTTGTGGTTTGGTCCCTGCACATTGAGCACCCATTAAGACATTCTTTTTGTGTTTTTCTGGACACTTTTGAGACACGGACCCTAAACTACTTTCTAACTAACACACTAAAAAAAATAACACATGACTGTGAATAAAACAAAAACGAAACAAGAGAATGCAAATATTCCTAAAAAGAAAAGAAAAAACCTATTGTTGGCTAGAGGATACACCTTGGGTTGCCTCCCAAGAATCGCTTGATTTAACGCCGCGGCACAACGCAGGATCCTTGATTATTCAGACTTCATCAAGGTGATATGCCTCAACCACTTCATGAACACTCTCCGCATGCCCTAGGTAGATCTTGATTCTTTGCCCATTGACCGTGAACCTTGCACTCTCTTTGTTCTCTAACTTAACCGCTCCATGTGAGAATACCTTAGTAATAAGGTATGGCCCAGTCCACTTGGACTTGAGTTTGCCCGGAAACAAGCGTAGCCTAGAGTTGAATAGAAGCACTAAGTCCCCAACCGCAAATTCTCGCTTCTCAATCTTTTGGTCATGCTACTTCTTCATCTTCTCTTTGTAGATGGCTGAACTTTCATATTCTTTTAGGCGAAACTCATCAAGCTCATTCAAACCGTTAAGTCTCTGTTCCACTGCTTCATTCCAATCCATCTTCAGTTTCTTTATCGCCCACATGGCCTTGTGCTCTAACTCGATCGTCAAGTGACAAGCCTTCCCATATACAAGTTGGTATGGAGACATACCTATGGGGGTCTTGTATGCAGTCCGGTAGGCCCAAAGAGCCTCATCGAGCCTCCTTGACAAATCCGTTCTATTAACATTCACCGTTTTCGACAGGATCTGCTTGATTTCTATGTTGGACAACTCAACTTGCCCACTAGTCTGTGGATGGTACGGAGTGGCTACATTGTGGCGAACCCCATATTTCTCCAATAGCCCTTTGAACAACTTGTTGCAAAAGTGAGATCTCCCATCACTAATAATGGCCCTAGGTGTGCCAAATCTGGAGAAGATGTTCTTTTTCAAGAACGCGGTGACACTCTTCCCTTCATTGTTGGTAAGTATTATGGCTTCCACCCATTTTGACACATAATCCACCGCCACAAGTATATATTTCATCCCATGAGAACTCACAAAAGGGCCCATACAATCAATGCCTCATACATCAAACAACTCAATCACTAGAATGAGATTTAAGGGGATTTCTTGCCTCTTCGAAATTCCTCCATCTCTTTGGCACCTATCACATGACTTGGCAAACTCATGACCATCTTGGTGAATGGTTGGCCAATAGTACCCACATTGCAAAATCGTATGGGCAGTCCGAATACCATTATGATGACCACCCACAGGCGAGGAGTGGCATGCCTCCAAAACACTTAGCATCTCAACTTCCGGCACGCAACGGCGGATAAGCCCATCAGCACAACTACGATATAAGTAGGGCTCATCCCAAAAGAACTTCTTCACATCTTGCATGAACTTTTTCCTTTGATGGAAGAACAAGTCCGATGGGACTATATCACTAGCCAGATAATTCGCAAGATCGACGAACCATGGAATCAAGTCATGAGAGGCGGCCAACACATGCTCATCAGGGAAGGTATCATCAATTTCCGCCTTTTCACCCAACTCTCGCATAGCTTCATCTTCCAATCTGGACAAGTGATCTGCAACTTGATTTTCGGTCCCTTTTCTATCTTTCACCTCAAAATCAAACTCTTGTAATAGTAGCACCCATCTAATCAACCTTGGTTTCATATCCTTCTTTGACATCAAATACCTCAACGCGGAGTGGTCAGTATGCACTATGACTTTAGTTCCAAGCAAATAGGAGTGAAATTTTTTGAAAGCAAATACAACCACAAGGAGCTCTTGTTCAGTCATAGTGTAGTTATTTTGTGCTTCATTTAGGGCTTTACTTTTATAATAGATGGGATGAAGGATTTTATCCCTTCTTTGCCCCAATACTACACCAAGAGCAACCCCACTAGCATCACACATCACCTCAAATGGCTTGCTCCAATCTGGGGAAATAATTATGGGTGTAGACATCAACTTCTTCTTCAACTCTCCAAACGCCTTCAGACATGATTCATCAAAATAGAATTTACATTCCTTCTCAAGTAGTTTGCACAAAGGATGTGTAATTTGTGACAAATCCTTAATAAACCTCAGGTAGAAGCCCGCATGTCCCAGAAAACTTCTCACACCTTTTACTCAGATGGGGGGAGGAAGTTTCTCTACAACCTCAACGTTTGCTCAATCAAACTCTATCCCCTTTTCCGAGATGCGATGGCCTAATACTAAACCTTCTTTCACCATAAAGTGACATTTTTTCCAGTTTAGCACAAGATTGCAGTCTTCACATCTTTTTAGAACCTCGGCCAAGTCACTCAAACACCGATCAAAGGAGTTACCAACAACTGAAAAATCATCCATGAACACCTCAATAGTGTCCTCCACTATATCGGAGAATATCGACATCATGCATCTTTGAAAGGTCGCCGGTGCATTACACAACCCAAAAGGTATTCTCTTGAATGCGAACGTCCCATAAGGGCAAGTAAAGGTGGTCTTCTCTTGATCCTCCGGTGCAATAGAGATGTTGTTGTACCCCGAATAATCATCAAGAAAAAAGTACCATCCTTTTCCTGCGAGTCTATCTAACATCTGATCCATGAAGGTCATAGGGAAATGGTCTTTCTCAGTCCATGCATTCAATTTCTAGTAATCCATACAAACTCTCTATTCGGTCACCGGCCTCATTGGAACAAGCTCATTCTTCTCATTAGGAACTAATGTCATCCCCCCCCCTTTTTGGACACACACTGAACAGGGCATACCCAAATACTATCTGCAATAAGATATATGACTCCGGCATCCAACCACTTAATAATCTCATTCTTCATTACCTCTTACATAGGTGGATTCAACCCTCTTTGGTGCTCAATACTTGGCTTGTGATCGGGCATGAGTTGGATTTTTTGTGAACAAATACCGTAAGGAATACCAATAATGTCCGCAATAGTCAAACCAATTACTCATTTGAACCTCTTCAAAACTTCCACCAAACACATTACTTGATGTACATTCAAATCCGATGCAATGATTACCGGCAAAGTGCCATCTCTTCCCAAGAATACATACCTCAGATGAGGTGGTAGAGCCTTAAGCTCTAATTTTGGAGCCTCTTCAATAGATGGTTTCGCGGGTTGGGACTCGCAATGCTTCATATTTAACTATAATTTCTTTGGTTCAAACCGATATTCGCCTCGTTCAAGTGCCGCAACCAAAGACACATACTCTTCAATACAATCACTCTCAAAATTCATGATCACTGCCTCTAGTGCCTCAACACCAAGGCATTCTTCAATTTGCACCTCAGAAGTGCTCTCAACCCTGTAAGATATAGAAGATACCATTTGGAGCTCACCACTCTACTTCATGGACCTACAAATGTTGAATGTTGCTTCTTCATTGTTCAACATAAATTTCATCTGCCCTTTCTCCATATCTACCAAAGCGCGACCAGTAGCAAGGAACGGCCTCCCAAGAATGATAGGCACCTCAAAGTCCACCTCACAGTCAAGAATCACAAAATCGGCTGGAAATATCAACGACTCCACCTTCACGAGCACATCATAGAGTATCCCAATGGGCCTCTTCACCGTTCGATCGGCCATCAGTAACCGCATTGCCGTGGGCTTTGGGTCACCCAAACCCAACTTCTTTTAAATGGAGAGAGGCATGATATTTATGATTGCACCTCGATCACATAACACTTTAGCAAAGTGCAATAATCCAATAGTACATAGAATAGTAAAAGTGCTCGGATCCTCCTTCTTCTGCGCAAGACATCTTGTAGTGATAGCACTACAATGCTGCATTCGGTCATCATCTTCAAAACTTACCAATATCTTCTTTGTAAGAAATGGGGATCACCTTTTGGGGTACCTCTGCTTCTTTCACCGCTTTGTCAACCAATTCACCATTAGTTCCAACTACCTCTTCATCATTTTTCACCTCATCTTCTACTACAGACGGCATAGGTGGATCAATGGTTTGCTTACCTCCCCTAGTAGTAACTACCATGCAATGCCCATCATTTTTAGGATTTTGAATAGTATTGCTAGGAAGAGTGCTCGATTGACGTGGGTTCACAATAGTAGACAATTGGGCCATTTGTAACTCAAGATGCTTGATCGAGACCGCATGTGCATCAACATTTTGCCCAATATAAGCCAAATCACCCCTCAATTCCTTGGCGTGCCCATCACTAGCATCAAACCTCCTCATCATCTTCTGTAACATATCCTCAACTCGCGCCATACTACCTCCACCATCCCTAGGAGCAACTTCCCAATTTTGAGGCGGAATATAGTGCCCAATTCGATCATTTCTGTTACCATAGTTACCCCGGTTGAAGTTGTTGTCATTGTTGTAGTTTCCATCTCGAACATATTTGCCCTCCCTATTGTAATTTCCATAGTTCCGACCTTGATTTCCTTGACCTTGGCGCCAATTCTCCTGATTGGAACCTTGGGCTTTTGGTTGGAAACCCCCCGTCTGCTCATTCACTGCATAAGTATCCTCTTCATAGTAGTAGTCATCCATTGGCGGTGGTGGTTTAGTCAAGTCATTCACCGCATTCACCTTCTCTGCACCTCCAGTGACATGTTTCAATACCTACCCGAGCTCAGTTCTCATCTATGCCATCTCTTCACGAATCTCATCTGCGGCCGGATTGTGTGTAGCTTGCACTGCAGAGGTGTTTATCCCTATGTTCGACTTCCTAGTGTTCCAAGTCTTATTGTTGCGGGATATTTTCTCCAACTTCTCCGCGATCTCTGCATATGTGCACTCACCATAAGAACCACCCGCAATAGTATCAAGCACTTCTTTGTTATTATCATCTTGACCTCGATAGAAGTGCTCTTTCAACGACTCATCATCAATGCGGTGGTTTGGGACACCTCTCACATAAGCAGTAAATCTGTCCCAAGAGTTAGTTACGGACTCCACAGGTAGTGCCACAAAGTTGTTCACTCTATCTTTGAAGTTGATCTTCTTGTAAACCGGGTAGTACCGTGCTAGAAACACATCCCTCAACTGATCCCAGGTGTAGATAGAATTATAGGGCAACTCATTAAACCATATTGCGGCCTCTCCCGTCAGTAAAAGAGGGAACACTCTCAACCCGATGATGTTCATATCTAAGTCTAGCCTCCCTACACAACTTTTGCACACCGACCTCAATTTGGCAATGTGAGCATGTGGATCCTCAGATGGTAGCCCTGAAAACAAACACCTTGCGGTGAGCATCTACATCAAGCTACTAGTTACCATGAACGTCTGCCCCTGTGGTAGAGTAGGTAGGACAAGAGACCCATCAAAGTCTGTGATATTGATATTGCCCGATAGAACTCTTGTGGGCGTGGGATGGGAGGCTGCATCCTCAAAGCATCATCAGCCGGTTTTCCGCAACCACTTGATTATGAGCATCAACCGGTGGTGGGAGCTGGCGATTGATCCCATCACCTAGATCAGCTGGGTTCTGCGGATTATTCATTCTTCGAAGTGTACGGTTCAGTTCAGGATCGAATGGAAGTATTGGTTCTCCTCGGCTCCGTGTACTTGGCATACACTAGAGCTAGACATGAGAGAAACAAAAACAAAAGAAAAAAAATAAAATTAGGAAATTGTTGACTAAAATTCAGTAATGTTATTAAAGTTAATCTAAAAGCCACTTTCTCCGATAGCGGCACCAAAATTTGATACGCTCAAATTATACTTCCTTTAAGAAGTATAAGCGGTCGTATCAAGTAAAGAACCCAACAAGTAGTTTGGGGTCGATCCCACGAGGAAAATAGTTTAGACTTAACTTCAATGTACAATTACGTCTATATAGTCAAGTCCTTTCCGAAAACAGGTAATTAAAGGGGGGGTTTTGTAAAACAAAAGTGTTAAATTATTTCTAAGTAAAACAAGTAGGAAGAGTGAATCTTTAGTGTTTATCAAGTTGTAAGAGAAACTAGGGTGTAAGTATTCCCCATACGTTCATAACGCGGTAATCCTAGCTATAACAATTATTCCCTAGTGATTTGCATGCAAAGTGATAAGTTAGGTATCTCTAAATCCTTGGTCCGACATTTAGAGAGTTTCACTCGTACTTTGGTCCAGCTACGTGTGTCTACGTTACTAACTCTTACCTTTACTTCATATTAAGCATCATATTAGATGTATGGTTTAGTTATTACTTCGCACCAATCGAAACTAGCCTATTAGATAGTATCCCACTAAAACTATGTTGATAATTCTTTTCCTATTAACTACCCCCTTGGTCCGGCAAGTAGAGATAGGGCGAGTTCTAACGTGTGCACTCGTTAAAAGGACTTCTAAGCGAAAGAATTATCAATGCATGCAATAACCTATTTGAGAATTGTTATTAAGCTAGTGTTACCTTGTTAATCACTCATGGTTCCAACAACCCTAGTTGTGGATTTAGTTACTCATTCATAGAAGAACACAATTCATAGTTGATAAACAATAAATCATGAACTTACTTTCACAACTTCGAAAAAAATCCAGAAGTTAAACTTGAAATCACGAAATTATCTTGAAAACCAAATCCGGAAATTTGAATTAATGTCAAGTTTGGAAAAACAAATCTCCAAGAATAAAACTAATAAAGTAACAATAGAATCCAACCCCAAAAATGAGGTTTTACACCCTATTTACAAAGACATTGTCCTAAAATAAAAGGAAAACAAATAAGGAAAGTTTGTCCAAAAATGCGGCTTCAATCGACAACCCCCACAAACGGTCCGTCGATAAAACGACGGACCGTCGACTGCCTCCGTAAGTCCAGACTTAGCATCTTTTCTCATCCTTCACTTTGCATCTTCTCTGATCCAATCGACGGACCAACAACACGGTCCGTTAATTAACTTACGATCCGTTGATGATTCTCGTCTTTCCATACTTAACTTTTCTTCAACATCGGGTACTGGACATTCTCTGATCAGATCGACGATTCAACAGGACGGTCCGTCGATTAATCGATGGACCGTCGATCCTTCCATCGCCCTACACTTAAATAGAATTCCCCGAGTTGCTTCTAGATGCCTGAACCTCCAATCGACGGTCACCATCTACGGTCCGTCGATGGAACGACAGCCCGCGATGGCCTCTGTAGGTCACCTCTGCACTAAATTTTCACAGCCTTCTGCGTTTTGGTTTTGGACAACTTTCCTGCAAAACAAAGATAAAAACATATTAAAATTCCTACAAAAGGGCTCTAGACACACACCAATCTTAAGGAAAAAGCATTGAAAGTACCGTAAAACCACGGTACATCAAGGCCATGTCCAGAGTGTAGGCTCGGGGCGTGACACTTTTATTCTTAAATTTTGATGATAGTCGTGTGGGCAAGGAATCATTCTTTATGTGAGGGAATTAGAATACTCTTGTTGAAGTTGAATTTTAATTTGAAGAAAGCATTATGAGCATGACTTCTACTTTATGATGACTAGTCATAGTTTGAAACTTATAGTGCACAATATAACATTCCCTAGGTCAATGAAATCTCATGAGCATTCATATTCAGTCTCAAGTAGCATTATTTGTAGACACCTCTATTGAACTTATTGATATTATGTTTTACGTTAGGACTAGAAAACGTTTAAGTTGAGGGTGCTGATGAGTTGGACATTTTAACTTATTTAGGGATTAATAATCAAAGATTTAGTATCCTCAATCCCTATTTTAGGCATATAACTGATGTTAAAATGTTAATTTGCAGCAATGAAGGCAAAAGAACAAGGAAATGACATTATAAGGGAAAAATTAGAGAAAATGCTAAAAATGTTGAAGAAAAGAAAAGTTGGTACTCGCCAAAGCCACTTGGTGACTCGCTGAGCGGACCGTAAACTCACCTAAAGTTTCAGGAGGACAACCCATGGACAAAACCAACTTGGCGAGCAAATAGGTGTCTTCGCGACATGCCGAACAAATTGTCGAGGAAGATATCAATCTTCTAAAGTTAAAGAACAACATGGTTGAAAAAGGGAACCCAATAAGGTGAGACGGGAATAACTTTGAACATCTCCAAACAGGTCGGCGAACACCGACTTACTTCACCGAGTGACTCGGATGCTGAATTTTTTGGAGCGTATAAATGGAATTTTCAAAACAACATTGTCCGGTTTTGGGTTCTTGATCTTTAATGTTCCAAAATATTTTTACACTTTTTGAGTAGAGATTTAGGGAATTTTTATTTTTTGCTCAATTTTGACCATTTTGAGACTTGTGGATTGTTGCCCAAATTGGTGGAAAACTTCATTGATAAGGATTTCTTATTCTTTATTATGCTTGGTTAGAAAACCCATTCTTGGGGGTGTGATTATGTAGTTGAATGCCCGCCGCTCCAGTGCCCTACGGACAGAGACTGTCCTGTGGGGCTATGGGAGGCGGGGCACCCTAGGGCCTTATGGACATGTGTTTCGACTTTTCTTCTTAATTTTTTATCTTTGAGCCATCTAAACTTCCATGGTTCTTTCCCCAAGAACTTAGAATCACTAATACCTTTAATACCTAATATATTAGACTCGAAAAAAAAACTGAAAAGCGAATCAAATAAACTCTAAGCATACAAAAACTCAACTAACAAGAATTCAACAATATTCTTCAAGAACTTCACATTTTATCATGTAACCAACTCAAAATCGATGAATTTAAATAAGTTGTTGTGTGGGTGAACTAAACCAACACGAAACGTTCTCACATAACATTTTAGGGATCACCCCCAGCGAATTCCACAAGTCAAACTTTGATGCTCTGGAACGTTCTTGCTTCCTCTTCTCCTTTCTCCTCTTTTTTTCCTTTTTTGTTTTTTCTCTCAAAATCCTAACTTGTTTTCTAAAACCGTTAACTGAATAAGGTAAGTTTACACCCTAATTTATTACCCAAAAATGACATAAAATAATTGGGTAAGAAAATGACAAATTTGCCCTTTCCAAATTCGGATTGGACTATCCATTATCAAACAACTCAACTTCCGAAAGACATAACTCAATCATACGATATTGAAATCGCGCAAACTTAGCATCGTTGGAAAGATGTCTCCAAGGGCTTTCCACCCATTTCAAGAAATACCTCTACTCATCCCTAACTAGGAGTTATGCCTGTTTCAAATTGACTGAAAACTCACTTTTTCTTAACTTAAGAAAATTTCCAGATTTTAATTATTTCCAAAACTTACTATTTCAACTACTATTTCAAGGAACATTCGTCCTTGAATGAGATTACTTCTTACTAGGCTTATGGTGTAACATCTTACATTCAGGTGAAACACCCAATATCAAAATATAAACGCAACATTCCAACTTAAAAAAAGTGTCATTCTTTTTTAGATTGATTAAAAAAAGAAAGTAAGTGATATAAACTGGGACAATGGGAATATTCAAATATTTTTTATATTTCATATTGAGTGCTTTATATATAAATATATATATTTATTTATTTATTTTTATTGGGGGGGGGGGAATTCAAAGTTCAACATGGATTTTTGAATTTTTATTCTTATTTGTCTTTTACTTTAATGAAATTTTATATTTTCTAGGAGATAAATTGCATTAATTACAAAGTTATATTTATGATTTTACGAAAAACAAAAATAAAAAAAGTATAATTTAAATTATATCTTTGAATATTTTTCTCTCAATTAATCAATTATGTGTTATTTATATAGTTTATACTCTTACTGTCATATACATGGATGTTTTTAATAAAGATAGAATGAATTGCATTTGATTATTAAGAAATAATGAAAATTATATATAACAAATTTACTTTACAATGATTTTAATTCTTGAATTTATTTTATAATAAAACATTTAACAAAAAAAATATTATAATTAATCATACATATACATTGTACTTTATATAGACTGCACTTATTTTTTTAAATATAAATTCAACAAATATGATGATACATAAGTTTAGTAAGATACAACGATTTTAATGTATTTATTTTAGTTAATGTATAATAGATTAATTTTCTTATATGGATACAATCAATATGATTCATAAATAAAACATTAATAAGACATACTAATTTTAATGTATCATTTATTGCTCTTATTTTAGAAAAAATAAAAGTATTATAATATGAAAAATGAAGAATATCAAGATGATGTGTCAACACTATCTTATACACTTGTCGATAATGTAACATAAAACAAGTGGAAGAGACGTATAAAATCATTCTAGTACACGTGTCAAGACTATCTTCATTCCCACTCTCCAAATCCTTTCGCTTCAAATAGTACCATTCAGTTACACTTCACATCACCTCTAACAATAGAATTTCTGTCAGAAAAAAAAAAAAGAAAAAAAAACAGCTGCTCCAAAATACAATGGGCATGGGCAAGGAAACTCTCTCCACCACAGATGCAACCGGCGCTACCTTCAAGCTAGTTGGCTTCAACAATTTCATCCGCGCTAATCCCCGTTCCGATTTCTTCTCCGTTAAACGCTTCCACCACATCGAATTCTGGAGCGGCGATGCAACCAATACATCTCGTCGTTTCTCTTGGTCTCTTGGCATGCCGATTACAGCAAAATTAGACCTCTCCATCGGAAACTCAGTTCATGCGTCGTATCTCCTCCGTTCTGTTTCCGGCGAACTTCAGTTCGTTTTCACTGCTCCTTATTCGCCGTCAATTTCAGTACCGTCAACGGCAGGTATACCTAGTTTTTCTACCCCTACTCATCGGGATTTTACGGCGAAGCATGGGCTTGGTGTTCGTGCTGTTGCGTTGGAGGTGGAGAATGCTTACCTGGCGTTCTCCGCTAGTGTGGCCCGTGGGGCGAAACCCCGGTTTGAACCTGTAACGATTGATGAGCATGTGGCTGTGGCTGAAGTTCATCTATATGGCGACGTCGTTTTGCGGTTTGTGAGTTTTGTTAAAGATGCGGATAGCCTCATTTTCGTACCAGGTTTACTCGTTTACGTCTCTTTCTTTTTTTCTGACACTACACACCCCTAGTCATTTCTACTCCATCCGTTCCGTCTTTGTTAACTACTTCTCCTGTCTTATCCATTTTGACATATCAAGAAACCGAAAAAAAAAATTTAGTAATTATACCCTCAATTCAATTAGAAGGTAAGAGCATTTTCTAATTTGATATTTTGGATAATTTTTTATATACCTCAATTTATTAAAATTGGAGTTAACGTTTTTGAAAATGTAGTAAGTGTATTTGGTATCCCATCAATTAGTAATTTTTAAAAAATAATCTCATTGCATCAATCATTATTTTTATAAATAGGTTTTTAACCCCTAAAAGGAATTTAGGGGTTTAGGGAGTATTATTCTACCGTAACTTCCCCCCCCAAAAAAAATGAATTTTTATACTCTCTTATCTTAATTTGTTATTTTGATTTATATATAATGTGTGTTTTATTATATAAATATTATACTGTCAGTTTATCTTTTAACTACTAGTAACCTTTAAAATGCTTTATTTAAATTATTTGTTATTCCGTTGTCATAAATTGAACTTAATTTAGAACTAATGTAATTTTTAACTTGACCATCCAGTACGTTATACTACCGTTTTCTTTTCTTTTCAGTTTATGAGTAATAGTGAGACATACGAGTAGTTTGTTTAGTGAGTCCTTTATGGAACACTTTTATTTGTTTATGTTTTGCTTTGACAAACACTTGTCAATCACAGTCGTTAATTTATTTATGTTTGTTTGTTCATTTATTTACACGTTATGCTTGATTTTTTTTCCTTAAATCAAACTAGTATATGTACCCATGTGTTGATAATTTAAAGAAAGTTAATGTTATATATTATGTTCGAAAGGTGAAAATATAATTATTTTCATGAGTGGTGGTAAGAAATTGGTCCTGTTTTATTTCATCTGAACTGCCTTACCTAAGCACATAAATAAATATTTAGAGAGGATAACACTTGAATTTATGTATCAATAATCCCAACAGGTTTTGAGGCCATGGATGAAACATCATCATTCAAGGAACTGAATTATGGGATTCGCCGGCTGGACCATGCCGTTGGGAATGTGCCGGAGCTGGGTCATGTAGTGGATTACATCAAGGCATTTACGGGGTTTCATGAATTTGCGGAGTTTACAGCTGAAGATGTTGGAACTGCTGAGAGCGGGCTGAACTCGGTTGTGTTGTCAAACAATGACGAGACAGTATTGCTTCCGTTGAATGAGCCGGTATATGGAACTAAAAGGAAGAGTCAAATTCAGACTTATTTAGAGCATAATGAAGGGGCAGGAGTGCAACATTTAGCTTTGGTTACAGAGGATATATTCAGAACATTGAGGGAAATGAAGAAAAGGAGTGGAGTTGGGGGATTTGAATTCATGCCTGCACCTCCGCCTACTTATTATAAGAATTTGAGAAGTAGGTCCGGGGATGTACTCAGTGACGAACAAATCCAGGCGTGTGAAGAATTGGGGATCTTGGTTGACAGGGATGATCAGGGGACTCTGCTTCAGATATTTACCAAGCCTGTGGGAGACAGGTAAGTTATCACTCTTTATACTGACTCGAATTGTTTTTAGTTTGCCGTAACACATTATGATATTCTTAAGTGATTCAAACGGACAGTTTGAATAACTATTTCACGTTATGTTAGCTATTGTTGTAGGTTGCATACTCTTTTTTTCTGTTAATTAATCTACGTCTAAAATGAGAAGAACCTGTAGGTGTTTTTGATGTTTACATACATAGTATATTTGATGTTTTGGAACCTGGACCATGAGAAATTGATTTTTGCTTAGAAAGTATCGAGAACCTAGTGTCCGTAGGATAGTATCTTCATATATGTTTAATGTCAAGGAGAAAGAGTTAGGTCTTTGGAGTATGTGAATATTGAATCATTTAGAAATATGGGTGGTAAAGCATAAAACAGCAGCGCTTAACTATAGCATTGTCGCACACCAGAGTAATTGAAGTTTGCATTACGGGTGTGTTTGGTATGAAGGAAAATCTTTTCCTGGAAAACAAGTATATTTTGAATTTATTTTCTCATATTTGGTATAAGTAGAAAATATATTTCGCAAATGATTTTTACTGTTTGATTTATGAATGAAAGATGTTTGATTTATGAATGAAAAATGTTTATGAGAAATATCGTTTATTTTTACTAGAGTAGAAAATAATTTTTAAAATTGAAAATATTTTTCAAAAAAAAAAAAAAAATTTTTGGGGGGGTGGTGGGTGGGTGGGTGGGTTGGTAGGGGGTATGGGGGCTTGGGGGTGAAAAAATAAAAAATTGAAGTTGAAAATATTTTTAAAAAATAAAATTAATTTTTTGGGGCTGGTAGGGGGTATGGGGAATGGGGGAGGGGGTCTGGTAGGGTTTGGGGGGGGGTAGGAGTGAAAAAAATTAAAATTTGAAGTGAAAATACTTTTAAAAAACAAACTTAAAATTTATTCTGGTAGGTGGGGAGGGGGGATGGTAGGTGGGGTGTGGGGGTCAAGGGGTAGGAATTTTTTGGGGATGGATTGGGGTGGGAGGTCATGGGTAGGCATTTTTTTTGTGTGGTAGGGGGCGAAAAAATAAAAAATTGAAATTGGTTTTTTCATAAAAGAAAATTAAACTTAAAGTTGGATGAGTGTTTTGGAAAATGTTTTTCTTAATTTTTGAAAGGAATCATTTTCCTTAATTTTGAAGAAAATGAGTTGATTTGGAAAACATTTTCCAAAACTTTTGTCCCAACCAAACATGAGAAAATTGGAAAACATATTTCGAAAAATGTTTTCATTCATACCGAACACTCATACCAAACACACCCTACATCTCCTACCAATTTCTGTCACTGGCCTATTTGCTTTAGAGATCACCCCCTGCCATGCTAAATGTGAACTCTTAAAAGAGTGTCTGTTGACGGGAGTACTGAGGACTCTTAGTTTGATCAATCTAGTTGTGATTAACGACTGTTTTGGACGAAGGTCGGTAAGTTCAGTATAAGGTGCGACAAATTTTTATTCAAGATGTAGATAACACCAAAGGAATCCGACGGTCCATTGGTGTCCCTGAAATGGACAGATATTTAAGGAAAGAAACGAATATAGACGGAGATGATGAATCAAAGGAGATAATTCTTCAAGCTTCAATTTCAAGTATCAAGCCTAATACTCGTACGTTAATTTGTAACCATTTTGACAAGATTCAACGATTAATAAACGAGAAAATATGGTCAGTACATATTATTATTGCTACAGAAGTTTTCAAAGAAGATAGAAAAGAAGATATTGACGAAGCATGGAGCAATACTGTTTTGCAACCATGCCTAGATGTTGTGAAAAGATTTCTCAAAAATGAATATTATTATTGAGTATACATAAACAGTCATTATCTCCATCTTCTGTTTTCGTCACTTTAATTTTTGACCTATTTTGTACAGTATGTATCGCATTACAAATATACATATGATATGACCCTTCTTTCTATATATGTTACTCTTATATGTAAAAAAATTCTTATTTATAGATAAAATATTTATTTTAAGTTCCGATCCAAGCCCAAGCCCCAAGTCCAAGTCCAAGCTTTCTATATTTAATATATATCAATATGAATACGTACGTACACAATTACATGAGATCACTCATACTGTCAATCTAATAGAGTGATAAAATAATAAATTACCATAAATGTTTGGGAAGATTCCACCCTAAAAGGATTTTAAAGAATAGAATTCTTAACTCATAAATTAAAAATGTTACATAGACAAAGAAGATAAAATAGTAAATTTGTAATCTATGGGTAATGAATATATTATACCTAATTCTATTACGGTGATTGAAGCTTGATTCAATAAAATCCTTATTTATTATTATATGGTGCACAAGTCAATATAAATACTCGTAATTGAAATAGTTATAGATAATTGTTCACTTCCCTCTTATTGAATTAGACTTAACACTTATGACGTGTTGTTAAACAGTGCAAGATTTGACGCATTATCACTTCAATATATTTCATCAGAAATATTATTGAGTTCTTTTTACAATCCTTTTGTAATAGATCTTTTCGTCAACTCTTCAAAGACTAGGAGATATAAGGAGACCCATACTAGCCTAAACGGACAGTCTCATCTCATGAGATTTATACGAACCTCTGCCTTCCCGAAAGAAGGAATCGCGACTCATAGCTAGCCTGTCGGTGCTTAGTATAAAGTTCCATTACGTTCATCTCACAAATCATAGAAGGTGGCTTCTAGCATGAGGGCATCATTTCTCATTAGATGATTTCTCATCTCATCATTAGTATTAAGTGTGAATTGTCCTTACACTTACATATAGAATGTGATTGAAACTTGTCTCTTGATATTCAACACTCTCTTAGGTGACTACTTTTAGTGAACTTTACTTAGGCTTGGTTGAGACTTATCTCACCATTCATCTTAGCCTCTTATCATGTTGTCACCATTTTCATTAGCATCATAGTTTCACATAATTACTCACCTCATTACGTGAATGTTCATTTCTTCTTTATCTTTTAGTGTTGACTCAAGCATTATGGAAGCTTGCTTCTAGATTGAGATTTACTTACTCTATTGATGACTTGTCATCCCTTTCTTTACATTGATGAAATGTGTATTGTCCTTACATAACATCTTTGGTGTTAATGACACTTGTCTCACACGTTCTAACACCTTCTTTTGTGAGTATTTTTAACATGGTAGCTTAGGTGTAAGTGAGGCTTGTCTCACTCTTTTAACACCGCATTCTGGTCACTTTCTTAACTTAGACATCTTTAGTTTTGTTAATACTCACTTTACTTGCTTACTTTCGTTTATTAGCTTCATATCATCGTTTATGGACGATGAGCACTTCATTCAATGAGTTACATATGTTCATAGTTCATTCTTTTAGGGCATGTTGGGACTTGTCCCAATATATGGCATGCCCTTGGATATGGATTCATTGAATTTCCTTAGATGTACTTAAGTGGTCATTACAATATTTTGGTTATATGTGATTGACATAAAATTAGTATTGGCCTAAACAATTTGGAAATGGCTTCATAGCCAATTTATTGGCACAAGCCAGAGTTACATTCATCCATGCTAAATTTGTGGTACATTATTCATTAGCAAAACTTTTAATTATTTAAAGATAACATTATAGCAAATTCCATTTAATAAAATTGGCTAACAATCATAAGCCAAACATTATTCAAGTGTGATTTTATGGAGATCTTTTTAGCCAACTTGTAACATAGCTTTAGGCATAACATTTTTAAACATCTTGGACAACATCATATTAGCATTTGATGAGTATATCATCTTCATAACGTCATATTAACATCAAGCATGCACAACAGACAGTAACATCTTCATACATAACATTTTCGGACATATCTTTAAGATATTATCATTCTCTTAACCAATCTTAGTTCATGACTTTAGGGTAACGTTTTTAAAACATATCGGAGAACATCATATTAATATTTGATGACTTTAGCATCTTCATAACGTCACAACAACAGCAATTCAACATTCGGCCAAGACACATAAATCACCTAACACAATCACGGACGTTCTTAGCATATCATCCATTCTTAGTTTTCATGATAGTATTAACTTTACGCGACTACATGTTTATAGGTTCATTCGATACTCATCATTCAAGAACAATACATGTTAATAAAAACCAGCACCACATGCCAACAACATGATCTCTAACCTATTCAACATTGAAATCGAAAAGGATACTAGGGACAAGGAGTTCGACGAGAACGGGAACAACCCTAGTTTCAAGATCGTTGAATTCGTGGGAAAGAAAATTCTCTTTGATAAAGGAGTCCATTAAAGAAACCCATACCTTAAGTATAACTTAATCCACAAAGACCACCTTTAACGAAACCTTGAAGAAACCTTGAAATCGCCCTAGAGAAATCGATAATTGTTTTGCCTTTTTCTTTTATTCGTTGCTTACTGTTTTTGCGTCGCCTTTTATATGAGTTTGAACGTGATTTTAAGTCTTATAAACTGATATTGACTCATTCAACTTAGGATTTAATAAGTTAATTAAATAAATTAATTAACTAATTACTAAAAAGCCCCTCCTAGATTGACTAGAACTAGGAAAACACAATACTTAGTCAAATCTGAAAATTTTCCTAGGAATTTCATTATGCCCCTTTAAATTAATTAATTAAATGGCTAATTAAATTAATTAAGGGACCTAGGGTAATTACTAAAGTTCCCATAATTCATTGGAACCAAAATTAACCCTTTTGGACCATCCTAGGTTAAGTACTAGGATGTTTCTTGATTTGTACTAGGTTAGTGTAAGAATTTCGGTTTGACCCCTTTAATTTAATTAATTAAATGGCTAATTTAATTAATTAAGTGACCTAGGGTAATTACTAAAGTACCCTTAAGTTGTTATAACCATAACTAATTCTTTGGACCATCCTACATTAGGTACTAGGTTGTCTTTTTCTTGTCTTAACCGAAATCTGGAAATTGCATTGTGATTTCGGCTTTGTCCTTTTAAATTAATTACTTAAGCTGATAAATTAATTAATTAAGTAGCCTAGGACAATTACTAAAGTATACCTAAGTTTTTAGGACAATAACAAACCCTTTCGACAATCCTAGATTAGGTACTAGGTTGTCTTTTCTTGTCTTAATCAAAATCTGGAAATTGCTTTGTGATTACGGTTTTGTCCTTTTAAATTAATTAATTAAGCTGATAAATTAATTAATTAATTAGCCTAGGGTAATTACTAAAGTATCCCTAAGTTTTTAGGACCATAACCAACCTTTTGGACAATCCTAGGTTAGGTACTAGGTTGTGTCTTTAACTAGTTACTAGGTTAGTGTCACCCGATTAAGTCTTAGGTTATCGGGTGCACTAATTAGTTTATTTCGTTTGGTACTAGGTTAGTTAGCTAGTTAGGGCAGAAGGTTAGAGTCTAGAATTGGTTAGGAAGTTAGGCCCCACATGGAGTGGTCCCTTGTGCACGGTTTCCCCCTAACTACCCTAAACGAATTCGGTTAGGGTGGTCCCCTCCTTTGGACGCTTCTTGACATGTCTTGCACATGTGGTTGCATATGGGTTGGTTGTACTTTCCTAACTAACTATTATTTATGGTTCATTTGTGAATGTTTACTTATTGTCCCAAGGATCCTCACTATGTCCTTGGGCACTACTTACTCTGCATGATCATTTTAAATGGTAATGTGCTATGGTACTATGCTTGACACTTGATGCCTATTACCTAATATGTATGTTGGAGATCAATATTACTATTTATTTTAGCTTAGGGTCTTCTTTGCAGGTACAATTCTAAACAAGCTTGAACTATATTTTGCTTATTTGGGTATATATAGAAATTGGATAACACCCCTTAGCCATTTTTCTATACTATGCCTAATATTTCTCAATATTGGGCATTGGAATGCCTATGTATCCCCAATACGTATTCTAACTGACTTACTGGTCTCTTCACTAGACATGTAATTTTGCGTAATGTTACAAGAGGGTGCTCTCAGATCATGACATGGTGTGAGGCCCACTTTTGTGTGTTATTAATAACTTATGTTTTTGCGAGTGTATATGTGAGTTGTTCTACTTTACATTGTGTATTATTTGTTTTTGCGGATTTTTGAGCTTATGGCCACCTTTTGGTTATAATTGAAAAATGATTCTTACCCATTCAAATTTATTTATATTTTAAAAATATTTTTTCCACATCTTGTATTTACTTGAAGCGTGGCTGTTCGTAGGAAAATTAAGTCGCAGTTTTGATTAATATCGATGACCTAAATAGTGTTTGAAATTGAACGATCATGAAGGTGCAGCTACAACGAGGCCAAATGAAATTGCATAGACAATACGTGAACTCTTTGCATCTCATTGTGATTACCCAATTTTCAAATGGATTCTCTAGTAATGAGAGTTGCACACTCTCAAGATTGTGGAGTCTTGTTTGACTTTAGTTTCAAATGGCTTGTACGGTAATCTTACCTTGAACCATGCATGTCAAACATAGAATTTTCCCCATTGGTCCAGTTGACTAAGTAAGGCTTTCTCTTGATATGATCTTAGGAAACTTTATAGAGTGTGAGCCAATTTGATATATACCTCTTTTTTTACATACCTTGTGAGTGTGAGAACCTCTTTTGAACACCCCTTGAGCCATACCTTTCTTTGGAAGAAACTTGACAAAAACATAACCTCTCTTAACCCTTTACCCATAATCCTCTTGATTTGCGCCTAATAGAATAGCCAACTTAGGACAAATACAATGTTTTGGGTCTGGTGAAAAGATAAACAAGTCAAGAAATGGCCAGTAGGGCCCCGTCTATCAATTGTGTTGAGAAAAAATGGAACCCTTCTGTATGAAAAAAAAAGAGAAATAAAGAAAAGAAAACGAAACAAAAAAGAAAAAAGAAAAAGTTGTGAAATAAACTTGAAAATTACAAAAACAAAAAGGGATTTCCAACACATTATGCAAAAATGAATTAAGCGATAACTTTTGAGCACTACAAAATTTGATAAAGGAAATGAAATGAAGTGTCGTAAGTAAAACATTTCATGAGGATCATAGTCACTGAGCCTAAATAATCATACCTTTGCACTAAACCTTATTTCAATCCTTAAAAATACCAATTTAATCTTGTGAAAGCTGAAACAAATGTTGATAAAAAATGAGGCCAAGCCTATGGGCGAAAACATGCATTGTGTTCTTCTTTGTGAGAGTCAGTGTTGTATCTTATTCCAGAACCTTAAATCATTATACATCATGTGTGTGATAATGGAACATCATTTCTGTGAGGGCATTTAAATACTTTTTTTGATCTTGAACTTGCATTTGAAGTCTGTATTTCAAGCTTGAGAATCTTTGGTAATGGTGTTTTACAACTTCAAACCTTTGGGTACACAATTGATCCTTGCGTTCGTAAATTGAGTCTTGTTGTATACATTCATGATTGAATCTTCTGTAGCAATGATGGAGACATCCTTTTTGAACTAGTGAACTTGTGTTTTACTTGAGGAAAATAAAATTTTAAGTTGGGGGGTTTGATGACTCCATAGATTGGACTCAGTTAGGGCTATATTTTGATAGAAATAGTGTTCTTAAATGTTCATTTTTCTCATTTACTGGTAAATAACATTGAGTTTCACGTATTTTGAGTTTGAGGAAAAACATGGACATTACTTGGAAAAATGGAGAAAAGGGATGAAAAGAACAAAGAAATGAAGACATGAGGATCGTTGAGTCCACATGGGGAATCAACAATAGGTTAGAAGATCAACTTTTGTTCCAGTGTGCTGAGCTCGGAATGAAAGGATCAAATTAGTCATGAAAAGGAGTAGTTAGTGGATATGCGAGAAGTTCCACGAAGTAGTACCTTATTGCCCAGTGATCCAAAATGCAAAGATGCTTGGACTAAGCACAAGACAGCGATGAGGTTACCAAAGGCCAAATCGCCGATTTGATCGGCGATTCTGACTAACTGCGCTGAGTGATCCGCTGCAGCATTAATCTTTGAAAACTGTAAATACTTGTTGAGAGTGTTAGCTTCGTATCAAATTTTTTAGAGTTTATCAGATTTCTAATTAGGGAACTTTTTTTTTAGATCTAAGTTTGAGGGGGTTTTTGGAGAAGAACATGAAGATTCAAAGGGTTTCGTCTCGAAGGATTTGGACTTAGGTCTCTTGGATTCTTCATTCATGACCTGTAATAAGACTTAAATCTTCATACCCATTTGAATGTAAGCTCATTTTGGAATAAATTTCTATCTCTTTTCAAGTCTTGCAAAAACCCCAATTCTAGGGGTGTAATTTTGATAATATTGTGTAATTTAGTTGTTGGGTCTTGATTTTTGGTGGTTATTCATAGCTTAATTGTGATTTTGTCTAGTAGTTGTGGGTGAATATGATGAGTTTATTTTTGTAAATATAATCTCATTTAGTTCGTATTCCTATCACATCCAAAAAATACCAATCTCCTTGATTTAGTTCTCTTTGTTAATTTCGTTGTTTTTATTTGATAATAACCAAATATCCATTTGATAATTGATTCTTGTGTCACCCCTTTAGTTTTGATATGTTTTCATACGATTATGTTTATAGCTACCACTAGTTAGAACTATATTTTACTTTTCAATTAATTCTCACCTCTCCATGTAGAAAAGATCCCAACCCTTGGTTTGGTTACTATACTACAGTACGATCGTCGACACTTGCATTGGGAGTTGTTTCTTTGACGATGTCACCGATTGGTAGATTTCGTCAAGTGATTGGTCCTAGCTAGTATTGAAATACTTGGATAGAGTTTCCTCCAAGAAATTGTATGTCCTCATATATCGAGGATAGGGAATTTTATGGTTTCTAGTTTGTTCATTTTCTAAGACTATATTTTGAAGAATCTCATTGTAAAGGCTTGTGTGCCTATTGTGTTTTGATATTGTGTCTAAGATGTCCATGTGAGATACATACTTCTTCTTGTGTTATCAAATGTTTTAAATCGTATGGTTTTGAATAAATATATACAAGCATTAGCTTGCAATGTAATTGAAATTTGACCGGGGCATCTAAGCTTCCATTTGATGTTTTTACTATTAATTATGAAATGAAAGTTGTATATAAGTTTTATCTGACGTGTTAATATGTAAATAGTATGTTGGGAAACAAAGTCAAGTAAT
>JABWTJ010000109.1:0-2500 GCA_016801875.1 Solanum sitiens
TTTGAGAAGCTTAGGCAGGCCCCTTGAAGTTAGACTTCAAGGCAGCACACTTGAGGCAAGACTGCCCGGGGAGGGCTGGTAGGCTGTCACCATGTATACCCCCCTTATATATGCTTAAAATAGTTTTGCCCATGTGACAGGACTAGACATCATCCAGCCAGAGAATCATAATGGGTCATAACTTTATCATCCGACCTCCAAATTGAGTTCCGTTTGTTCGTGGTTGTTCGTCTTGACTTCCTTCACACCTCCATGAAGTTTCAGCCCATTCCCATGTTAGTGGGAAGAGTTATAGCCTTCGGACTTTCGGCATAATTACCAAAATGCCATCCGCCTTGGCTAAGTCATTGACGTATCCAAATGAACTCCGTTTGGTCCCAATTTTGGTGAGCATATATAAGGATGGACTATGAACAAGTCCATAGGTTGGAATCCCCGAATTCCACTTGTAGCTCCAGAACGCACGGCACTGACATCGTCGCCGCACGCGGCCTTCGCCGGTAGGCTTAAGCCCTTGGGCGTACCCCCAAGTCCTTGTCAAGCATTCTTGGCACTAACAGGACATGTCATGCAACATCTTAGATGGTTGTTGCCTCATGCCATGACCCTTTGCCGCATTGTCCTACTCTGCCCCTCCTTCAGCACATGCCGCCCGCATGGCTGACATAGGTGCGGCCTGCTTGGCCGCACGCCTTGGCCAGTTTTATGGCCAGTGTAGACGCCCATATTTCTGGGGCGTCACACCCTCACACACCCAAAACAGTCATCGTCCCGATGACTTGCAACACCAACGAAGACCCGAAGTCTGTCCCCTTGGGGTTTTACATCGTGGCTCCCAATCCGTGTGTGTGGAACTCTTTCGAGTTCCTCTTAACATGGAGTAATGCCCCGCGCACTTCCTCCACCCAAGTTTTATCCAAGCTGCCTCCTGCATGCACCTCCCGGTGTTCACTTGGACGGTGTCTCCACACCTGCACCCTCTGGTGACTAACTTTGTGGCAACATTAAGTCCGCCACACCATGACCCTCACGGCCTTCAGCTGATAGGAATCCTTATTCTTACTTGCATTCCACTTGCAAGATTTTACTAGCGCCGTAAACAAGGCTAAAGTGTTGGAGGTCTTAAAGAGCATCCTTCTTATCTTCAGCCCGGCCTAGTAACTTGACACATCACGATGAGAACTGTCTAGCACCGTCAACAAAACTAAGGCATTGGAGGCTTCTACGAGCGAGTCCTTGGCATCCTCAGCCCGGTCTAGAATCGGACTACCCCATCTTGGGTGACCTGCAGTTCCACCGACTGTCTAGCACCGTCAACAAAACTAGGGCGTTGGAGGCTTCTACGAGCGAGTCCTTGGCATCCCCAGCCCGGTCTAGAATCGGTCTATCCCATCTTGGGTGACCTGCAGTCTTATGGTGTCTTCGCTTCGAACAACAGGCATTCCTTTTCAGACGTCTGCATTTCATATCGCAAACATGTCTCGGTCTATCTTGGCCGAGAAAGTAGGCATCCTTCGATATGGCCCCTTTCGCCAACCATACCCCTATGGTCCTTTCATCCAAACTTGACCTTGTCCCATTTATCATGTGCTCCATGCACGTAGGCACCTTGCTGCCTTTGAGACGTACTTCTTGGCAAGTACTTGTTAGATCAAAGTGCCGGCGTTCACATTCGTTGTTGAACAAGACTTTGTCGTCCAGAACACTTTCTTCCCCTTAATAGTCATTCGACACCCGGCAAACCTATGGCGAGGACTCTCTGGTGCTCCCAATGATTGATTTGTTCAAGTCTATGGCGAGGACTCCCATGGTGCTCCCAATCTTGGACTTGGCCGATGGCGAGGCGTGCACGGCTCTCCCATCCTTTGGCATCCGGTTCGACCTTCTACTCTTGGAAAATACTTCATTCGTGAACTTGGATACTCATCCAATTTAGACGCTTCGGCTAATCTCACCTTGATGCATTTCTTTGCCATAGTACTTTGGTCATTGTGCCTCCTCATAAATGATTTGGCAGAAATGCCGTGCCCCCTCACACACCCGATGGCTGACTCCATCGATCTCTTGACACTACGTCATCCGCAAAGATGCCTGCATGTAGGCTTGACTTCACGTTATTGGGGTGTTTGGCACGCACATTTTACAAGCTCTAGCTTGCTCATGCGGTAGATTTCAACCTACTTCTTCAGCATGATTCTCATGTAGGGACTCTCCTGCCATTCTTCGCAACCCATGAGATGGCTAGGTATGAAGGGACTCTCCTGCCATTCTTCGCAGCCCAACTAGATGGCTAGGTATGAAGGGACTCTCCTGCCATTCTTCGCAGCCCAACTAGATGGCTAGGTAAGAAGTCTACGGCTGACATATCACACGAAACATGGCTGCACGACCTGGCAGACATAGGCCTATCAACTTGGCCACCCGACTTATCGGCATGTTCCTGTCGTCTTCACAAGCCTAGACCTTTCCAAGGTTGACAACTTAGTTCGTCGCATTGCAC
>JABWTJ010000109.1:2145012-2339579 GCA_016801875.1 Solanum sitiens
GTTCTCTATGGCCTACAATTAAATTTATCTTTTTCCTTTTTTGTTTTATGATATTCTTTCTTCATTTTAAAATTAATTTTAATATGTAAAAATAGAAAAAATCACTCTTAAAATGTCTTAGTTATACCTCTTAAATATACTTCTCCTTCCTCCCCTATAGTTCATTACTTAGTTATTATTGTACTAGTGAACTTAACCAAAAATAAAAAGAAGTGATTTAAGAAAATAATACAAATTAACATTAATGATGAGGTTAAGAAAAGAAGCAAAAGAAATCAATAGAATTGATGATAGTAGGAATTAAATATGGTCATTCTTGATATACTTTTTTACTTTTTCTAAAAAGATCATTCTTTAGTGATTAAAAAAAGAACCTCAAAAAATAAAATAAAAAATTGAGGCATATTTTAGTTTGGATAAATAATTTTATTTAAGGGAAAATTTCGTAAATATTGATAAAATTTAATTAAAAATATATAATTTAATAAAAATATAAAGAGAATAAGTGATTTAAGGAAACAGTATAAATAAAATTAACATTGATGAGAATAAGGGAAGGAAGTAAATTAAATTAATAGCATTGATGATGATAGGAATTAAATATTGTCATGTTTGATATTTAAAAAAAAAACTCAGTCTTTTAAGAATTTTAATAAAAAACTCCTAACAAATAAAATAAAAATGTGAGGCATGTTAAATAAAAGGAAAATATTAAACTAAAATAACAAAGAAAAGGAAAGAGAGTAGTAATTATGTTTTTGTTTTATCTTGTATATATCTCTATTTCACATAGAATGGAAGGCTTTTATAAGTCTTCAAACTTGGAGTAGTATACTTGCTACAGTGGTTCTACTTGGCCTCCAAGATGAGTGGGCCCATTTACATGTACATTCAATTCTTTGTTTTACAACATTTCTCCTCGGATGTTCATGTAAAAGAAAAATGTTAGTAAAAAAAAATAAAGATATACGTTTATAATTAAGATGTATTGTTTGTTGTCTCATTACAAAGTAAGGAAGATATTTGTAAGCTGATTGTGAGAACCTTCTTTCAGAGCTACTTGTAAGCTGCTTTTAAAAACTTGCTTGTGTAAGTTATTTATAGGAACTTACTTGCGGATCTACTTGTAAGTTGTCTTCTTAATTTCAAGCTTATTTAGAAAGTTGTGTAATGGACATCACAATATGATGTATTTACTATTCATGGAAGTTCTTCTATAGATAATGTGCCTCGTTAAAACCTTACTAGGAAAAAACTCTATGGGAAAAAGTCCTAGTGAAGGAAAAAGAGTACACATATCTAATAATACACGTTGAGAGCTGCGTCATTAAAACCCTTACCAGAAAAATTCAGTGGGACAAAACCTTGGTTAAGGGAAAAAGAGTGCAACGCGTATTATACTCTCCCTGATTAAAACATCATTTAATCCTTGTAAATAATTCCTTTGAAACTTATTCTTCTTTCCAAATATTAGTATTATTTGTATCTTTATCACCAAATCACGTTGATGAAGATGTTGCACTCTTGAGCTTATCTTGATAGCTTTTCCCTTGGATATGTTGAGTTCAGTCAATACATCCTTGACAATAATTTAGTTTGTGACTTCGTCTGTGTAGATAAATTGCTCATTCAACTTGTTTCTAGCAATAGCCAAGTGACAAAGACTTCAATAATAATAGAATTGATTGTCTTGAAGAATAATATGATATAAAAGTATTTCCACGTGCAAATAAATATCTTTCTTGAGATCAAACTTCATAATTTTCTGCAATTTCATAATCAATAATCCTTGACACGATTAATCAGAATAAATAATTTATATCGATATTTGATTCACTCTAATATCTTCACCGATAAGAGTGATGTTATATTTGCATGCATATTAATAAAATTATTATATCATGATTAATAATTGCATGATATATAAGTGCGCCAATTGCACCAAGACATGGTACGTTCTCACCATTTTAATGAAATCGAAATTGATCTTTATGTTATGCGATATTACAACCATTGGGGTACTATTCAATGAAATCGCTTTATAACTTTTTAAATTCTTCGGGAATTCTCATATAATATTTACTTTATAGCTAGACATGATAACCATTCATTATGCGTATTCAAGTTTTTCATATATTGTCAAACTGAAAGAAATCTCATTGTATCCACCTTAGGAGAATACATCTCCATAAAATAATGTCAGAACTTTTGTTAAACTTTATCTCAATTGCACAAGTCGTGCTTTATATTTTATAATCTTATTATCTCACAATAGTTCATTTGTATCCCGCAGCCATAATATCTTGATATAGACAAAATAAGTCCAAAACATCACTTTTTCAAGTGAAAAATATATACTTGAATTGTATTTTTTTTTGGCCAATTATTTATCCGTCAACTTTCGACATATTTAATATCAAGATCCTCATCACTATTTTAATTTTGAGCGATATATTATATTAAAGATATTGTAGACGATTTTTTTTATATCGATTCTATTTAGATATAACTTATCAAATTTTCTTTATTTTTCATCATTTTCAGGTACCTGAACCTTTGCCAAGGTTTTATGAAGTGTTATGGCATGGTGCTCTCTCTAAAGCACTTGTCTCATTATTATGAGCATCTTAATTATTTGTTCATCTTCTACGTCAAGAAGTTTCATCTTTTAAATCGATTTATCTATTACTCTTTCTGCGTGTCATGAATTATGTCCTTCAAGAACCTTTTATTTGAGCATTTATAACTGAATTATAACATATGGTCAGTGAATATGTCTGACAATTGACTTAAGTTATATTTTCAACGAGGATCATGTCAATGATATGTCATTATGCATAAACTTATTTTCCAATTGCTTATCAACTCCCCCTGATGTTAGAGAATCTAACATTCACTCAACTTTATTTGGGAACTCATCTTTATGCATTGTGTAGTGATGGAGAAATTGAATAATATATCACACATTTAAATTTCTATATGAGAATTATTTGTTTTCTGACCCTGAACCAATTTTGATAGGGAATCCTTGTTGGCTTGATACATTGCAGTGTTGGTATACTTTCAATAATACATCTCATACCAAATTTCTTTTGGGAGATATGTTCTCAAAACCAATGGTTTAGCTATAATTTGTGGCATATATTTTTTTTGCTTAAATCACTTGAATATATATTAACATTATCAATATAAATTTTTAATTTGAAATGTGTTTTTGATTTATCAATTCGAGCAAATAATCTTTGCAAAAATAAAATTGCAAGTTGATAATAAAGCACATGTGACCATGACATAGATGCATCTATATAATAGTAAATGGTCAAAATGACGGATGAACGGGCCCATATTCACCTTTTTATACATTTTAAAATTTCAGGAGATACGATCTCAACATTAGCTGGTACAACAATAATTTTATCATGAGAACAAACAACACAAGAGGATTTTTAAAGAATTTATTTTTTCTTCAATATATATAACCACATGAATTCTTGTTTATTTTCATATCACGTTTGAACCGGAATGATCATCAACAGATCATGTCAACTGATATTTATTTTAATAAACTTCTAATTTATTTTGCATGTGATCCATCATCATGCCCATAATTAGTTACCACAAACAATGAAAAATATGTAATCTTTCGCATTTATATCCAATTTAATTATAGTAATATGAAGATCTTAAATCTTTCCATATTTTATACTCTGAATATTATTATTTTTCTTTGACTATTTCTTTGAAACCTTAAAAGTTTCTATTGAGATATACTACATTTCATAAGCAATTTTATTTTCTTTGGATAGTAGCAAATTAGCTAACCAAAGCTCACAATTAATATTCTACCACATATTTCATAACATGGTTTGTATGGTAAACATCTCTTCCAAGTAGAAATTTATATTATTATTGTCATGATCAAAATTATTACAAGCAAAACTTGTTTCTTGATTTACTTATGTCATTACTTTCTCTTCCCTTTTGTTTAATATTAGGCAAAATATTTTTGACTTAAAGAGATACATCAATAATGACAAATTTTCGTGGTCAACAATTATTTCCTTCTTTTGACATTTTGATAGTTCATAAAAAAAAACATACCACAATATTTGTGATGTACAAGTACTTAACAATAACTATTTATACCAACATAAAATTTCTTTATTTCTCTCTAACCTCCCATATGGGTGAGTTGTGGTATTTCTTAAATCATACATGAATATGTCTTTATATATAATTTTCATCATCTCTTGACACAATTACTTTCAAGAAGTGTCCACTTTTCATGATACTTATCACAAGTCACATTCTCTTCAATGATTTGACCATAATCATTTATACATGCTTCATAATTATTTCTTTCACTAGAAGTTCATTGTCATGCTTTGAAATTTATCATATTCATATGAAATACATCGACATCACTTTTGAAAGTCAAGTGTAACACTATTTTTTCATCCTTTTCTTTGATGGAGGATTTATCGACTTATCAAATTATTAAGCTCATAACAAACTTGTTTCAATGACCTTTTATATCATTTTGATGACAAAAATTACATTCATATTTTGAAGAACTATTTAAAAAAATTACAGTGTTTTTCATTTTGTTGTTCACAGTGATGACTATTATTATTATTTTGTCTTTTGTCACACCTACATTCATTATACAATCTCAATAGTCATCTTTTAGATTTATCATGTACTTCTACCACATATATATGTATATATATATATATATATATATATATATATATATATATATAGGTCAAATGTACAAAATTACTCTTTGATCTTGTGGCCTTAAACATGCCACGTGGAAAGTTGTTACCAAAAAAAGAAAGGAGGTCATTCTTTTTGAAACGGAGGGAGTAATATATTACAACTAGTATGGTTAATTAACGTGATTACTTATTTTAAGTAATATTTCTCTATATTATAAAGTAAAGAACTACTTACTATGAGGACATAAAAATTCTCATACCAATTTTTCATAAAACATCAAATTTGTAAATTTTCATAATAAAATAAATTACATATTAAAATAAGTAAATAAATTTATAGTGTGAAATTTCTTTGTACTAATATGTATATGACATAAACATATTTAAATATATAATTTTTACTTCATTTTTCATAAATAAAAATTTTCAACATTAAATAAATTATGTCTTATAATTTTCATGTTGTTTTATTATGACAATTAACATATGACATATCTCTAACGAGTGACAATTAACACCTTCATATAATAGTGAGTTGTACTTTTTAATTTTGATTTCTATTTCTTACAATCTTAAATTATGATAAATTAGTGTTATTCGTCGAGAGTAAGAAGCATATTAAATATTAGATTATGAATACTTTATAACTTAAAAATAAATATTTTTTCAATTGATATCAATATTTGAATTTCAAAATTAAGTTACTTTATTACCTTATTTTTATTACAAATTTGATATTATCGACAGAATATTGATTAAACAAATACTATAAAAATAATCTCAAAAAACTTTAGTATTTTCATTTTTAATTTTGTTAAAAGGCAAAATAGTTACAAAAACTTAAATTTCATAAATATAAAATTGATCTAAAGTTTGTACTCACTCCATTTTGATTTATGTAATGTTTATTTGAATTAACATGAAGTATTTTTTTTTTTAAAATACTTTTAGAACTTGTGGTTTAAAACAAAAAATAGAAAAAATTCATAGATTCATCAACAGAAATGCTGAAACCATCGGTCGTGATACTATTCAAAAAACTTGCAGACACACATCTCGTAGATGAATCCGAGAGGGGAGAAGTGTATTTGAGAGGGAATATAGGTGTATCTGAAAGGACAGAGATGTATCCAAGAGAGGATAGAGATGTATTCAAGAGGGGATAACGATGTATTCGAGAGAGGATAGAGATGGATCCGAGAGGAGATAGTGATGTATACAGAGGATAGGAATGTAGCTGAGAGGGAATTTTTTAATTTTTTTAAATGGTAGAAAATTTTAGAAACTATAATAAAATAAGAAGTGAATTTAGGTAAATTTTTTAAATTAAAATTGAGAAGATAATTGATTATATTGGGCTCGTGAACGGGCCTTCAATTATCTAGTCTATTATATAGAAGAGTGAAGCCTAGGACGACTAAGGGCAAAATAGTAAATTTAACCTGACAAAAACACAAGGACGATTAAGGATAAAAAAATCTTTTTGATCCAAATAATATACCTACGTGAGTTTCTATTATCCACACATCACAAAAGGACTTTTCTAGAATCACAATTTAAACCCAAATAAAGAGACCTTCTCTCTTCCTATTACTCCTTGCTCCAGTACTTTCCAGTGTCATCTCTTTCAATCTGTAAGTATTTTTCCTCTTTTAATTTTTGTTTTAATTTTCAGTTCTCTTCTTTTATAAAATGGATACTACTTAATGGTAAGACCACAATTTTCATACGTTGTTTTCTGTGGTTAGGTAGAAATCGTGATTTATTCATATTCTCTCTTTGATACTCAATATATTTGTTCAAATTTCTCTCAGTTTGTTTTAATAGTCACCAATAAAGGTGTTGATGAAGAGTTGAATTATCCAGTAAATTGGGTGCATCAGTTTTCCTTAGTTAATGTTGCTTATTTTCATTGTTATGTTGTAAGATAAAATAAAATACAAAAGTTGATGACATATTTTTGTGTTATTGGTAGTTGGGCAGAAATTATCTCCTCATTTTCTTGTTTGCTCCCATTTGTAGGTGAACTATCTGATTGTAGTCTTTAAATCTCTGATGATCATTGTAATACATTATTAGAGGTAATTTTTACAAGTCGCTTAACCTTTTTCTTTTGGGATATGTCTCTACTTTTTGCAGTTCATTTTTGTCCTGATTTTAATTTTCTTCCAATGGTTCCTATGAATATTTTTTTGTATTTCAGTTTTTCTAGAATTATGTAAATATAATAATGGTATATCGATATAAGTATGTAAAAAATATTTGCACCTCGGTGGTTCATGGTTAAAAGAGTTAACAAAGATATCAAAATAACTAAGCTATTGAAGTTATACCTAATGCACTATCTGAATGTTATGATTAATTTTTTCTAGGTCACTATGCGACTTTCACAAAGGAATTCATGATTCCTTCGTTGAATTTATCAAGATATTCCGTGATGCTTTGATCAATGATTGAATATGCATCGTCATTTGCTCGGTTTAGAACATGTAAGATGCATGTGTAATTTCTTTCTATTGTGCTACTTTGGCCGCATATATGTAAGAAGTAGAATTCAAGTAGCTTATCGAGGCAATAATTGCTAATAGAACTTTATTTTATAGAAAGTTAAACATTTTATTATAAAATTTTGAATTAGTTAAGGATGTTGTATAACATGTATTTACATTGTCTTTACTTTCTGATATACATTTGTGTCGTAATCCACCTTCTGTTGAATAGAGCAATGTAGAAAGCTACCATTATTTTTATTCAGTATTGCATCTAGTTGTCGTATTCTACCTTATTTTAGAAAATTGACTGAGCAATGTAGAAAGCTACAAGGTGTTGAAAAATTTATATATGATTGCATAAATTGGAAAATCAGACATAGATGATGCCTTAAGGTTATAATGCTCAGTTTATTTTTGGACAGTTGTAGTATTTTCTCACATGCTTGCATCATATCATTGTAAAATTAATTTTAATTTTAATTCAGTAGATGCAAAGATACGGAGGGGGGGGGGGGGGGGGAGGTTGGCATGTATAAGCTCGGTAGACCATCAGTAAGATGCATTTGAATTTAGCTTCTCATTCATTGTACAATTTGATGACAACATATATTTCTATTAGAAAGCCATATGTTTCTCACTCTCCGTCGTGGAACATTTGATATTTGAAACTAGGTAAAGGAAATACCTGCTCTGTATACACTAATTTATATGCAATTTCCTTTGCAAGTGGATTGATTGGAGTAATATGACTACATATGGATGAAAACATTTAAAATATACATGTGTGTTGTCTGTCAGTATGCACACGTTTATTTTACTGCTATAATTTGATCTTACGTGATTATGCGAAAAATGTAAAGTTAAAGGTGAGACTTAATTGTATTTTCATTAAAATTGATGTTGTGAAGTTTGTTAATGTTGCATTAACTTTTTATGATATTTAGTTTGATATTTGAGCGAGAAGGTCTTACAGATGATAATTTCCATTCACTTTGAAAATGAGGAAGAAAACAAGGTCTTCTATGATAAGCTTGAGCTTGCACAAGGAATGACAAAAGTGGTTGGTCAAGGTTTGTTTGGGGAGGTCTATTGCTCCAAAAGTTAATCTGAAATTTTAATTGAGCTAGTAACAAAACTCGCTTTTGGACTACTCTTGATGATTGTCAATTCTTAAAGAATAGCGACGAAGTGTGCTTTACGAGTACATTTTATGCAATGCATTCAATATATATATAATAGTGGTCGATTGCCTTCATGTATACGTTTGATAAGCTTTGAATTTGGATACTAAGTTGTGAATGTTTGACCAACTTACTATTGCACTAATAGTCAAAACTTGAAAGAAAAATGACAATGCATCTCGCTTGTTTCTTATTTGATGTAGATTCTTTATTGTGCAAGCTAAGAAATGTGGTCCCATTATTAAATGATAGATATTATGTTTTTGAAATTACAGTTATTTAAAATATTTTTTTGCTACATTGGTTCTCAAACATATTTTAATAGGGAGATCAAACACAATTAAAATTATATGAGAGACACAGAGTATTAAATGTTGGGTCCGTGCTTAGCACGAGCAAGAATCATCTAGTATGTATATATATATATATATATATATATATATATATATATATATATATATATATATATATATATATATATATATATATATATATATAATAGGAGAGGTGATTGCGCTTATGTGTCAGCACCACAATTAATCTCTATTTTTACTTTAAAAAATCAGTTGATTAATTATTATTTGGAAATATATATAGCCCTCTGAAAAAATCGAACTTTAAACAAAAAAAAATTTATTCAACCATCTCTTTGTCTACTTGAATCGGATATTTTGAATACCAACTAAGATTTAGAATACTAATAAATCACATAATATCCCCAGTTATTTTGATCTATTTTTGAAAATTCAGAAATAGTAAGCGATTCCATAAGGGATTTCTAGGGATTTCTGAAGTATGTATGTAATATAATATATATATATATAATATATATATATATATGTTATATTATATATTATATATAGAGAGAGAGTTGAAATTAATTAATTATTATTTTTAATTAAAGTAACAGAATATAGAGGAATGTATGTTGTAAATATATATAAAGATAAATACTAAAGAAAACAAAATTATGAATTATTATAATTTATTTAACATTTGAATATAAAAAAAATTAAAATTGTAAACGTTAACAAAAGTTTTTTCTTGTGAATCTAACTTTTTAATTTTTAAGAAAAACATAATCTTGAATTATTTTAATTAATTTAATATCTGAAAATTAAAATTGTAAACACTTCTAGAATTTTTTACTGTTAGTTTAACTTTTTACAGTTTTATTTAAATTCAAATTTAACATTAATTTACATAAATCGTGTTGATTCTAAAAAATGCACCTAAATTGTAGTAACACAAAAAAATAACTGAAATATCTATAACCATGTGGTATAGATAAAATAAATACAAATTAAAATAATTAATGAAAAAATAGGAAAAAGAAAAAAAATAAAGATTTAGTTTAAAAAATATTGGTAAATTAATTTTGATTTGTATAGTAATATTGATCAGTAATAGTGCACAAATCAATAATAAAAGTAATCTCTATTTTATACTTTTAAAAAAATTAGTTAATTATATATATATATATATATATATATATATATATATATATATATATATATATATATATATATATATATATATATATTCATAGTCTTTTCATTTTTATTTAAATTAATAAATTGAATTGCTAATCTTCATATTATTTTTAGTGTTTGTGTAGTCAAATACAAAAAATGAGTTTGGATCCTTTGATTATGAAATCAACACTAGAGGTACGTACTTATAATTATTTGTTTTAGAAATTAACAAGTTTTTTCACTGTATAAATCATGTCTTTTATCTAAAAAATAATAATTCAATCTAAGCTACAGATAAATTAGTAATGATTACAAATTTAGTAATATTTAATTGGACAAATATAATTTAATTTGCCCTCAGAAAATTATGTAATAATCTCAATTTTTATTTGAATTCTAATTTATCTTAGTATAGGTTAAAGACAAATTAGTAGATGTAACATAATTAATGTAATATGCTTTGGATAGAAATATAATAGATGTAAACTCAATTTTATGAAAATAAGAAGCAATTACTGTATACAATCGAAATTATGAAATGGTTGGTTGATTTTCTTTTATTTACAAGTCATTTGATAGTTTTAGAACCAAACTAAAAGAAAAGAAAAGAAAATAAACAACAATATAAAATTTTTGATTGGAAAAAAAATTCAAATACCATGATCCTAAATAAATACAAATAAATACAAGATATAGTTAAAAAAAATATAGGTAAACTAATGTTGATTTGTATAATAATATTGATCAGTAATAGTGTACAAATCAGTAATAAAATTAATATTAATATTATTTTAAAACAACAACAATGTAATAATAATAATTTGGATAAAAATGATTTTGAATAGCAAATCAATTATCGTTTCCACGAAAATATAGACAATAAAGAACGTGTTTTTCATGCTCCTATATTTTAGCAACTAAAATACATGTTAGTTTTGTTCTTATCTTTTTTAAACAACTAATATTTGTTCTAATCAATTTTTGAATCAGAAAATATTTATGTGATGTTAATACTGATTCGTATAATAATATTGATCAGTAATAATGTACAAATCGATAGTAAAATTAACATTTTAAAACAACAGAAATAATAATATTTTGGATAAGAATAAATTTGAATTGTAAATCAATTAGTTTACACTAAAAATATATACAATAAAAAACATGTTTTTCAGGATTATATATTTTAGCAACTAAAACACACGTTAGTTTGTTCTTTTTTTTTTTTTTTAACAAATAATATCTATTCTAATCACTTTTTGAATCAAAAAATACATTGATAAAATTAATAGTGATTTGTATAATAATACCTATCAGAAATTGTGTACAAATCAGTAATAAAATTAATACTTTTTAAAACAATGACAACAATAATAATATTTATTGATTAATGAACTAAGTATATATATTAATATTAAATATAAATTGAGTTACTCAATAAACATGTTGTTATTAATAAGTCTATCAAATTGCGTAATAGTAATAATAATAAAACTTTAATATGCACAAATAAATAAGTTAATTGATTTGTATCATTATTTTTTAAAATATACATGATTAAGTGCTAATAAAATTTTATTAATTATTTTTAATTTAAATATTCGCGCAACGCGCGGGCACATATACTAGTTTATTATAAAGAATGGAACAGAAATTATGTATTTTATAATTTCATCAAGAGCGTATTAGTTTGCTCGGTCATCATTATGTCATCACTATGGTGCATTAAGACTTAAATTCAACATCTTACCCTCTAGATTCGATAAAACTCGAATTCATCATCTTATCCTTAACCAATGAGGTAATAAGTCAAGATGTAACATGACTCACCCATGAGCCTTTAAAAGAATATCTTCACTTGTAGAAATAAAATAAATTTGCTTCTTTGTACTTCAATTCTCTTTTGAAATAAAATTGTTAGAATTACACAAATCAAAGTCTAAATTGTTGGTGTAAAACAAATTTATGTATTCAATCTTTTATATAAAAAATGCAATACAATAAGTAATTTATATAGAAAAAATTCAATGTAAAAGTCAAAACAAGCGGTATAAAATGATTTCTTTATATTCTAGTAGAAATAATTTAGATAAATTTTTCAAGTTATAGTTTTCCCTTTTCTTTTTCATAGTCGTACAACTCCTTTACAAGAAGGGAGTGACGTTTTAATAATTACAACTTTCCTTCCATGACCCTCATAGGAAACAATAATATGAGATTTTCAAAAATGGAGAATATGCAATTAGATCTCAATAAGACAAAAGAATTGAACAAAATACCATTCTTTTTGTAAATTAAGAAGTATTTCTATCAATTTATTGATAAGTATGTGATTCAATATGAATCTTATGTGAGACATATATTCATGTGTCAATATAATATATTGATGATAAAAATCAAATCCTTTATGTGGTTCTAAAGAAAGGAATCTCATAGCAAAATTTAATCCAAACTTGACTTACCTTGACTCTCATCTTAGAAAATGTGTTTGTAGAAATATCTAAAATTCACAATAAATTATTCATGGTGGCAGATTGCAATATCAAGATCGTCAAGAATCATACTTAGCAAAGGTTCAAATAATTTCATCTCACCTCAAGAAAATAGCCTATTAAAATTAACTATAGATTTATCAAAAAAAACATGAACGGATGAATAATCAATATGAAATTATATCAAACATATTACTTTTAATCACCGAGATCCATAAATTTATAAACTACTCAAAGATGATATATTATTTTCTTAGTGAAAAAATTAAAAATAAAAAGATAACTTTGGAGTAAGAGATAAAAATGTGGTTAGAATTTCGTGATGATCACATGTTATAAATAAAAGGAAAATATTAAACTAAATAACAAAGAAAAGGAAAAAGAATAGTAATTATGTTTTTGCTCTATCTTGTATAAATCTCTATTTAACATTGAATTGAAGGATTTTATAAGCCTTCAAACTTGGATTATTATACTTGCTACAGTGATTTTATTTGGCCTCCAAGATGAGTGGGTCCATCCATATGTACATCCAATTCTTTGTTTTACAACAAGGCATAATTTCTTTTGAAAGAATAACTTTATTTCTGATAAACATTTTTAATAAAAAATAAGTGAAAAAAAAAGAAAGTAGTAGTAGAATAAATAAGTCAAAATAAATACCGACTTTAAGTAAAAAAACATAAAAAAAATAATATAAAATTTAAAAAGAAAGAAACTTGTAATACTATTCTCTCCTAAGAGATAGAGATCTTTTAGCAAAAGAAATGATCTAAAAATTCAAAAGGCAAACAAAATTTTGTATTTTTTTTTTTGCAATTTCAATGAAGTTATAATAATAACCAAGAAAAAGAATGTTATAAAATAATATATTGTGGATGTCCACTACACAAAATGATTACGACACTACTTTCCTCCATTATGAAGATAATCCACTACACAAAAAGTTACTACATAACTTTCCTCCATTATCAAGATAACCTCCACCTTTATGATAATTATTCTTGTAATATTTCACCTCCATAACCTCCTTCTTTATATTCATGTTTAATGTCATGTTTATGACTAACCTTTTGTATGCCTCTATGTTACACTATAAATAGAGGCATAAGGGTTCCTATTGTACACACTTGAAGATTTGATGAATACTTTGAAGAATAAGAAATGCTCTCATCTTTTATTTCCCTATTTCTATTATTTTATCCTTTATATTTCATGTCTTATTTTGCTTTAGTTTTACAATACGTTATCAGCACGATTGTTCCTATTGAAGGATTGAAGCAAAGAAGATATAAAGAACATAAAAATATTTGTGTTTATTTTTCTCTCAAGGTAAATTACTATAAAGTTTATTTTATATTTTACTTTTGATTATGCATCATTAATTTTATAACCATCTCAAAATCATAAGAATTGAACAAGTTGCTTTTACTTTTAGCAAACTTTTAATTTGATCACTTTTATATTTAAAAAGTAAAATTAGTTTTGTAAGTTAACAATTTGTAAAAAAATTGTTCTTTATGATCTTGTTTTATTGAGTTATGGGACATATACATATTGATTGAATTATTATTGTTGGTTACTTTTGCAACGCTTTATTTTTCTTTATCTAAGCAATTACTTGTTGAGTTATTAATATATTATTTGTATTAACAAAGTTTGTTTTGTAGTTATCCTAAAATGGTTATTAAATTATAATAATCTTCATAACAATGTTGAGAGGGACTATTAAAATGTTTGAATTTATTTTAACTTGGGACTTTTATATGATTCTAACATGTTGTTCGAATTAATTGATTTTGTTCATTTTTCTTGTATATCAAGTCAAGTTCAGATTATATTTATGATTTTCGATAATTATTTTTTGGTAATTCATTTGGTTTATTAAGGCATTGATTGAGGGTAAGACGGTGAATTCAGGTTTCACCACACCAAGTGGGTAAGACATTGAGTTAAAGTCTTGGTGCACTATGATAATAAGAAGTTGGGTTCAAGTCTCATTGATTTATGACCAAAGGTGCTTTTATATGGGTAAGACATTGGGTTAAAGTCCTAATGCATTATAGTGATGATATGATGATGACTAACATAAAGTTTTATTCTTTTGACTGAAAGTCATGAAATTTACTCAATTAATTTGCTTCATTCTCTTATGTGAATGTGGTAGCAGTGTATTAATATGTCTGAAAAATGACAAGTGATTGAATGTATGAATATGAGTATGGTAAAATGTTAATGGTCATCATTGTGGTAATTAAAAGGAAGAATATTATGGGTTCTTAAGATGTTCCTTCAAACGTGAAGGCAAATTTGTCCATTAAAATTGTATAAAAGGTTATTGGACAGATTGTACTTGAGATGGTCCTTCAAATGTGTTAAAGGTAATCTTTATCCATCAAAGTGGTATGAGATGCTCGGCACATTGTTGCTGGTGCAACCCAATTTAAAAAGTTTTGTAAATCCTCCATCAAAATAAATGAATACAAAGTGGTAGTACATTTGGTACATTTGACCTCTTAAAGTGATTGTTGAGGTGAGTTACGTAATGTCAAAACATGACAATGAGTTTTTAATAAAAACTTATGGAACATGTACAAATGCTTATGGTCCATTTCTTGAAGAAAACGTGACTTGTGTTCATATGGATAAGAACATAGTCATGTATTGTTGGATGAATGTCACATCTCACCTCTACGGGAGGTTTGTGAGATTGAAAAAAAATATTTTGACATAAATGGTCATATATATACTTTGAGTACTACAAATATTGTGGTATGTTTTATTATGAACTATTGGAGGGCAAAAGAAAGAAATAAATATTTTCTGTAAAGGTTGTGACCATGACCAAAATAAATGTTGTTATGTGGCAACACAAGTTTGTCATTGGTTATCAAGAATTAAGTCTTGAATGTAATAATTTTTTTATGACAATAATAATAATTTTCTCTTTAAGGAGATGGTCACCATAAGAATGACGTTGTGAAATTTGTGCTAGTACACAAAATTAATTGAGAGTTTCAAAAGGGCTAATTTGTTACTATTCGGAGAAATAAAATAGTTCACAATATTGAGGTACAGTAAGTCTCAAAAAAAACTTTTTAATTTTCAGAGGAATTGAAAATAATTATTATATTGAGACTGTAAATTATTGAAAGATGAAATATCATCTAATTACTACAATCAAAGCGGGTTATGAATATTTAGATAAAAGGTTATTCGTCTTTCTCTTATTTGTTGTATACAAAATGGACATGCTGATGGAATCACATGCAAAAACTAGAAGTTTACTAGAATAATATCAGTTGGCACAATCGATTGACCATTCCGATTCAAATGTGATGCAAAAGAAATTGAGAATTCATGTGGGTATATGTTGAAGAAATAAAAGATTCTTCAAAAATTCTCTTTTGTAGTTTGTTCTCGTGATAAAATAATCATTGTACTAGCTAAGGGTGAGATTGTATCCCCTGAAATTATTTGGAACATATAAAAGGTGAATATGGGCCCGTTCACCTGCCATGTCGACCGTTTACTATTGTAATTTAATGGATGCATCTATGGTATGATCACATGTGCATTTGTATCAACTTACAAATTAGTTTTTGTAAGGTTATTTGCTCGAATTATTAAATTAAGAGCATAGTACCAAACTATAAAATCATGTGGGTAATGCTGGTTGGTTTAGCAGAAATTGTATACCTCCAATTATAGCTAGACCATTGATTATGAGAACAAATCTCTCAAATAAAATTTGGTATGAGATGAGTTTATTTAACATGTATGCATCAAGCCAACAAGGTTCTCCCAACACAATTGATTCAGGGTCAGGAACCAAATAATTTCCATCTAAAAATTTGACGTGTGTAAATATGATTTTATTGCTCCACCATGCACAAAGATGGATCCTCAATTGAGGTTGAGGGTGAATGTTAGATTTCCTAACATTAGGGGGAGATATGTGTAGCACTTGAAAGTTGTGTGTGGGCTGAATTATCTAGATCCTCGTTAAAAAAAATTATGAACTTGAAGTTCAAGTGATAATTCATTTGCAAATATTGCAAGTAATTTGCAAATGTATTTGCTGACCCAATATTTTAATTAAGCTGCAAATGCTCCAATAAATATCCTTGAAGGACAGAGTTTAGGTACGCCAAAAGCGTGATAGACCAATCGATTCCAAATGTAAAACTCCTTGATGGAGGAGAGGACCAAATTATCAAAATGGTCATTGATAATGAGGTAAGTGCTTTGAAAGAGCACTATGACATAACATTTCATAAAACCTTGGCAAAGGTTCAGGTACCTGAAAATGATAAAAAATGAAGAGATCTCAATAAATTATGTCGTATTGGAATCGATATCAAAATGACTGTCGACGATATATTTGATATGAAGTAGCACTTAATGCTATAAATGGTTACGAGGATTTTAAATTTGAATCTGTCATATAGTGTGGAAAGATAAATGATTAGCCAAATAAAATGCACTATTCAAGTATATTTTGTTTCACTTAGAAAAGTGATGTTTTTGAACTTATAGTTCATAGATCAAAATATATGTCAGTGGGGTACAAATGAATCATTATGCGAAAGTATAACCGTAAGATATGAAGTACGGTTTGTGCCTCGGGGCATAGAGTGTTTTCGCGAAAATCCTGACATTATTAAATGGAGATATATTCTCTAGTGGTGGATGCAATAAGACTTGATTCAGTCTGGCAATAGATGAAATACTTGAATATGCAAAATGATTGATTATTATGTCTAACTAGACGATGAAGGTTGTACGAAAATCCTTGAAGGATTTAAAAGGTCTTAAAGTAATTTCATTGAGTGCCCAATGGTTTTGAGATTGCTTAACATAGAAAAAATCTTTTCAACCTCATGAAAATGATTTAAAATGTTATGTATTGGTGCAATTGGTGAACTTACAGATTGCTGGTTATGCAAATGCTAGAAGATGTGTGATTTTTATTGAGAAGAAAAGACGAGCTTCAATAAATTGATCAATCTCTCATGAGTCAAAAAATGATTTGATTATGTAGATGCAAAATATTTATTTGATCTACATAAAGCTCGATCGCAAATGAACTATTTACTTACATATGGAGACACAACAATATCTTGGCATTCAACAAACATTGGTAATGTAATGACCCACAAGGTCATTATTGAAAACTTTTATAAAATTACCATTTCATCCCTCCCGATAGTCACCCCGAGTCATTTTTGTTTAGTCGGAAAAGTTGATTTGAAAAATTTGAACTATTTAATAACTATGATTATTTAAATGAAGGATATTATTGAATAATTTATATATTTGATTGGTAGTTAATGGGCCAAGTCCATAATTAATACCCTATATTGCTTGGCCCTATATTGAATTAAGATAAGTAAATTAGGGATTAAAATCTCTGTTTGGCATAACACAATTCACCGCAACTTCCAACTGCAAACACAAGGAGAGGAGCAACGTCACAAGAATCAAGAGCACTACTTTTCCAGGTAAACGAGATAACAAGGCCTAAATCTTGTAATTAGTGCATTTATTGAATAGTTAGGAATTAAAAATTTGGCATATAAATCACTGGAATTTTGCAATTGAAATTAGGCCTAAGAATCTTGGAAAGTAATGATTGTCAATGATTGGTTAATAATAGTTGCATGAGATTGGATTGGTAAAAGGAAAATGACTCAAATTTGAAAGTTCATGTTGATGGAACGTGACTTTTTTTTTTGGATAAAATTTATACAATGGTGTTATTGGATCTTGTAAAGAAAAAATATATCGAGTTTTGCATATAATTTCTTACCGTTCGGTTAAGAATGTCAATCTCGTGCATGTTCTTTTTTTTTTCACGAATGGTTCATTGTTAGCATATTCTCGTATTACTATGACATTATAATTTAAGTTTTGGTACATCGAGATATCTAATTAAATATTGATATATCATAATATATGAAAAATATTAGGATTGTACAATTTGGAGAAATTGAAACTCTGCCCTAAACTTGAAACTTGGAAAATATATATGATAAATTGAAATATTAATTGACATTAAGATTAGGAACTTGATAGTATATTTGAGTGAGTTTTTGGGTCTAGGCTAGATTTGTAATTATATGAGTGTTGTTAATTTATAAATCTTATTATGAATATCTATTTGAATAGACTGCATTGGTTTGGAAGTCATCGAAAGAGGCAGGCTCAAGTTTTCAAGTTATTGCTCGATTGATTGAGGCAAGTGGATTTCTAAACCCTTGCTAAGTGTATGAAATGCGTGTTTTCCTTGTGGTATATGTTTGGGAGTAATGGGACTTGGTGATGGGTTGACTTGTCCATATTGATTAATTCTAATGATAAAAAGGGGGTAATAAAAGACAATGTGATTATTTGTTTGTATGTGATGTGTTGAGAATGGTACGAGTATCGGTGTTATAATGGGAAGGTTTATTACTATAGAATGTGGATTGTAATCCGAGAATGCCAAAGCATATGGGCATTAACTGAAATATTATTGATTTGATTGTGATTGTGTTCTTACTGAACCTGTATAAATGTGATAATTGAGGTGATTATATGTTATAGCGACATTTGGTTTATTGAGATGTTGCATCATCTCATTTATTTGATATCATATTGTGCACATGCATTGACATGAGACTGGGTATGAGTAAGGGTCTAACACGTGGAGATCGTCCGTGTTGAGATCGAGTTATGATTATTTTGGGCACGTGGAGATCGTCCGTGCGATAGAAAAGTTATGATTATGATTTGGGCACGTGGAGATCGTCCGTGCGAATTTGTTTGATTTATGATAGTGCGTTGAGATCGTCCGCACAGACACGTGGAGATCGTCCGTGTCGGTATATGGACCTCGCGAGTCCCTCGTGGGTCATGAACTCTCGATGTATTTTCGAGGAGTATCATGTATATACGGTTGAGAGAGAAATTGGTATTCTGAGGCATATCACTTCATGGTGTCATATTGCATTTGCATTCCATGACATTCTTCATTCTTGATGATTATGTGTTTTATTGGTGGTTGGAAAGTACTTGATATTTGATTACCTCTATTTGAAGAATTTAATCTTGTGTGTTACTCATATTGTGAGTGCCTTTTTGTGAAGGTTGTGATTGTTGAATATTGAGTTGTAGTTGAGGATGTGTAATTTGTTAAAAATGATTTTGATGACTGAGTGCTATGAAAACTTTGAACTATTAGGTTGGGCTGATTTTTCTGCAGGTTGTAGTTGTGGAGGTTTGGTTGGTGTGTAAGGAGTACTCGTATTTTATCCCCTTAGCTTGTGTTTAGACGTTTACTTGCTGGGTACCGTGTGGTTTGGTACTCACCCCTTGCTACTACAATTTTTTTGTAGGTTAGTATCCCGGATTTTGTGATATTTGTCTTCTCCTTGTCTGAGGCTTCTTGGAGATTTGTGAGGTAGCTGTTTGTCATCTCAGCGGACTTTCCTTCTCCTTAGTTATGACCTTGTTCTATTCTAGAAACAAGTTCATTGAGACTAGCGTTTCTTTTGAATCAATTGTAATACTTTAGAGGCTTGTACATGTGACAACCAGATTTTGGGGTGTTTTGAATTGATTCTGAAATTTTCGCTAATGGTTGAGTTTTAGGCTGACTTGTCTTGGTAGGATAAGACGAGTGCCATCACGTCCATTTTTGGGTCGTGACAGGTAACCACTTCTTCAAATCATATTGATCAATGAAGTAAGTGAGGGGTGTGTTTGGTTGGAATCATAATCTATCATATTCAGAAAATATGTGATTTTCCTTTGACAAAAGATATTCCAACCATCATATACGAAAATAATATATAGCTCAATTGAATGGAGGATACAATCAAAGAATATCAGACACAACATATTTCACCAAAAGTCTTTTTGACACATGATCTTCAACAAAATAGTGAGACAGACGTTCAAAGGCTCGTTCAAGTGATAATCTTGTAAACTTATCACTAAGGATTACCAACATCAATATTTGAGAAGTTGTGATGCAAGATCGGAATGCACTTTTTTCAAATAAAGTTTTTATCGGGGGGAGAAAAATACGCGTTGTACTCTTTTTCTTAACCATGGTTTTGTCTCAATTGGGTTTTCCTGGTAAGGTTTTTAACGAGGCAACATTCAAAGCGTACTAAAAGATATGTGTACTCTTTTTCCTTCACTAGGATTTTTCCCCACATGGTTTTTTCCTAGTAAGGTTTTAACGAGACATATTATCTATGGACATCCAAGGAGGAGTGTTATAAAATAATATATTGTGGATGTCCACTACACAAAATGGTTACTATATTACTTTCCTCCATTATGAAGATAATCCACTACACAAAAAGTTACTACATAACTTCCCGCCATTAGGAAGATAACCTCCACCTTTATGATAATTATTCTTGTAACCTTTCATCTCCATAACCTCCTTCTTTATATTCATGTTTAATGTCATGTTTATGACTAACCTTTTGTATGCCTCTATTTATAGTCTCTATGTTACACTATAAATAGAGGCATAAGGGTTCCTATTGTATACACTTGAAGATTTGATGAATACTTTGAAGAATAAGAAATGCTTTCATCTTTTGTCTCCCTATTTCTATTGTTTTATCCTTTATATTTCATGTCTTATTTTTCTTTAGTTTTACAAAAGAAGAAGTAATTAAAGGAAATAATATAAATAACATTAATGATGAAATTAAGGAAAGAAGTAATAGAAATCAATAGCATTGATGATAATAAGAATTAAATATGGTCATTCTTGACATATTTTCTTACTTTTTCTAAACGAAACAGTTTTTAGAAATTTAAAAAGAACTCCATAAAATAAAATAAAAATTTGAAGCACATTTTATTTTGCGAGAATAATTTTATTTAAGGAAAATTTTGTAAGTATTAATAAAATTTAATTAAAAATGTAAATATTTTAATTGAAAATATAAAAAAAAAGTGATTTAAGGAAACACTATAAATAAAATTTATATTGATGAGACTGTGGGGAGAAAGTAAATTACATTCATATCATTGATGGTGATAGAAATTAAATATTGTCATCTTTGATATTTTTTTCTTAATGTTTTTTAAAAAATAAGTCTTTTGAAAAATTTGAACAAAAATTCCAACAAATAAAATAAAAATGTGAGGCATAATTTCTTTTGAAAAAATAACTTTATTTCTAAGAAATTATTTTAATAAAAATATAAGCGAAAATGTTGATAAAATTTAATCAAAACAAATTTAATTAAAGATACAAAAAGAAGACAAAATAAAAGAAGAAAGAAATTAGTAAAATAAAGTAGAAATAAATAATGTCCGCAGTAAATTTTAAGCAAGTAAATATAAAAATTCTGTAATTTATTTTTGCAATTTTCATGGAAGAAAAAGGGGATTTAAGGAAATAATATAAATAAAATTATTGATGAAATTAAGGAAAGAAGTAAAAGAAATCAGTAGCATTAATGATGAGAATAAAAATTAAATATGATCATTCTTGATATATTTTCTTTACTTTTTTTAAAATGAAACAATCTTTAGAAATTTAAAAAGAACCCCATAAAATAAAATAAAAATTTGAGGCATATTTTATTTTGGAAGAATAATTTTATTTAATGGAAAATTTCATAATATTTATAAAATTTAATTTAAAAAATATAAAAACTTTAATAGAAAATATAAAAAAGAAAAAAGTGATTTAAAGAAACAATATAAATAAAATTAATATTGATGGGATTAAGGGAAGGAAGTAAATTAAATGAGTAGTACTAATGATAATAAGAATTAAATATTGTCATCTTTGATATTTATTCTTAATTTTTTTAAAAAAAGAGTCCTTAGAAAAAAATTAATAAAAAACTCCAACAAATAAAATAAAAATGTGAGGCATAATTTCTTTTGAAACAATAACTCTATTTCTCAGAAATTATTTTAATAGAAATATAAGTGAAAATTTTGATAAAATTTAACTAAAATAAATATAAAATAAAATAAACTTTAAATTAAAGACACAAAAAGAAAACATAAAAGAAGAAAGAAACTAGTAAAACAAAGAAGAAGAAAGAAATAACGTTAACGATACATTTTAATTAAGTAAAGATAATATAGAATTGGTCAGATGTAATTTGATTTGCTTTCAAAAAATTATGTAATAAAAATAAGCTATCTAATATTCTATGTTATCTTAGTATAGGTTACAAGATAAATAAGTAGATGTAACATAAATAATTAATGTATTATATTTTGGATAGAAATATAATAGATGTAAACTCAATTTTTATGAAAATAAGAAGTAATTACTGTATACAATCGAAATAATGAAATGGTTGACTTTCTTTTACTTACAAGTCATTTGATAGTTTTAGAACCAAACTAAAAGAAAATAAAAATAATCAACAATATTAAATATTTGATTGGAAAAAAAAATTCAAATGACATGATCCAAAATAAATACAAGATATAGTTAAGAAAATATAGGTAAATTAATGTTGATTTGTATAATAATATTGATCAGTAATAGTGTACAAATCAGTAATAAAATTAATATTAATATCATTTTAAAACAACAACAATGTAATAATAATAATTTGGATAAAAATGATTTTGAATAGCAAATCAATTATCGTTTCCACGAAAATATAGACAATAAAGAACGTGTTTTTCATGCTCCTATATTTTAGCAACTAAAATACATGTTAGTTTTGTTCTTGTCTTTTTTAAACAACTAATATTTGTTCTAATCAATTTTTGAATCAGAAAATATTTATGTGATGTTAATACTGATTCGTATAATAATATTGATCAGTAATAATGTACAAATCGATAATAAAATTAACATTTTAAAACAACAGAAATAATAATATTTTGGATAAGAATAAATTTGAATTGTAAATCAATTAGTTTACACTAAAAATATAAACAATAAAAAAGATGTTTTTCAGGATTATATATTTTAGCAACTAAAACACACGTTAGTTTTTTTTTTTTTTTTAACAAATAATATCTATTCTAATCACTTTTTGAATCAAAAAACACATTGATAAAATTAATAGTGATTTGTATCATAATATTTATCAGAAATTGTGTACAAATCAGTAATAAAATTAATACTTTTTAAAACAATGACAACAATAATAATATTTATTGATTAATGAACTAAGTATATATATTAATATTAAATATAAATTGAGTTACTCAATAAACATGTTATTATTAATAAGTCTATCAAATTGCGTAATAGTAATAATAATAAAACTTTAATATGCACAAATAAATAAGTTAATTGATTTGTATCATTATTTTTTAAAATATACATAACTAAGTTCCTAATAATATTTTATTAGTTATTTTTAATTTAAATATTTGCGCAACGCGCGGGCAAATATACTAGTTCATTTTAAAGAATGGAGTAGAAATCATGTATTTTATAATTTCATCAAGAGGATATTAGTTTGCTCGGTCATCATTATATCATCACTATGGTGCATTAAAACTTAAATTCAACATCTTACTCTCTTGATTCGATAAAACTCGAATTCATCATCTTATTCTTAACCAATGAGGTAATAAGCCAAGATGTAACATGACTCATCCATGAGCCTTTAAAAGAATATCTTCACTTATAGAAATAAAATAAATTTGCTTCTTTGTACTTCAATTCTGTGAAATAAAATTGTTAGAATTACACAAATCAAAGTCTAAATTGTTGGTGTAAAACAAATTGATGTATTCAATCTTTATATAACAAATGCAATACAATAAGTAATTCACATTGAAAAAAATTCAATGTGAAAATCAAAACAAGCGGCATAAAATGATTTCTTCGTATTCTAGTGGAAATAATACTTAGACAAATTTTTCAAGTTATAGTTTTCCCTTTTCTTTTTCATAGTCGTACAACTCCTTTATAAGGAGGGAGTGGCGTTTTAATAATTGCAACTTTTCTTCCATGACCCACATAGAAAACAATAATATGAGATTTTCAAAAATGGAGAATATGTAATTAGATATCAATAAGACATAAGAATTGAACAATAATACCATTCTTTTATTAAATTAAGAAGTATTTCTATCAATTTATTGATAAGTATGTGATTCAATATGAATCTTATGTGAGACATATATTAATTGTGTCAATATTATATATTGATGATAAAAATCAAATCCTTTATGTGGTTCTAAAGAAAGGAATCTCATAGCAAAAATTAAATCCAAACTTGACTTACCTTGACTCTCATCTTAGAAAATGTGTTTGTAGAAATATCTAAAATCCACAATAAATTATTCATGGTGGCAGATTGCAATATCAAGATCGTCAAGAATCATACTTAGCAAAGGTTCAAATAATTTCATCTCACCTCAAGAAAATAGCCTATTAAAATTAACTATAGATTTATCCAAAAAAAAAAACATGAACATATGAATTTTAGTGAAGAATATAAGAGAATGGAATCAATATGAAATTATATCAAACATATTACTTTTAATCACCAAGATCCATAAATTTATAAACTACTCAATGATGATATATTTTTTTCTTAGTGAAGAAATTAAATAAAAAGAATACTTTGGATTAAGAGATTAAAATGTGGTTAGAATTTCGTGCTGATAACGTGTTATAAATAAAAGGAAAATATTAAACTAAAATAACAAAGAAAAGGAAACAGAATACTGATTATGTTTTTGCTCTATCTTGTATATATCTCTATTTCACATTGAACAGAAGGTTTTTATAAGCCTTCAAACTTGGAGTAGTATACTCGCTAAAGTGATTCTACTTGGCCTCCAAGATGAGTGAGCCCATCACATGTACATCCAATTCTTTGTTTTATAACAAGGCATAATTTCTTTTGAAAAAGTAACTTGAAAAATTATTTTAATAAAACATAAGTGAAAAAAAAAATTGTAGAATAAATAAGTCAAAATAAATAATATCAGCAATAAACTATAATCAATTAAAGATAAATAAAAAAAATAACTTTAAGTAAAAAAACATAAAAAAAAAAAAGATAAAATTAAAAAAGAAATAAACTTGTAATACTATTCTCTCCTAAGAGAGAGATCTTTTATCAAAAGAAATGATCTAAAAATTCAAAAGGCAAACAAAATTTTGCAATTTTTATGAAGTTATAATAATAACCAAGAAAAAGAAGAAGAAGTGATTAAAGGAAATAATATGAATAACATTATGGCTTAAAAAAATAACTTTTAAAAAGTACTTTTGAAAGTGTTGAAACTTATATTTTAAAATAAGTAGTTATGTGTTTGGATAAAAGGGCTGAAGTTAAAAAAAAAGGTTTTTGTTGTGTTTGGCAAATAAGTACTGGTAAACACTTTTTTTAATCAAAATGTCTGAAATACCCTTAAAAGTTGTTAACATGATAAAATTCATTAATTAATAATAATAATAATGTATAATATAATAATAATAATAATAAAATAATAATAATAATAATAAAATAATATGAAAAGAATAATAATAATAATAATAATAATATATAATATATAATATAATAATAATAATAATATATAATAATAATAAAGAATATTAAGATAAATAATAATATATAATATATAATAATAATAATAATATATAATAATAATAAAGAATAATCAAATAAATAATAATAATAATAATATATAATAATAATAATAATAAATAATAATAATATAATAAAATAATAATAATAATAATAATAATAATAATAATATAATAAAATAATAATAATAATAATAATAATAATAATTAAATATAAATAATAATAATAAATAATAAATAATATAACAATATGAAAATAATAATAATAATAAATAATAATAATAATATATAAAATATTAATAATAAATAATAATAATAATAATAATAATAATAATAACAAATAATAATAATAATAATAAAATAATATGAAAATAATAATAATAAAATAATAATAATAATAATAATATATAATAATATATAATATATGATAATAATAATAAAGAATAATAAATAAATAATGATAATAAAATATTAATAATAATAATATATAATAATAATAATAATAGTAATAATAATAATAATAATAATAATAATAAAGAGTAATAATAATAAAATAATAAAATATTAATAATACTAATAATTATAATAATAATAATAATAATAAATAATAATAATAATAATAATAATAAAGATAAAAAAAATAGGGCAAAAAGATAAAATATTTGGTCAACTTAAAAGAGCTTTTAAGCTAAAAAAAAAATATCCCTTCCCAGCTTTTAACTTTTGGCTTAAAATAAATTTTTTTTCAACTTAAAATAAATCACTTTGAAAATTGTCAAACACTTAAATAAGTCAAAAATCAACTTTTAAGTCAGTTTGACCAGTTTTTAAGCTAATCCAAACAAGCTCTAATGAAAAAAGTAATAGAAATCAATAGCATTGATGACAATAGGAATTACTTACTTTTTCTAAATGAGTCAGTTTTTAAAAATTTAAAAAGAACTCCATAAAATAAAATAAAAATTTGAGGCATATTTATTTTGCGAGAATAATTTATTTAAGGGGAAATTTCGTAAGTATTAATAAAATTTAATTAAAAAAATATAAAAACTTTAATTTAAAATATAAAGAAAAAAGTGATTTAAGGAAACAGTATAAATAAAATTAATATTGATGAGATTATGGGAAAGACGTAAATTACATTCATATTATTGATGGTGATAGCAATTAAATATTATTTTTTGAAAGTAAGTCTTTTGAAAAAATTTACCATAAAATTCCAACAAATAAAATAAAAATGTGAGGCATAATTTCTTTTGAAAAAATAACTTTATTTCTTAGAAATTATTTTAATAAAAATATAAGCGAAAATGTAGAAAGTGTTGATAAAATTAATTAAAATAAATTTAATTATAGAGTAATAACTAAATTACATTCTATCCCTACTATTTTTTAATTTACAAAACTCCCTCAAAATAAGTGCTATCCGGATACATAGCAAACGAGCTGTATACATAAATTTTGATACATTAAAACAAATTCAGTTACACTTTTAAAGGAAAGAGAATCCATTTTGAATATGACTTCCCCAAATTATGCTAATCAATTTGCTGTTAATCTCTCCCAAATGGTAACAACTTCAATCAATTCAAATTTCAAATTTTCTTCCATCAATTCTCTTCCAAATATTCATACATTCAGTCAGATGCAAATCCTTCCAGAATCAACAAATTCAAAATTCATTTTTTTCTTTCTATTTATCATCTCATGTTCATCAAATAATCATTTAAATTTGTCGAAAATTTGATAAGATGCATAATGAATAGTAGTTGGATAAATAATTTTGTGTGAATCTCAAATTCACCATTGCAATATATCGATGAGATGAGGAAGAACTTGGAAATCCGATATATAGCAGAAGGAAATCATAGAAAAATGTTGATTATGTTTCTTGGCCTCCTCTTCATCCCATCTCGATCGTGGGTACCATAGTAGGAGATGATCAAAGAAGCTACTGTCCATTTGAATTTGTATTTCATAATACATCCTAATCTAGTTAATGTATCCCAAAATTCTTCTTCTGATTCTTTCTAAAAAAATCTCAATTTTTTGAATCAAACTTGTCGACAAATTGTACTATACAACTTGAACATGTCGATCTTGTTGAGACATTTCAAAATATGAGAAAGTGAGGTGAGGTATGAACAATACAAAATTGATGAAATTGTTATTGGTCAAAACATTAATTTGTGAATCTCAAATCAACCATTGCAGTTGAATTAAAGATCGATAGGTTGTTGAAAAATTTGGAGATCTAATACATCGTTGAGGTGAAGAAATAAAAGTTGGGATTTTCAATGTATTCGTTATGCATTGATACAACAAACACAAATGCTAAAGAGATGCATAGCTTTGATAGATCATTCATACCTTCTGTAATGTTGCGTAATCATTTTTTTTATTTTGTTTTTGATATGGATAGATTTATAAATACATTACTATTTATGTATCTCGTTTAAATTGATAAGTGTTGTATTTCTATTAGATAGATTAAACAAGTAATTGTTGTCCATACAAATGTTAGGTTTTAGATTGATACATTACTTTGTGGCAGTTTCTACGTATCATATACCATTAGTATAAATTCAAATTTACGTATCATGACTAAAAAATTGTGTATTTGCTCATGCAAAAATAGAATGTTGTATATCCGATACAATATAGAGTATCAAAAAATCAATTATATGATTTCATAAATGTAAAATTGTGTATAACACAAAATTTGTACAGTTATGTTTGATAAAAGGGTATTTGATATTAGTTGTGTTTAAATGACAAAACATTGTGTACATGATCTTCGAGATCTTCACATATTCCCTCAAACTAAATTGACTTTTGATAATAACATTTACGTATCACCATTTATGAATCTGATACATACTTGTGTGACACTTTAATGTATCATGTGTTGTGCACGGATACATATCCTTTTAAATTTGAACAGGATAGAAGATACATAGCAACACCTAGATACATGATACATTTGGTAGAAATTTTGTATCAAGTATGAAAACTAATTAAGTTTATGTATCAAAACTAATATTTGAACACGATATATTGTGCATGATAAAATCGTAATGTATCAAAGTGTTGAAACAAAGACATTACACATTAATTTGAGAAATAAAGTTAACTAGATACATTAAAAACAGTTAATATATCCCAAACTATAATCATAAGAATAATTTAGTATTTAAACACGATACATTGTACATGATGAAATTGTAATGTATAATAATATTGAAATGAAGGTATTATACATTAATTTAAGAAACAAAAACAACAAGATACATTAAAAATCTGAACCCATATCAGAAAAGATGAACAAGAATTTCAACAACTTGATCTATTTCGACTTCTCCTTCTCAACATTCACTTTAGAAGATAAATGTATCATTCATGAATCTCGATCCAAAGTCCTTACCAAAGCCACCAGTAGATCAATTTTTTTCGTCTTTTTGAGCGTTTTTTTACAATTTATTTAGAAGTCCTAGATGCATCCTTCTTCGACTAGTTGAGTAATTATAATACTAAAATAAGGATCTTAATCCGTATGTATCAAGAAATAAGAAGAAAAAAAATAAAATTGAAGAAGGCGACTATGAAGATGACACACTTTATCAGGAAATAAAGAAGAAAAAAATAAAATTGAAGAAGACAACTATTGAGTAGTTTTTTAATTTGATTTAGTGGAGAGAGAATCCTTTTGTAAATCAAATTGATATGAAAATTGTAACTGATAAGATTATGGAATGAAATTAGGGAGATATTAAAGGAGTGAAAAAAGGAAAAAAAAATGTGTGTTAATGCTGTGATATTATGTATCTTGTTGACTTGAGAATTGGAAAAAATAAGGGATTTTAGAATAATTTTAAAATGGTAGGGAATAATAGAAATTATGGAAAATAAAGATGTGTATATAGGTAATTTTTGCTTAATTTTTTCTCCAAATAATTTTTCTTACACTTTTAAACACTAATAACTCTTCCTGCAAATTTCTCAACCAAAATGATTTGTTTTCTCTCAATAGTCATCTCTTATAGGAGGAATCAACATTCTTCCAAAAAGTCGTTTGCTTTGAAGTGAAACTTTTTATTACGTGAAATTTCTTCTTACACTTATATCTTCCGAAGGATGACAAAATACTCCTCCTTTCTCTTTTCATAAAGCAATCACAAGACTAGAAATTAGTTGATTATCTCTGCGGCATAATCAACATTATTTCAAAAAGTCTTTTATTTTGAAGACAAACTTTTATTATATGACCTTTATTCTTACATCAATATTTTCTAAAGAATCACGAATTTATTAGACATCTCAGTAAAGGATTCTTATACTCATATATTCATCATCATCATCATTAGAAGAAGAAATAAAGTGAAGGCATCCATTTTTGTTGGATACAAATACTCTAATATATTTATATTGTAGGCTAAGTAAATATAATCGGTTACTAAAAATGAAAAGGTTTAATCTTTTCATCTTCCAAATTTTATTCTTTTCATTTTCCGTTTACGTAAATGTACTAGTGCGAGGAAAGTTTAAATAAACATGATTAATTTAGTAGTGTATTAAAATGTTTTCAGTTTGTAAGAACACAAATAAATAATAGAAATCAAAGATAAAATAACCAAAAAAGTGGGGGAAAAATAAATAGAAATGGAGCCACATAGAGAGGTGCCACATCAGATTGTCTATATATATATAGAGAGAGAGATAGAGATAGTTAGATAGATAGATAGATTGTAGAGAGTTTTAGGCTAAAATCATCCCTCAACTATGACTCAAATCTAATATATTTTCTTATATTATCTAAGTGAGCAATAAACATTCTTAACTATACAAAAAATAACAAGAATCATCCTCCAGTCTATTTTTATTAAGAAACTAATTGAACCAGTAAAAATAAGTATTTTTTAATTTGGTCATGCCTTAGCTACAAAGAGAAGATCAATGTTACCTAAAAACAATAAGGATATTGATAGAAAATGAATATTTTATCCTTATAATTTAAATTTTGTGTGTTGTTAGTGTATATGTTTTTTTTGCATAATCAAGTAAATTGACTTGCAACAATACATAAGTTTTGAAATATTTATACAATAGGATCCGATGATTTAAAAGATTATGCAAAAAAATATATATTTTAAAAATATTATTTACAACTATTTAGAGATTCTCTTTAATAAAAAAAAATATAGTACGTATATACTATATAGACAATGCAATTCACATTTTATACAATATATAAAATACTGATAATTTAATGAAATTATATAGGGTTTTATTGTGAAATTTAAATAACAATTACTTTATTTGAAATTTTTTAAGTTGGAGTTGTATTTGGATATATTTTTTACAAAGAATATTTAGAATTTGAATATAATTTGTTTGAATTTGATTTACATCCTCAATTTCTACAAATTAAAAGAATCACCCAACTTGACTAGTTTAACCATGTGTACATATATTCATTCGACTTGACACATTTTTTGTTGGTCGCTTGAGTTTCTTTAAAAATAGACAAAAGAATGAATATTGCAACTTTTTGAATAGTGCAAGAATGTTTTTTGTTCACTTATATAACACAAGGATGTGCTTTAGATTTAGATCATAATTGAGGGATAATTTTAGCCAAAAACTCGATTGTAGAAGTTCTTACTTCTAATATAATATGATATAAATATTAATACAAAATATATACTTACTTTTAATACAATATAAATATCAATATAAAATATAAAAGATATACTAAATTGGAGAGTTGAAGTATTATATTAATTTTACAATCATGCTAGGAGTTTTTAAATTCCATTGAACTTTGAGATTCCCAACATCTATAAATCACACTTGAATTTTTACGAAGAGAAGAATAGAAAACATAAAAAATTGTAGTTTAAAATGTGAGTTAACTCTTTTATTTAAATTTAATAAAGGGAGTATAAGCATGTGCTTATTGTGTCTTATCATAAAAGTCTCAACACTTTACAAAAGTCACAACCCTTGAGAAAGTTCATACCTTATCGAAAAAGTCACAATTATTTGAAAAGTTGTATGCAATCAATAGGAAGATGCCTTCTTTTAATATAATAAAATATAAATTAATATAATATAATATATAGAAGATTTACTAAATTAGGTGCTTAAGAAGAACAACAATAAAATTTGTGCCTCGTAATAAAAGTCACAATCCCGTAGAAAAGTCACAACCCTTCGAAAATGTCACAACTCATAGGAAAAGTCATAATTTTTTTGACGAGTCACAACTCTTCGAAAAGTTACAACCCTTTAGAATAGTCACAACTCACAACCCTTCATAAAGATCACAACTAATTGAAAAAGTTATAACTCTTGGAAAATGTCACAACACTTCAATGTGAAAAGGTGTCTTTCAATATAATATAATAAAATATTAATAAATAAATAAATATAATACAATATATAATATAGAAGATATACTAAATTTGGTATTTTAATTTTATTTTTTTAAGGGAGGGGGCGGGGGAAATTATTTAACATTTTAGTTAGGTAGTTCATATATTTAAGGTAGTATATAAGATAAAAAATGATAGATATAGCTTTGTCTAATTTTAATTTGATATGAAATTTTTAAAAAAAGAAGACGATTTTCAATTTATGGATATGTAGAATATATAAAACTGTCTTTTAACTTTGCGGTCTTAAACACACCCATCCCCCACACCCCAAATAAAAAAATAATTCAATATTGAACTGAACAAAAACAAAAGTACGATAAATAAATTGAAAACAAAGGAGTACTTATTAAATCTAGTTTTGACTCTTCAATCGATTTTTTGATCAAATCCTTTTTCTCCAACAGTTTGAGATTTGTCACAATCTGAACACCAAATTATAGTTTGTGCAACGTAAAATAATTGAACTTCTTGTCAAGTAAAGTTGTTGCAAAAGTATATGTATTGCAATAAAAATGAGTACATATTAATTTGATTAAAGAAAAAATAATACATATTAATTATCTAAGGGTAAATCACATAAATATGCTATATTAAATAAATATTTACCATTCAGGTCAATGTAATCTTTCTAACTAAATATAACCTTTTTTATGGAATTAAGAAAATTGTACAGTCGCTTACATCTTTCACTATCCTTTTTTTTCTCTTCCTACGCTTCTTTTTTTGTTCGTCTTCGTCTCTTTTCCTATCATTATTATCTTCCTCCTCTTCTTTCTTTCCTTTTTATTTTAAAGTTCTTCTTCTTCCTCTTTGAAATTCTCATATAAATAACTATCTTGAAATTATTTTTGCCCATATTTCATTATTTTTATCCAAAAATACGATGAATAAAGGAATGGAATGATGAAAAATTGTACAGAATCATATTTTCAAGTAGAAATTTCAAATCTCTAAAATTACAATAATAAGAGTTCGCCATTTATGGTCATTATAAAGCTTCAAGTTTTGAATTTATTATTTGAATTTTACGAATTTGTGATTAGTTTTGATATGTTGTTCATACAGATAATTGAAAATATCTTTTGAATTTATATCTCAATTTTAAGAGGGTTTAGTTAAGTTTATAATTGTTTTTAGGAGAAATATTAGATTGAAACTCGAAAAATGTGAAGTTTATGGAATTGTATGGCAATGGTATTAAAGTTGTATTAGATATGTTTCATAATTGTATTAAAATTGTATTAAAATCATGATCAAAACATTTGTAATACATATTACAAACTTCGCTCTTTTTTAGTGATATCAACCAAAATAATTTAAGTAACACACTCGTAATACATTTATAATATAGGATGCAATACATTTGTAATACATATTCCAAATGTCGCTCTTTTTCTCAGTGATACAAATCAAAATAATTTATAAGATATATATAATACATGTTTTATTCATAAATAGTACATTTATAATATATATTATATAATTCACTTATTTCTTGGTGATACCAAAAAGTATAATTTAGGCAACACGTTAATAGAACTTTTAAAGACACCCGCATTACATTATAATACATATTGTAACCGTCATTATTTTTTAGTGATAAATTAAAATAATTTATAATATTTTATTCATAAGCAATCCATTTATAAAGCATATTGCAAACACAATTCATTTTCTTAGCGATACAAATCAAATAACTTATAAGACACATATAATATAGTTTTATTCATGAACAATATATTTCTAATACATATTGCAAACTTTACTCTCTTCTTAGTGATACCAACCAAATGATTAAGGTAACACACTTATAATACATGCACACTACATTTTTAATACATATTGTAAACATCACTCATGTTTTTAGTGACACAAACCAAAATAATTTACAAGATACATATAATATATGTTTTATTCATTAATAATACAAGTTTAATTCAGTCTATAAATTATTGTCTTGTCTTTCGTTAGTAACGTTTTTAATTTATTCTTAATTTTCTCTTCTTATTCTAGTACACTTTTAATGCAAATTTAATTCATCTTATAGTTATTATTTGTTACTATTAAATTACTTGTTTAATTCATTATTGATATAAGTTTAATTCACTCTATAGGTCATTGTCTGGTATTTCATTAGTTACATTTATGCTTAATTCTCTCTTCTAATTCAACTTTAATATTTATATAATACACATTTAATACAAGTTAATTTATTTTACAGTGTATTGGTTGATTCGTTATGATTGAATTACTTGTTTAATTCATAATTGATACAAGTTTTATTAAGTTTACAAATCACATAATGTTTTTTTCATTTAATACATTTGCATGCTTGTTTAATGCACTTCTAATTCAACTTTAATATGTGTGTAATACATTTTTAATTCATTTGACAGTTTATTATGTTTCTTCATTTGTTACGATTAGGTTACGTTCTGCTCTTCCGTTAGCGATTAGTATGGATAGGTTGTTCCTACAATAATTGAAAATATCATTTGAAGTTTATATCTCAATTTCAAGACGGTTTGGTTAAATTTAGAATTGATTTTAGGAGAAATATTAGATTGAAGCTCAAAAAGGATGAAGTTTACGAAATTATATCGTGTTTGTATTAAAGTTGTATTAGATATGTTTCATAATTGTATTAAAATTGAATTAAAATCATGAATAATACATCCTACATTTATAATACATATTGCAAATTTCACTCTCTTTTTAATGATATCAACTTAAGTAATTTGTGTAACATTTATAATACATGCACAATACATTTTTAATATATATTGCCAACATCTCTCACGTTCTTACTGATACAAATAAAAAATAATATACAAGACACATATAATACATGTTTCATTCATGAATAATATAAGTTTAATCCCGTTTATAGATTATTGTGTTGTCTTTCATTAGTTACGTTTTTCATTCGTTCTTGATTCCCTCTTCTAATTCAACTTTAGTATTGTGTAATAAAATTTTAATGCAAATTTAATTTATTTTATAGTTTTTTGGTTGATTTGTTACTATTAAATTACTTGTTTAATTCATTATTGATACAAGTTTAATTCACTCTATAGACTGTTGTCTGGTCTTTAGTTAGTTATGATTTTTTTATTGCTTAATTATCTTTTCTAATTCAACTTTAATATCGGTGTAATACATTTTTAATACACGTTTAATTCATCCTGCAATTTATTGATTGATTTGTTAAGATTTGATTACTTGTTTAATTCCTTATTGATACAAATTTTATTCAGATTACAGATCATAGAATACTTCTTCATTTTCTATATTTTGCATTCATGTTTAGTTCTCATCTAATTCAACTTTAATATGTGTGTAATACATGTTAATTCAATTTTAGTTCATTTTGCAGTTTATTATATCTCTTCATTTATTACGATTAGATTACTTGTCCAATTAATTATTACTACAAAATTTATTCCGTCTACGAATTTTTGACTACTACACAAAAGAAAGTAGAAAGAGAAAGAAAGAGAGAAAGAATTAGGGGTGTACATCACCGGATTGGTTCGGGTTTTTTAAAAATCAAACCAAACCATTTGTATCGGGTTAAAAAATATATAAACCAAATCAATCCAATAATAGTCGGATTTTTTAATCTCGGGTTTTTTCGGTTTTTTTTTTAATAAAGACTAAAGAACTTGTGTTCTTTCAGTGATTTAAGAAAACGCTGAACACTAACATGTTTTTCATCCTAGAAAATTTATCAGTAGTTTATTTTGGCATTGCAAGCCCATGAGTTCAATAGGCAATTCTTCATTATATCTGAAACACAACTTCTCAAAAATTTCTATTACTATTTTGGACAAATCATAAAATAGAATCAATAATCAAGAGTGATTCATTATACAACTATCTAGTAGACTATTACATTAGAGAAATTCACGAAAGTAACACAGTGGCATAAATAATTTGCATAGTCAAAATATTATCGTCAAAAGTTAGTACGAGTTGTTTACAGTCACATCGTTAAATTCTACACCATCATTTTGCTTACAAAAACCAAAAATCATATTTTCCAAAAATCATAGCCTGCATCTGCAAAGTAGGCAATACAAATCAATAAGTTGATTAGTAATGGATTAACTAAGTTGACGTTTAGTCCTTAGTTCTATTACTATTTAGAGAAAACAGTAATTTGATATTAAAAATCAAAAGAATGAATTAATACCTTTGTTCCATGTAGTGAAATTAAAGTACATAACTGGCTAATCAATCCTCAAAGGTGAGTCGAGATATTCTGAAAGATTGAAACAATTTGAATACTAAATAAAATTCAAAAGCAGAATCATTTTTAATAACAATTTGAATATATAAATTTACCTTCTTCAATTTCCTCAATTTTTTGGACTTCCTCTAAAATATCTTCAAGCTTGCACTCTTTAGAAGGCGATCGTAGCCATTGTTGAGTGCAAATAAGCGCTTTTACCGTTTTTGGAGATAAACAACTTCGATAACTATCAAGAATTCGACCACCTGTACTAAAAGCTGACTCAGATGCAACAGTAGAAATAGGAATAGAAAGGATATCCCTAGCAACTTTGGCAACAATTGGGTATCTACTGGACGAAACTTTCCACCAACTCAAAATATTAAAATCACTGATCTTCACTACATCATCTTTCAAGTATATGTCCAGATCAGATTTTTCTACAACAAATCCCTCTTTTTTCATGTGCTTCTCCCACTGAGATTGCAACAACTCACTAGATTCACCCATCACACAATTATCATTTTCAATATTTTTGTTAGGATCTTCGGAGCAAGAACAATTGTAGTGATTATATAAGAGTTTCAAAATATCTCTCACATCTTCAGACATTATTCTTCCCATCAAAGAGCCATATGATATAGAAAAAATATACTCTACATATTGCATTTTGTATCTAAGATCCAACACAACAGCAACTATAAGTAACATATTCATACTCTCAAACTTACCCCAATATTTATCCATCTTAGATTTCATTCTTGTTGCCATATCAACCAAAATGAGATCATCATGTTTAGTATACTTGATAATGTCATTTCGGAGATTGAAAAAATCATGAAAGAAAGAGTGAGAAGTAGAATATAAGCTGCCCGAAAATTTTAATGTTGCCTGATAGAAAATATTAAGAAACTTCACAAAAGCTTTCACACTCTTCCAATCATCTGTTGATGGATTTTTTGTTGGTGTACTTATTTCTCGACATTGCTTTTGATAATTCCGGTCATCCACATACATTCTTGTAAAAGCCTTTTCAAATTTCAAAGCTTTATCCAACATTGTGTATGTCGAGTTCCATCTAGTCTCAACATCCAGACTTACAAGACCACGAGTGTCAATCTTAACTTTCTCAACAAAGGACTTAAAAGTAGCAAATCTTGAAGAAGAAGACCTGACATATTTTATAGCACTTCTTATATGAGAAATAGGATCAATTTGTTCATCCAGCCCCTCTTTCACAATCAAGTTTAAAATATGAGCATTACATCTAACATGTAAATACTTATTTTCAAACATTACCCCTTTTCAATCTTCAATACGCTCCTTTAAACTCTTAATGGCAGCATCATTTGCAGTTGCATTATCCAAGGTCACTGTAAACAAGTTCTCAATGCCCCAACCTAATAAGCACTCCTCAATCCCCTTGGCAATGGTCTCACCTTTGTGATCTGGTGTTTGAAAAAATTAAGAATTCTCTTTAGATTCCATTGATCATCAATCCAATGTGCAGCGACGACCATATAAGTATAATTTTGGATTGACGTCCAAGTATCACTGGTAAGACAAACACGTTGATTTTTTATAAGCTCCTTAAGATTTTCTTTCTCTTCTTGATAAATCCTTAGACTTCGAGCAACAGTTACACGAGAAGGTACTTCAAAATTTGGAAATGCTTTAGCCATTAATTTTTTGAATCCTTCTCCCTCAACAGCTCTAAACGGCTGTTCATCAATAATTACAAATTCAACAATTGCTCTCTTAATTTCATCCATATTAAACACCCCTTTTTCAGTCGAAACACCTTCTAGCCAACCTCTTTTGATAGGTTTTAATGTTGTTTGCCTCTTGCCGGAGTTAAATGGAGACTTGAGACATTTCACAGTCAAATGATTCCATAATGTAGTCGTCCCATTGACACTTTCGGCAGCAAATGTTTTAGTACAATAATTACATTTTGCCCTACATTTACCTCCTTTAGCAATAAACTTAGAGAAATGATCCCAAATTTGAGATGTTTCTCTACCTGTAATTCCAGAGTTAAAAGCGATCACAGGAGCGGCTCTTTTTTGCTTCTTAGGAGGTGTGCGTCGACGTGGAGTTACTTTACCTTGTTGTTGAGATATTGTCGACATAGTTGAAGGAATATTAATAATCTCCTCTACATCCGTTACAGAGGTGTAGCTTCCATCCAAAAAAAAAGTTGTTGCACATACATAACAATAGTTATTAGTAATCTAATACAAGATTATGTTTCAATGACTTCCATTCAAGTATTGTGCACAAGTTTTAGAAGTATATTTCACTTTAAAATCAAAATAGATACACATATAGTACAAAATATTTGGTTTGAAAAGTTTGATGTATATTACTGGATACTGCTATTAAAATCTAATAGTCTCTTAAATTTTTGTTTCTATCACTTGTTTTTCATTATCTCTGCGGAGCATCACAATTTTACAGTACAAAAACCTCTAAACAATGGAATCAAAAGCAACGAGTCGAACATTTGCCATTTTTCATTGCATTGAAACAACATAAGTAAAGAGATTACTAAGTAAAACTTATTATATACAAAAAAATTATCATCATCTTCATCATGCTAAGCTTTACACACCATAGATATGGACACCAAGATGTATAATTTTTAGGTTTAGATCTATTATTCAACTACCCAAAAATTATGATGTTGATAATGACAATACATGAAAAATATCTAAAAATGAGTTAGGAACAATTACTTACCCAGATTAATATGATTTGATGATGATTTGAGCTAAAATCAAAAACACGAGCTCAATATATGCCCTAATAGCTAAGGAGTAAAACCTAACAGTGACTCCTTTGAAGATGAAGAATTGCTATTGAGATGCTGACCTAATGACCTTTGTTAAATGAGATATAAGATATTATATAAGCTAGTTGATTATTCCTTTTCCTTTGCTATTATATATGTATTTGGGCTTTTGTTTATTTGTTAAAATAAGAAGTGGGCTCAAGTCAACTATTTATCCCAAAGTCCAGTAATATTAAACATAAAATTGTCAGAAAGATAAAGAAAAATATCTAAATTATATATTAATAAACATTTTTTTGTATAAAATAAAACTAAAAATAAATAAATAAACATATATATATATATAAATATATATATATAAATATATATATATATATATATATATATATATATATATATATATATATATATATATATATAAAATATCGGATTGTTTTTTTTTAGTTAAAACCAAACCAAACCAATTATAGTCGGGGTTTTTTTTCCAATACCAAACCAAGTCAAACCAAACCACTAGTCGGTTTTTTTTTTCGGTTTGACTCGGTTTACGGTTCGGTTCGGTTTGCGGTTCGGTTTTGTACACCCCTAGAAAGAATAATAGAAAGAGGGAGAAAGAGCAGCATAAGAAAGAAAGGAGAAAGGAGAAAGAATAATGTACAGAAAGAAAGAAATGGAGAAAGAACAACGTGCAGAAAAAAAAAGATGGAAAAAGAATAACAGAAAGAAAGAAAGAAAGAAAGAAAGAAAGAAAGGGATAAAGAGCGAGAAAGAGAGAGAAATTTAAAAGGCAAGAAAGAAAAAGAAGAAAGAGGCGAGAGAAAGATAAATATAATAAAATATATAGTATTGTTAGATATTGCTATAAATGGTAATAATTAAAGAGTATATTTAAAATAAGTAATTTTTTTTAAAAGAGATCCACTCAGGTTATTAATCCATTATCTAAATAGTCTTCTCATTTGAAGTTAGGTTACTCCATTCTCCTTGTTGCATCAACTTTTGTTGATCTATTTAATTTACCCATACAAAAAAATTGTAATTGCATAATTGAACAATTCTTACAATCTTCCTTGTTTTAAGAAGAAGAAGAAGAAGATGAAGAAGAAGAGAAAGAAGAAAAAAAAAAACTTACAAAATTTGTAGATTAAAAATGTGAGAAAACTCCCTCTATTTATAGACAACAAATGATAGTATGAAAAAATATTTACCGTGTCTTCTCAGATAAGACATAATCCTTCGGAAAAATCATAACAATTTGGAAACGTCATAACTCGTCGAAAAAATCACAACTCTTTAAGAAAACTCACAACCCTTCAGAGAAGTCACTCAGCTTTTAATATAATATAAACAAATAATTAAAATATAATATAAAATATAAAATGTATACTTAATTAGGTATTTTAAGTTAGGGGTATTATAGTAATTTAACATTCAAATTAGAGAATTTATACTTCTAAGATAGTGTAATATCATATATTTATATAAGAGAGAATCTTAGGCCCTCCTATGTGGCGCCACCACAAACTAGGATTCCCTTTTAACTTATTTGTTCCAAAATTACCCTTCCCTTTCATAAAAAGTTGTGACTTTTATGAAAAGATGCGACTTTTACAAAAAATTGTGACTTTTATGAAGAGTTGCAACTTTTACTAAGAGTTGCGACTTTTATGAAGAGTTGCTACTTATATGAAGAGCTGCAACTTTTATAAAAAGTTGTGACTTTTATGAAAGATTGTGACTTGTTCAAAGAGTTGTGACCTTCCCGATAAGGTACAATAAGCATTTATTCACGCTATCCTTTATTGTCTATAAGTTGAGGGATATTCTCTCATTTTAACATAAGGAAAATTGTGAACTTCTTCTTCTTCTTCTCCACGATTAAATATTTGTGAACTTTGCTCTTATTGAATGACTCGTTGACACCATTATTTTTTTATCAACACACTGGCTAATAGAATCGTTCTGCACTGAGAGGATCTATTCCTTTAAACCTCGGGTACTAGAATGAAATGAATTTCTTAAGGGGACAGTGCATTCAGTGGGCTCGACTTTTTCCTTTATGTTTCATTTTATTATTAAAGATCCTTGTATATTTTTTACCTTCATTAATTTATGTTTATTTTATTAGTTTTTATTTTTGAGTACATGTTTTAAACTTTGTTGTATATGCTTTTGATCATTATGTTGAAGTAAAGATATGTTAATCAAGAGTTTAATGTAATCATTAGACTATTGGAGTCATGTAGATTATAATTCTTAAACTTGTAAAATAAATAACTTTGATCTTTATAGAGTTTTCAATGGTTAAAAGATCCATGGGATTTCAAAGAAGGGACTTTGAGTGTTCAAAAGTTATGGTGGTTCCACACTACCTTGAATTTTTTTTATTCAACTTACTATCTTATCGTTGCATTCAATCGATAAGTGACATCCAAAAAATAAAGGAAGGTAGTGAGATGGTAAGTATTGCACTCAACCTTAATCAAACGCTTGGGGTTCAAATGTTGGGTTGTAGTCAATGAATTACCCCTCAAAGTAAGATGAATCTATATTAATCAAATATTAAAGACATAATTATCTTATGAACTTTAGATTAAAAGTCTCAAAAAATAAAATTTTAACCATATTGTTCGAAACATAAACAACAAAATATGTCTTTTGTCTATCAAAGTAGTGTCATTGACTGCGTATGATATTGAATAAGGGACTTGCCAAGACATCATTTAATCCAAATTATTTGAGCGACATACGTTATATCATTGAAATCCAAGAGATGTGTTTTTATGTTTTAATAAACTTATCAAGTACACAACTACTTATATAAGATGTATCATGTTTAGATTTTGTATGTAAAGACCTTGAATAGGAGAAAAACTCTCGCAGTTGAAGAATAAAAAGTTTGTACCACTTTTTGAAAATACAAATATAGACAATGAAATAATAACACACGTTTTCGAAAGACTTTGGTGATGAACAACTACAGCAAAATGATGAATTAATAACAAAATCCATAAACACTTAAAATCAAATCTTTTTTATTTTAAGATTAAAAAACATTTCATATCTTTTTTGGATAAAATATTTTTGAAAATTTATCATAGGATTGTACCCTCTCGAAAACAGTTGCATTATCAAATGTTTATAAGTAGATTATCAACGTAGTTCACCACTGCGCGAAACGCGAAAAATTTACCTAGTAATATAAATAAATAAATAGATATAGATAGATGTATAAGTTTCCCTACAATATTAGTGGGAAAAAAGAAGTAGCATTTGAGTTGGTCATCAACTATGATCGATATTGATAACATATATACCTATATACAATATAAACAACTATAATTTATACATAATATACATACTTATCCATGTTTATTAATCAAATGCCCGAATAACTCTTACCTAATTTTCACTTTAATATTAGTGGGAATAGTGAAGCAAAATCTGAGTTGCTCATCAACTATGATTAGTATTATTTTTTTGGGTGGGGGTGTTCTAGTTTGATATAGATCCCTATGTACGTATCAAGAAAAAATGAATCTCTATCCACTGAACAAGAAAAAAATTTGGACAATTTACAATCTTTAGGCTCAACTTAATTTTTTTTCAAGTCTCAACTATACCGTGTGAAAAGTAAGCAGGGATTCTAATTCATTTTAAAACCCCGACATCAAAGAAGGCTTCCATTTTTTTGATTTCCGATCCGATGTCTAGTATCCATACTAGATCCAAATTTGCGTCAAAAAATCCCACATTGAGAGGTAAAACACTCTCAACAAAGACAACTACTAACTACGTAACCACTCCACCACAACCCTTGTTGATCACAGAAAGCTTCCATTATTAGAACATAAAATGTCGTCCTCACACGCTTCACGGTTCGTAAACAATCTGCATATCAGCTGGGGTAAAAAAGAACTCCAAAATCCCACTTCAAACTAATTCATGATAATAAGACCGTCACATTGTTTATGATGATAACTATATCATCCAGAACACCTCAACTATAACCAATAATCGTTTCCAATAGCTGGAGAACTCAAGATATTAGATTATTAGGATAGGAAAAGGGTCAAACATATCCTTAAAAAATAGTCACTTTTCACCTTTTGGTCTAAAAATACCCTCAATAACCAACCAACAACAGTTGTTTCCAATAGCTTCAGAAACAAAAAGAAGTGATACGGCCTGCTTCAAAAACCTGTCACATTGCTCATCTGAAAAGGGGCCATTGACCATAAAAATATTGACTAGAATAGAGTGACCACAGACGTTTAACATTTGCTGTACTCATAGAGAATCTCCAGCCAAATTAAGCACATTTACATTTCTGAACAGAAAACCCTCCAGAAAAAAACAAAAATGGAACACAAGTGATCTGTGGCCTGCGATAAAACTAGCCACAAACTGTATGTATTGATATATTATATAAGATTGTTTCTCCATATGTCCTAACTAGCATGGTGAATAAGTAACTTGAAGATTCATGATCCCAATACAAAAGCATGTATCTCAGCCCAGCTAGAGGCAGTATAGAGAACACCAGAAAGTCCCATCCAACTTGATGAGTCTGACCCAGCATACATCTTCTGCTTCTGGACAACACCTGGAAAAAGAGGAACAAAAGAAACACCAAAATGATTCCCCACCCTCCTCAGACTTGAGCTCGAACCAAGCACAATGCCAACATCTGCTTCCAGCAAGCAAAGTAAGTCGCCAACTGAATCCCCAATATATACTGTCAGATTCATTTTGTCGTTGCGACAATTCGTTAGAATTTTACTAAAAGCTTGAACCTTGTCAATGGGGGATTCAACTTTCTTAACAATTTCACCAGTAGATAGAGATTCTTGAAACATCAACTCATTGGCATGAATATCTAGACCATCGATGCCCCCTGTTCAACACAAGACAGGAAATAAATATCTTTTTCATAAGCCTAAAAGGCAGGAAAAAATTTAACATCTCACTGGAAACCAAAAACTGACAAGCATTGCATGATTACAAATGAAAAGGGAACTGACAACTGTCAACTAAGACCAACCACAGCAAAAATAAAAGAGAGTTCATGTGATCGATGATCTTTGAGACCCAACTAAAGATTACAAGCACACCAAAACTTCTCTTCCAGACTAAGAGAAGAAATCATTGACAATGTTAACAACTCTAGTAGACTTAAAAGGAAAAGATAACTCAAAAAGGGAGGAGAACACATGACACAAGATAAGAACAGGGGAAACCAAGGTAAATTTGAAAAACAAGGAATGATCAACTTTTTCCTCCACTCTTTTTCCATTTCCCCTTCCTTTCTTCTTTTTCTTTTAGAAAGTTGTTTCCTTTCCCATGGTACAAGAAAAGGACAGCGGGTGGAAGCAAATTGGCATGACAAAGAGGGACAAATGTCACTTAACATCCAAAAAAATTCAGCAAATTTTCTAGCATATCCAGGTGCAACTAAGAAATAAGAAGACATTGTAGTAGTCATGAAAAGGTAGACAGACCATAACAATCAACTTGACAACAATAATATTCGCAGATCTAGCATATACAACTGAAACATGATGATTAGTGCACATATGTTCAAACTGAAGTTCCATTTTACTAAGTTGTCGTTATCAATGAAATACCTGATGAAAAGGAAGACCTAATAAGGTCACCACACCAGCAATAGGAGAGGACATGAATGTCTGCATTCAGATTTTCATTTCTTATTAAGCTCTGGAAAAAGTCGGTGCAACCATCCTGGAGAATCAATTGCTGCCCAGCTCGTTTAATGTCTTCAAGGTTCAGACCTTTCAGCACCCCAGATTCAACTACCCTACTATTCGCCCTTTTCTCAAAATCAGAAAGTTGCTCAACCGTTCTACAGAGTCTTCTGTAATCAAATTTTTCCGCTGTAAAAGTAAGATTCTTAGAACAGTTCATCCCAGCCGATCAGCAATATTATGACATAGGAGGTTGGAAAACATCAAAAGATTAATTAAACAGTGTTACCTTTTTCAGTAAGTAACATCTTCTCTATGCATTGCTCATACTCTTCCGTGTACTGCTTGGAGAGATCTCCCCATGCATTCTTTAAATCAGCCAATGACATCCTTGAAATTTGATTCTCTGGCTGATTTTGATCAGATTTTGGTGCTGTAATAATTGCAATTTCAGCCAAGATGGCAGAAGAATCAACAATCGTGCATGTCAAATCAAAATCAGAAAATATGGTTATCCGCTGTTCCGCAGGGTTGTGATCTTTTGACAAAGGGATGATAGCTTTCTGAACAAGTGGCTGGGCTAAGAAGAACTGGATTTCAAGTTTCATTGCTTGATGATAAAGCTTCTCAATGATGTCAAGCTCCTCGCCTGTCAAAGTGACACTCAGTTTATCCAACAAGTCCTCTGTCTGTAGAGCTGATGCCTATTATTCAATAAACAAGATATTTCAGTTTAGTTAAGTAGAATGTGTGGTATGTCATAAATATCTTTCATAAGCTGAATTCATCAGTTTGACGAGAATGGAATAAGCAGACACAAACCTGGAAACCTTCAGAGGCATAACTGTCAATCCACTTCTCGTATGGATGATTTTTCTCTCCCTCAAGACACACTTGCAGCTCCTTACCAATGTAGGCATAAAGTCTCATGCAAGGTGTCATAGCACCTAGAGTATAAGCAGCCAACTTCGTTTTTTCAAATGGAGTGGCAAGTTTAGCAGCTTTTACCCCTTCAACCTTTCCTGAAGCTGTAGCTAATAAGAAATCTGTGTACTTGGCTGTTGCAGGATTAATAGTGCACTCCTTGACCAGATCAATGCCCCACTCCTACAGAAGTGACTGTGAGATTATTTATTTTCCCAAGCAAGAAGACAATTTTGTGTGCATAAAGAGAGTTTCTAATGTACTTTGATACATAGGTCATAAGATTCAATATCAAAATCATTAAGGGGTCGTTTGGTAGGGTGTCTAAAAATAATGCTAAATAGAATGTATTAGTAATGGTTGCATTAATTATGCTAAATAGAGTGTATTAGTAATGGTTGCATTAGTTATGCTTGCATTATTTCTGAAGCATTGCATAACTTTTTTTAAAACATAGTTATGCTTGCATTATTTCTGAAGCATTGCATAACTTTTTTTAAAACATACTCTCTTTGTCCCTAATTATTTGTCCACTTTTGAATTGAAACACCTATTAAGAAAACAATGAGTGACATAGTGAGTTTACCATTTTGCCCCCTATTAATTATGAAGTGGGTGAATTAAAAACTTAAGATTTTCAAAAAGTTCTACCTTTTTCAAAGTAATTAATTGAGGGTATAGTAGGTGAAAAGAATTTGTCCTTTCTTGATTTGTCAAAATGGACAAGTGATCAGGAATAACTACAAAAGGAAAAGTAGACAAGTAATTAGGGACAAAGGATATATTTATTTACAAAGATACCCTCAAAAATATGGTGGAAAAGATGTAAAAAAAGGTTTTGAGGGGCAATTGGGTCTTTAACCATGCTAATGCATGCATTAAGTCCCCTTGCATTACAAATACCACAGATTTCCATGTATTACTACTACACTCCTCAATACAATACACAGTTGAGTGTATAACTAATACTTGCATTAGCTATACATAGGTTGAAAAAATGTACCAAACAAAGTACTGCTAACACACAAGGCTAATGCATGTATTGTTTCTTTTAATAGACTCTACCAAACGATCCCTAACTGTTAACAATAGATGCTATCACTTTGCAGTAACCGCACATCTTAACTTCCTTTGACAAATTAGTTACGCTCCAGAAAAATAAATGAGAATCTGTTTTACAAATAGAAATCAAGATTTAATACAATAGGCATAATACATAAACATGACCCTTAACTTGGCTTTAGCGAATAACTATGTCCTCCAACTTTGAATGTGCACAAGTAGACACTTAAACTTGTATAAATTGAATAAGTAGACACAAGTGTCCTACATGTAGGACGCCATGTAGGACACAAAATTGCTAGGTAAGGTGGCATGTAGGATAAAAATTTAAGTGTCTACTTGTGCAGACCCAAAGTTAAAGGTCATAGTTAGCAACTGATGCCAAGTTAAGGGCTATATTTATGCATTATGCCAACACAATATGTAGCTCTCATATGTGCTACGTGTAAAATACTAAGATATATAATGAATTCGGCCTATATATACATCTAGGCAGCTCAAAATATTAGCTATTGTGAATCCACAATGATCAACCAGTTGAGCATTAACTATGGACATCGTGCCATTTCGAAAGTAAAGCATGAAATGTCTTAGGAAATCAAGAAGCTTGCCATGATAGTACAAAGAAACTAACAGTCTGCTGATAGTGCCATTGGTCCATTCATTCAGAATTTCCCTCTCTTGTACTTTCTGCAACTGTACCCCAACAGCATATCTTATTCATTATTAGCAACAAACTCACAGAAATACCAAAATGCATCGATTCTTCATCAACATTAAGTCTTACACAATGCATAACCAATTTTCAACACAGGTCCTTCGCATCTCATTAACTTCAGGCAGACCTTGGATCTCCCTCCCAGGCTTAGTTCAAGTTTCTACGGCTCAGCAGCAGCTTCTTCGCCTGGGCACCAGTTTGAGGCTGTTCCCCATGTAGTAATGGTACCCACTGCTTCTTCGGAGAACCTGGCTGTAAGTCGCTTTCGGCCTGGGCGGCTCGTTAGGTATGAATATGTCAGATACCTCTGACTCGATTGGTGAAATAGCATCTCTTCCCAAAAAAGCATGTTTTTTATTTACCGACGCACAAAAGAAAATATTTTGTAGCAAATGAACAAGATATTGAGGAATTGTTCCTACGTAATCAGAATTATTGACCACAGAATAGGGGAATCTTGTGTTCCAACAGAAGCAGAAGTGATGTGAATTGTTCAACAATCAAAGTCGATTTTCTTTATAAAAAGCTATCAATGAACTTCTGTCTTGGTTCACCGAGCCTGTTGGCATGGTGTTTTGTCCGTTGATATTAATCCAAGGGAAAAGTACCCCATATAACTATGGCTTATGCTCATTTCAATTTTCATAAGCCTTTGCAGATTTTAGGTTTCTCCGCCCAATCATGTGTTATAGGCTAAGACAAAGTTATTTCTCGTTAATATTAAGAGTAAAATTTTCCACATAAGCTTAAGGGACATTGACAACTGAGACAAAATGCTCTCAGGCACTTTTATCGTGGCTTGTCAGTGTTAAATCTTTTTTAGTATAATCACTTTTCAGAGGAGAATTTTTCTGTTTTTTTCTGGCCGGAATTTCAACAGATATGGGGTAAGAAAGGATTTTTTATAATCCAGGTTCTAAATCCTATGACATTCAGGCTCAGAAGTATGGTTCGATTGGATCGAATGCAGCAGAGATTTAATGAGACAAAGTTACTATTACCATTAATGTCATGAAGTGGTTGGTGTTTGTCTTCTTTGCAGAAACAGAAGAAAAAAGGAAGACGGTAAAGAGATGGAACATGAAGGACAATTTCTGAGTTTTTTTATCACTCTTAAATCCAATGGAAGTGGGAAGTACATAAGCATTCAGGAAGCAAGTAAATCTATTTTTATTACACCAGAGGGATCCTTTAAAGAGGGTTGGGGGAATATTTCCCAAAAGTTTATAACTATATCAATGAGACAAACAGAGAGAAGAACTCCCTCCCTGGCAGAAACAGACAAACAGAAACCGTGTACAAAGCAGCCTCAAAAACAGCAGATGGATAACTAAGTAGACAAAAACGTCAAAGATAACAGCAAGAAACACAAAATATATGTAACAGATGGGTTCAGCCAAGCCAGCATCAGATTTTGCTCAGCAGATGCCTAGTTGGAAATTTTCAATTGCCACCAAAAGAGACACCAAATTTGAATGATGTGAGGAAATGGGCCTGAAGCTGTACCATACACTAGGGAGATCAAGGATATATATGATGGAGACAAAGCTCAGGTAAAGTCTATGGGAGGAGACTCGGAGCATTTTTCAGTTTTGATAGGGTTGCATCAAGGATCATCCCTTGGCCCATTTTTATTTGCTTGGCGATGGATAAATTGACGCGGAAAAATTCAAGGTGGATAGTCATGGTGCATGTTATTTGCAGATGACATAGTCATGGTTGACAAGACTCATGGTGGTGTTAATGCTAAATTGAAGGTTTGGAGACAGACTGTGGAGTCTAAAGGGTTCGGATTGAGCAAAAGTCAGGACCAAGAGCACATACTTGGAGTGCAAGTTCAGTGACGTGACTACTAGGCTGATGTGGAAGTGAAGCTTGATACACATGTCATCCAAAAGAGAGGATGTTTCAAGTAAATTGGATCTATTACCAAAGAAATAGAGAGTTTGGCCATGATGTCACCCATCGTATTGGTGCAGGGTGGACGAAGTGGAGGTTAGCATCTAGAGTCTTGTGCGATAAGAAGGTACCACCAAACCTTAAAGGCAAGTTCTGCAGAGAAGTGGTTAGACCGGCTTTGTTGTATCTCGCGGAGTGTTGGCATGTCAAGGACTCTCATGTTCAAAAGATGAAAGTTGTGGAAATGAGGACGTGGTGATGGATGTTTGGGCATACTAGGAGCCGGGATTTTTCGTAAGCGGTGTCACCTTTCAAAATGAGAAAATAAATAAAATAATATAAATAATATTTTTTTTAAAACACAAATAAAGCACAATTCATGTATATTGTTATAATTTTTTCTAAAAAAACAAAAAAAAAAGCACATTATAATTTTTTTCATGAGTTTATTTTTATTTTTTTTGAAATGTATTCAAATAAATTTCCTTGATAATATTATACTAAATTTTTGTTTATACAAACAAAATACCAAATAATTACTAAACAAAGAAGGTCAAAGAAGAAAAACATAAAAGATGTGACTGTGTAGGATAGAACAAGCAATCTAGCCTAAGAAATTTCAGCACAAAACCACCTAAGCTACGCGCTTCTATTGTTCAAGCAGTGTCACTTTTACTATATAGACCTTTTATGTTTGCTTTTGTTTCATAATCGTATATACGATTTAGCCATTTTTTTGGGCAAAGCAGTGTCACATGACACCCCTTTCCCCTTCCTGACTCCGCCTGACTAGGAGAGATAGGATTTGAAATAATGATATTCGAGACAAGGTAGGAGTGGCTTTGGAGTAGGACAAGATGCAGGAAGCGAGACTGAGATGGTTCGGGCTCGTGAAGAGGCAATGCAAGGATGCCCCACTGCAGAAGTGTGAGAGGTTGGCTATGATGGTTTCAAGAGTGGTAGAGGTAGACCGAAGAAATATTGGGGAGAGGTGATTAAATATGACTTGTTTCAGCTTACCGAAGACATGACCTTTAGACAGGAGGGTGCAATGTGTTATCTTGTTGTTTGTTCATATTAGTACTCGTAGTATTGCTCTCGTCGTTTCTTGGCCTTCGATTTCTGTAACTACCTGTTGTTTCTTGTACCACGATTATCGTATTGTTCTGTTGTAGTTTCTGTTTTGTTGTTATATGTTGTTTTTATAATTATCTGTTGTTTCTTGTGCTTTCGTTACTCCTTTTTGGGACTGCTTTAGACTATTTTTCCTTAAGTGGAGGATCTATCTGAAACTGAGGTAGGGGTAAGGTTTGCAAACACTCTACCCTCCCGAACCCCACTTTGTGGGACTAAACTGGGTATGTTGTTGTAGAACTTACAAATTTTTAAATGAAAGACAAATTTTATACTAGCATCTGAATATTAATATGTGCATTCAGATTCAAACATCTAAATCTTAATGCACATCTTAATATTTAATATTTAGATGTGTATTCATATCCAGATGACTTAATCTTCATGTAAATTAATGGAGCCTAACGATACTAACAATGTAAAAACAGAAAATCTACCATGAATTCTATGTCATTTGCAATTGCTATTTACACCAAAAACAAGTATAGAGACACATCTGTACTTAATGCTAATTACAGGTTCACTTTTGCTTTCAAAAATTCGACCACTCCTTTCCTTCCAACAGAACCACCAGGCAAATAATCTAAACATTGAGTTAATATCAGCTGCAATATCCTTCCTTAATCAGAAGTAAAGACTCTTTAAACATCTAAACAGAAAGAGAATTTGCTCTACATTACAGACAATCAAGGCCAACTGTGCTGGCAGTGACACTCAGTCACTTGACCACTATTTACTTCACTTTTACAGCAGATCATAACAAAATCAAATAGGACAACTTAAGTACATTTAACTTTGTAAAGAGTACCATAACATCCATCAAATCAAAAAGAAAAAGATATTGTTTTCTTTGCACTAGTCAAACTATATTCTTTTCTTGACAACTGATATGCCCACTGAGCTCTCCTCGTATACCACACCCTCATTTACCCAAGATGTTTAAGTATAATACACTGGAAAACAATATTTTAAAGAACTACAAGATAGACTGACAACCACATTATTCATTGAGACCTCAAACTCCCAACATAGACAAGATATCTTTACATCAACAAGATCATTCACACCTTACGTCAAACAGATCTTAGATAGTCAACTACCATATGCATCCAGAGATAGTTTTGTGCTAATTAGGTGTATCCTCACGGTATGCCAGTGTATACAAAATGTAGAAAATTGTCAGTTTAGAAAACCTGTAGTTTTAGGTAACCACTAACTTGCTTTAGACACAATTATTTTCAAGAGAAGTAATATTAAAATGAATGGATCCAAATAGAGCAGAATGATTATGGAGGATTCGCATAGCTGTCTAATTGATTGACTGTAGCAGTATCATCACATCACACCTAAATACTCCATGCACACCCCACATCCAAAGTAAAAATGATTTAAAATATGCATAACCTCTCATACATATCTGACACCCATTGCTGGTCCACATAACATACTTTGAACAGATTATGAGAGATATCCATTTCACCAAGTTGTGTACAAATGTTTATAGTGCCTTCTAGGCTACTGAACTTTTCGAGGTTGAAAGATAGAATAGTTAGGATTTTAATACACTGATGATAGCCAGATTTGAATTTAACAAATTCCTTAAAAATATTTTGAATGGTGAGGATGCAAAAGCTAAAGTTGGAGAAGGTGACTTAAGCTGGAAGTAATTTTTACATCGAAGTTCTCCCAGGCAGCAAAATCCCTATAAGTTTCAAGATAAATGACCTAGTTGAAAGATATAAATGTACTCACTTACAGCAATAGTACTGAAAAACTAAGGGTCTGTTTTTGTTTGGACATGCAATTTGGATTTTAAGTTGTATTTTTTGCTCATTAACATAAAAAAAAAACGTAAGTTGTGAATTTTTTAACAAAATTACCCCAAATCTTTATACAATCTTACCAAATAAGCAAAAATTCATAACAAAAGTATAATACACTATCACAAAGTTACTTCTTAAGAAAATACAATATTTACTGATCGAACTTTAGTTCAATAAAATTGAACATGAGTTGTAGTGTACTACTCTTTAATATAATCCTCCCACATAGTATGGACAATCTCCTCACGTTGAGGATGCATTTCTTGATATAAATGGTTTAAAGGTTGGTGAGAGTAACAATATCAACTAAAAATTGGTATTGGTTGGTGAGAATAATGGTTATATCCGACATAAATGGTTATAGTTGGTAAAAATAATAATATTCAACTATAAATTTGGTTGGTAAAAGTAATGGTTATTCCAATATAAATGGTATAGGTTGGCAAGAGTAATAATATCAATTATAAATTTTGGTTACATATGAAATAAATGGTTGGTAGATGTAATATGGTGGATTTTTTTATTACAAAAAATAAACTTGTGGGTCAATTTTTGTATTTGAAATATATGAAATAATAATATAGAATTCACAAATTAAGCTTTTCGGAGAATTCGGGATTTCATCTCATGATTTAAAATAATGAGATGAAATCGTATGTCCAAATATTGATTTCATCTCGTGATTTCAAATTACGAGATGAAATCGCATGTCCAAACACCTACTAAGAAAGAAAATTATGCGTATCACATTCCTTTGCAACGAGCCTAGTCAAGATCAACAGAAAGGCAAATGTATCCATGGTTAGCAACTTAGCGAAAGCTCATGCCATTAGAAACCTGATTAGTTTTTCGGTTTGCAAAAGAAAATGAACGGACAACATAAACGGTTTAAAAGGATCCCACATCCCTTTGACAGTTCATTCAAAACAAGGTTTTTAGGTAAATGACTCAATTTGATAGTCAACTTTATGTTTCGGGAGATGTCCCTACTGATACTCAACTGGAAAAATATTGCAAAGAAGTAAAAGGAAGGGCACATGGCAATCCTAATCACCAAATGGACAGGGAGAAACTTGAATTTAATGGAAAAGAGACTCATATCTTACTTCTAAAACTGCATCATGCATTTTAAGTTCATTCACAATATTCTTCTGCAGTTCACTAATGCCAACCTTCGCATCGTCATCATCAGTACACACTTCTGCAGCTTCATACCTGCAATTTGTTTCATTAATATATATATTACTAACAAATCTCTTCGCAGAAGAAATGGAGGGGGGGGGGGGGCGGGGACAAAGAGCATTAAAACCACTACCCCAGGATGTAGTGTATGGAAAAACATCAGGAGATTATGGACAAAATTCAACGTCATTATTTCATTCAGAGTGGGTGATGGAGTGAAGATTGATTTTTGGAATGAGCTCTAAATAGGTGATGATACTCTAAGAAGCACTTTTCCTCAACTATACATCATTAGCATTCAAAAAAAAATACCACTGTATCTCAGAGTTGGAGCCAACAAGGGTGAAACCTGATTTTTAGAAGAGCTTTGAATGACTGGGAAATTGATGGAGTAGCAGGCCTGCGTAAGGTTTTAAACTCCTTTTCAGGTATCTCTATGGGGCCAGACAAACCAGTTTGGAGTCTACATAGTAGAGGTTTTTTTACCGTAAAATCTTGCTACTGGAAGATGAACAACAGGCAGTCTTTGATAGATATGGAAGTTAATTTGGAAAGTCAAAAGCTCACTGAAAGTCTCATGTTTCGCTTGGCTTGTGATCAGAAGAGCATGTCTAACTCATGAGGTGTTACAAAGTAAGAGGTTTACAGATTTTCTCAAGGTGCTTTATGTGTAATCAGGAAACAGAGGTAAATAGTCATTTGTTTCTACACTGCAAAATAGCTGCAAATATGTGGAACATGTTCTTACGTATTCTGGAAGTAAGTTGGGTAATGCCTGAAACCACCCTGGAGCTACTCAACAGTTAGAAAGGAATTGGAAGAAGAGGGCAGAGCGAAGATTGGTGGATGAACATTCCAATTTGTATCTGGTGTACTTTATGGAAGGAAAGAAATACCAGATGTTTTGAAGGCAAAAGCTGCAATGCACAGAAGATCAAAATGAAATGCCTAAGCCTTTTATTTTTTTTGTGTAAACAGAATATGGTGGGGGAGGTAGTAACTCTAGTTGATTTCATAGGCAAATTGTAAAGCTTTTTAGTTTTTGTGAAGAATGTGTCCCACACATTGTGGGTTTTAAGTGTCCCACCTCATCATTCTTTAGATGATGATTTTTTGTGAATACAAAGTTACTTTCTCAAAAAAAAAAAAAAAAAAAAATAGACCCCAAAAGTCCCACATCTCTAGCAAAAAAAGGTTGCATAGAAGAAATTCATTACAAGAAAAAGTACATAGAATCCATTCACCAAAAGAGACCTAAAAATGAGGGTATAAGGAACACTCATTTTTACTCCCTAAACTATGGGTAGGGGATTATCTCACCCCTGGGACTTGACTAAATACCCAGACTTCTTGCCTAAATACCCAGACTTCTTGCAAAAACTTAAGCACCGAAATAACTGATAATCCGGATGAAAATACTTCAAAGAAAAGAAAAAAAAACTATACTCCTTCCGTCCCAATTTATGTGAAGTGTTCGACTGGGCATGAAATTTAAGAAGGAAAAAAAGAGACTTGAAACTTGTGGTATGAAATAAGTCATAGAAAATTTTTGCCTATAAATTATCTCGTCAAGGGTGAAATGGGAAGTTTGAAGTTAAGTTGTCACTAAATATAGAAAGATGTAATTCTTTTCTAGACTGTCTAAAAAGGAAAGAATATCATATAAATTGAGATGGAGGGAGTACCATATAGTGGAAGGTAAAAGGAAACCCATAAAAATAAGAGAGCAAATAAAAAGTTAAGCAAAAGAGCAAGAAACATGATGTTCTTGTAGAAGTTTTGAGTTCATCGTCGAAAAGAATCAAGACAGATTATTGACTTGTCCCTTTAAAATTACATCTAGGATCAAAGAGGAATTAAAGGTTGATTACAAGAAAAAAGCCAAAGAAGCAGAGTATGTAAAGGTCATTCAGTTAATGGTTGTTTTTTAATCCTGAAAAAACACTGTTTTCATGTATATTTTTCCCCTCCACATCTTTAATGTTTTATTTTACCTGAACATGCCGATATTTTAGCAGACATTCCCAATGACTTTAAAAGGGTAAAGCAATTCACTTGTCATACCCAGGCTGTAAATTGGAAATCACCCAAGGAATAATGAATTTCTTACTTCTTGTACAATTTGGATAGAGATTTGTAGTACTACTTCTAATACATTTGACCAACTAACAAAATTAAGATACTCTTCAATGAAATGGACTAAGCCCATAGTCATTCAAATGTTAGAATGCCATTCTCTTTCACTTTATCTGTTAATTCCCATTTTCTTTCATAAAAGTCAAGAAACATAAAATCCATCACAAAAATCCTTATTCGTCTGGAGAGAAAAAGAAACAGTTATACAATAAAGGTGGCTGTTTTCTTGATTTTCTTATGAATGGAAATAAACTGAGTACTTCTATGAAATAAAAATGAAATCCCCAAATAAACACAAACGACAATGTCATGAATATGACGTTAGTAACAGAATTATTAGGGCTAAGTCTAATTTAATCAAGCCAACCAGGTCCTGTGAGTTCTTGTAATTTTTAATTCCAGTATTTGCCTACAAGTCCTTTATGTTTTTGGCTTTGTTAGGAGCTGGCTAGGTGACGTGTCCAAATCCAGTACTTCTATGAAATAAAAATGAAACCTCCAAATAAACACAAACGACAATGTCATGAATATGACGTTAGTAACAGAATTATTAGGGCCAAGTCTAATTTAATCAAAACCAGGTCCTGTGAGTTCTTGTAATTTTTAGTTCGAGTATTTGCCTATAAGTCCTTTATGTTTTTGGCTTTATTAGTAACTGGCTAGGTGACGAGTCCAAATCCAGCTGCAGATTAGTCCTTTTTATAGTTGTTGTACAGGTTTACCGAAATATCCAATTTCCTTCTCTTTTTCCTTCTTTCTCATTTCTGCATTTCACGATTGAAGCTTGTAGAGATATGATACCTGGGCCTTACTCAACCTTAAAAGCTAGCTCATGAGCGGAGGTTTGTTCAAGTCCATATAAAGAGACCAAATTCCCATCCCTCTACCGATGTGGGACATCTTAACACTCCCCCGCATGCCCCGACCTCAACTGGAGCGTGAATACTTCTAAATGGGGGTCATCATCGGTGAACAACAAATTGGGATGGACCTGGGGTTTGATACCATGTGAGAAATATATGAAAAGAATATTATTGGTTTGTTGCCGTTTCTACATTATTAAATTGAAACCTATTTATACACACTAGAATACAATCCTTTATCAAGTAGGATACTATTTATTATTCCTAATTCTATTTGTATTCCTATTCCTATTCTAAATAGAATTGTATAAACCTATTCCTATTCTAATAGGATTGTATAAAACCTATTCCTATTCTAATAGGATTGTATAAAGTTATTCATGTTCTAAACCCCCCCCCCCCAATACAACTAATGTACCTAACTTGTTACAAATGTAAGTAATACGAGGACCGACTAGGGGCTTGGTGAGAAATCTGCAAGTTGGTCAATCGACTTCACAAAATTGACAGTCAATCTCAATGTGCTTAATCTTCTCATGAAATACTGAATTTGATTCATAATGCCGATAAAACATAGTGATAAAATTACAGTGTTGACTTCCCAAACCAAAATTGCAAAGACTGTTTCAGACCATAGAGTTACTCACATAATCGACATACAACGTTACTAAACTCCCCCTCAACACCAAAGTGCTCTAAATCTAGTATAAAGTGTATGGATCATGTTGGAATCAATAGATGAATCGATATTAAACAAGTCATTGAAAAATTGGTCGGAACATGCTCATATGCCGGATTATTAGATTTGATGGCTAAAAGTGGTCACAATCTAAGAAATAAAATTATATGGGTAGGGTCGGAATGATGTCACGACCCAACTAGAAAATAGAAATTATATAGGATCATTTGAATTGATGGAACGATCCCATTGAAAAAAAGAAATAATATGGGTAAGGTCGGAATGATAGCACAACCCTACTGAAAAAGAAAACTTATGCGGGTAGAGTTGGAAATCAAATTTGAGGAGTCACCGGAAAGACAAAATGGAACAATGCAAATCAAATCTGAGGAGCCAATGAAAAGACACATGATGTTATGCAACACAGATATGAGAAAATAGTTCAAATAAATCCACGGTACTACACAAATTAAATATGAAAAGTAGTCCATAGAGATGCACTTTGCTACGCAAATCAGATATGCAAAATAAAGTAGTCACTGGGAGGATGACACGGTGCTACACAAATTATATATGAAAAAGTGGTCACTGGAATGATGGCAAGGTGCTACAAAAACTAAATATGAAAAAGTAATCACCGAAATGATGGCACGGTGCTACACAAATTAGATATAAGAAAGTAGTCACCCGAATGATGGCACAATACTACACAAATTAGATATGAGATAATACTCACCAGAAAGATACACGGTGGCCTAACTTTTGCTAACATAATAATTACCGGACGGGCGGCATATATGGATAATAGTCGCCCGCCGGCAGTGGAAGCTCTTTGATTGTTTACCAAGATCGTAGAGGCTCTGATACCATGTTAAATTAGGTTTTGGGCCTAACTCACACCCCAAAAGCCAGCTCAAAGAGAGAAAGATTGTCCAAGCCTTATAAGGAATCCACTCATCTCATTAATCACCAATGTGGGACTTCTGTCATTCTTTAACAAAGTTTATTACTGCTTCATTCGTGACATTGGTATCAGAGAAAGCTTGATTCTTGCATATTATCATGTCGTATAACCAGAAATTCAAAGGAACCAAAGATAGCATGAAGAAGCTTGCAATACAACTCCAGTCTATGGCTAGTGACCATGCAAAACGATTTGAATCCTTGGTATCTAACCAGATTCGGTTCTCAACTCAGCCAAAGGAAACAAAGGAGATGACTCAGGATTCGAGTTGATTATTTCTCAGCTGGAGACTCGCAAAAGAGCATACACTGCAGTCGAGCTTCCTCCATCTCCTAGGTCAATGACGTCCATAGCTCCAGGAAACCTTGTTATCGTGCGTATGGGCAATCCTCTTACTCTCTTGCAGCACAGGTAACTCCTTCCTCCACTACTAGATATCCTGTGGGAAGTGGTTTTACATTTCCTCCTATTTTTTCCTTCCAGAGCAGTCCTCCGCGACCTACTTCAATTCTTCCTTGTGAACCCTACTGTTCCATTGACTACCCAAACTGCTATTCCTTTACCAAACACCACCCAGCTAAATGTTAATCCTCCACTTCTTCCGTTACAAACCTTTGTTCAACCAGAAACACCAAATAAGCCATTCAAAGCCAAGATTAGTTTTCTTCAGTTCAATGTATCTAATCCAAGGGGGTGAGTTAGAAAGTGTGAACAGTTCTTTGAGATTTATCAGATCCCTGGCTAAGTGAAAATGAGCTCTGTTTCAGTTCATATGAGTGATAAGGTTGATGTCTGGTTCAACAGCCACATCTTAGAACAAAAGGGCACCAATTGATTTTTGTTTGCACAGAAGTATGTCAGAGGTTTGGTAATGTGAGACCTTTGGATATTGTTGATGAATTCCACAACAATAAACAAACTGGCAGTATTGATAGCTACGAGGAAAAGTTTGATGAACTTAAGTCTTATATGCTATTGATAAACCCTCTTTTGAACAAAACTCACTTCATTGCTTTTATACTGATTGATAGTGGTTCAACTCATAGTTTTGTGAGCTCTCAGGTGGTCAAGGCCTTAAGACTTGTCTGTAGTCCCTTGTTTTATTAGGATGAAGGTGAAAGTAACTAATGAAGAGGCTATGCATACAGAACATTGATGTTCAGATTTTTTGTGGCAAATGCAAGAAGAACAATTTTATTTTGACATTAGATTGTTGCAAGTTGGTGGATGTGATTTGGTGCTAGGTATGTACCGGACAGATGTGGTTTACCCGGTTGTACTAAGTACTAAACCACACAGTCTGTCCCAGTGTTGTGAAAGGCACTCGCCTTTCGCCAAAGGCGATAAGGCGAGGCGAAGTGAAATAGGCGAGATATGGCGACAATAAGGCAATGGCGAGGCGAGGTGGCAGCGCCTCTTTGACTTAATAATATTAGTCAAAAACTCAAAATTAGGGTTTTCTCAATCGTCACGACATTGCGACCTCTTCTCCTCAGTCGCAAGTCGCGACTTCTTCTATTCTACTCTTATCCTTCGCGCAAGTCGCGTCTGCTGCCAGGTATGACTACGAGACCTCTTTTTTTCTTCTTCTTTTCAGTTTTTCTCTGCTTCTTCTTCTTCTTCTTTAGTCAGTTCTCTTCTTCTTTTCAATTTTTCTCTACTTCAGTTCTTCTTCCAGTCAGTCAGTCACTATGCTCTGTTTTCTCGTGGTAGTGAACAATAACTGATGCTCTGTTTTGTGCTCACTGCTCTATCTATATTAAAAATAAATAAATTAGTCCTTCTATAATTATTTCTTCCCTACTTAATTTAGTTTTATACTAATTAATATAGTATTTATTTGTTCATAAATAGTGAATTCACTGGAGTCGGATGCTAGCAAAATGAGGGACATTTGATGGATATTTATATATGCAATTAAATATTTTTAATTTTTGGTATTAATTGACGCCTCAATTCAAAAAAGTGAGCGCCTCGCCGCAAGGTGAGGCAGGCCCTTGTCGCCTTTCGCCATAGGTTAAATCACATTGTTGGTTATCAGGATGAGAACACACTCTTCCCAACCGAGGGTGAAAAGCTACTGAAATTGTTCAACAAACACCTTAGTGGGACAGATGTTGTTTGCACCATGGGTAGCTACAATCGATAATCGAAGGCAGCAGGTCCCTCAAGAGATAACAATTTTGTTATAAATCATTTCAAGAGACCTTTGATGAACCAAAGAAATTGCCTAACAGGCCTTGTGATCACAACATTCCATTGTTGTGAGGAGCACGACGTTTACATTTAAGTAGGGTATTCCTTTGACCAAAAGAATGTAATTGAGAGCATTATTGATGATATGTAAGCTCTCAAACTGTAGTACCTAGTCATTCATGCTTTTCATTACCAGCCCTACCTTTTAAAAAGAAAAAAAGTACTTGGAGATTGTGTGTTGACTATAGAAGGTTGAATTCATTAACTGTGAAAAACAAATATCCCATCCCCATGGTGGAAGATCTTCTAGATGAGTTGTATGGGTCTAAAATATTATGTAAGGTGGACTTAAGGTCAATGTATCACCAAGTGAGAATGAGAAGGGCGGATGAACATAAAGCTGCTTTTAGGACCCATCATGGATTGCAGCAATTCAGGGTAATGTCATTTGGCCCTACTAATGTCCCTATCACTTTTCAATCATTAATGCCCCAAGTCTTTGGAGCATATCTCAGGAAGTTCATATTACTCTTTTTTATGATATTTTGATTAACAGTGCATCATCAAATGATCATGTGAAATGTGTTAGAATTGTTGAAGGAGAATCAGTTGTTTGCCAAGGTGTGTAAGTGTGTTTTAGGACAGAAACAAGTAGAATATCTTGGACACATCATCACTAGAGAAGTGGTCAGTAATGGAAACTTGGCCCGAACCAGTTTTTTGGGAAGCGAGAAGCGGAAAAAGGGCTCGCTTCATAGAAGCGTGAGGTGAAGCGCACGCTTTTTTCAAATAAAGTGGTATTTAGGATAAAAATAAAAAATATTAAATAACTGAAATAGAGGTAACATATTCTTAGATTAAAAGGTAAATAGATAGTCAATAATCCTCACAAGTCATAACATTTAAAGCAAATACATAACTAAATCACAAAGGATCAAACTCCTATTATTCATTGTGATATTGAATAAGAAAATACAACTTACTACAAGCAAAAATAGAAAAGTAAGTCAGTAACGAAACAGAAAAAAAACTAAGGAAAATAAATTTAGAGACGGAACAGAGCAGCAGCCAGCAAAACCTAAAAAAAAAAAAAAAAAAAAAAAAAAAGCAGAGCATAGCATTACAAACAGACAACAGTAACTCAGTCACAACAACAAAAGACAAAGGGAAAAAAAATATAGAGATAAAACATAGCAGCAGCCAGAAAAACAAAAAAAAAATAAGAAAACAAAGCAGCAGTGACCAAAGAGAAGAAGAGAAAAAAACAGAGGAGCAGTCGACCAGGAAAAGAAGAGAATTAACCTGTAGAGTGTAGCAGCAGTCACAGCAGTCGACCAAGGAGGAAAAAAATTGGAAAGATGCTGCCCAAGTATATTACAGAAATTTAAAAAAAAAAAAACTTGCATAAGTTTTTTTAAAAAAAAACTAACTAGCACTTATTTCATTAAAGCGAGCTTTTCATCGTTTTTTTTAAGCGCACTTCTTGCTTCGCCTACTGCAGCGCTTGCTTTTTCAGCGGCGCAGTGCTTGCGCCTTGCCTCGCTTCGCGCTTTAAGCCATTTCTTGTCGCTTTTCACAACACTGGCCCGAAGATAGCAATCTGAAGGAGTTGAGGGGATTTCGCATTGATCAGCAAGCCTTCACTTCATACCAAAAAGGGCATTTTCTTGGAGTGATGAAGCCACTGAGGCACTTCAGGAGCTGTAAATTGCTATGTCCTCTGTACCAGTCTTGGCCTTACATGATTTTGGTAAACCATTCATTGTAGAAGTTGATGATGTGGAACTGGAGTTGGGGCAGTCCTCATGAAAGACAAGTAACATATTGCTTATCTCAGTAAAGTACTGAGCAAAAAGCGGTCAAGACTTATCAATTTATAAAAAGGAGTTGATTGACTTGCTTATGGCAGTGAGGAGATGGAGACACTACCTCCATCCTCACCACTTTATTACTAAAACTGACCATTTAAATCATAAGTTTTTGCAGGATTAGAAAATTTTCACTTCATTACAACATAAGGGCATACCAAGCTTATGGGGTTAAAATTTAAGAAATCCATTACAAGAATGGTGTGGAAAACACGGCTGCAGATATCTTTTCTAGGGCATAAAGAAGTTAATTGCAGTGTTATCAGTCACGTGCCGCCTAAGTGGATAGAGGAGATCCTAAACAGTTATGAAAAGAGTACAAGAAGTTGTCCAGTTGTTAACTCAGTTTCATCTAGATACTTCACCTATAGAGGATGTTGCTATACAAAATGGTTTACTAAGGTTGCAAGGCAAGACTTGAATTAGAAATGGTAGTGGACTAAGACAACAATTGGTGCAACAAGTGACTGGTCTTGGCTGTATATTGATATAATTCACAATAACCATTTAGCTACCAAGGTGTCTCCTTTCAAGATCTTGTACGGATATGACCCTCCACAAGTCACTTTTGAGTTGATATCTCAATCCAAAGTGGTTGCAGTGGTTCAATGGTAGCAAGAAAGGCAGGTGATGGCTAAGGTTCTAAAAAGAACCGGAAGTTGGAGACTAGGTGTATATTAAGTTACAACCATACATGTAAACCTCTATTGCCTTAAGGAGTAATTTGAAACTCACTTCAAAGTATTAGGCCCTAAAGTATGATCAAGTAGATCAGTTATTGTTGCTTATGAAACTTCCTCCCACATCTAGAATTCACCCTATCTTTCACATTTCCGAATTGAAGGAAAGGATAGAGTCCAATGTAATTCCTACTATTGAGCGTCCAATGTGTCATTTAACCAATTGTTATTCTGGATCACAAAATAGTAAAAAATGGAAATGCAATTGCAACACAAGTGTTCGTGCAAATGGGACAATTTGCTCCCTGAAGAAGCTATTTGGGAGATTACAGTTTCCTAATGTTAAGTCATTTAGATCCTGTGAGTTCTTGTAATTTTAATTCCAGTATTTGACTTAAGTACTTCATGTTTTTGGGTTTATTAGTAACTCTATCCAAATCCATCTATGGAGTTGTTGTACTGTTTTATCGAGATATCATAAATGAAATATCAAATTTCCTTCTCCTCTTCTATCTTCTTTTCCCTTTTCATTTCAGCATTTCAATTAATTGAAGCTCATTACTGCTTCATTCGTGACACAATGCTACTTACTTCACATTTATTCAAATGACATATCCCCAGAGTACCAAAAAGAAGAAGAATATGCATACTTACTGAAACAAATTCTACAAACAATTAGAATTTGAAACACGATTATAGTACCAGAACTCGAACAAATATTGAAACATATTTTCAATAAATTTATTAATCTAAATAAAAAAAGCAAAAAGAGAGTGAAAGTACTGACCCTTGAACGAATGCCTTGAGAAAGTGAACATCTTGAGCAATGTAATGGCGGAAAGTATCAATATTCAGAGTTCCAGAAGCCAAGCAAACGACAAAAGGAGTGTAAAGTGCAAAAGTAGACTCTTTCTTAAAATTGATCCAACACCTCCTCGCTACACCCAATCTTTCCTCAATTAGCGACGCCATTGTAGGAGGAGTAATCGCCGATCTCAAATAGTGAGAGGGACGAGAATAGAATCGGAAAATCGAGTTGGAACTGAAGAAATTGAATACTGGATTTGGAATTGGTAGCCTAAGAGGCGATAATAATAATAATAAGGAGCGCATATATACAAAGGTAACTTAGTGTTTGTAGTATTCTACTTTGAACATGTATAATATGGATGGAAAGGGAGGGTTTGTTTGGTGTTTTGGTGATTTGCCACTTGGAACAAGGAGTTTCTAAAAGGGTCAAGACACAAACTACAATATTTTTGTTGTTAAAATAACCTTTCTTTTTATTAACTTGAATAATTGTGATAATTATGTGTATGTATATACAGTGTTTGATCCTTTGTAGGACATCTGGAACTTAGGTTTATGTAATGTAAGGTCCTTAGTTTGTGGGGGACAATTGTTGTATTAAGCATGGTAGTGTATGTAGTATGTAATCTAGTTTCAAGTGAAAGTTTAATAAGATTACAAAGAGTTTGAGAATAGTGAATATTTATTTTGTACACTAATTTACTTTTTTAAAAAAAAAGAGAATATTTGAAGATATGAATAGTTAGTTTGAATAAATATAAGAGTTTGGGAGAATACAATATTATCTGTTTAAACCCAAAAATGGACGTGATGATAAATATTTATCCTCATCAAGACTAGTCAGCATCAACTCAATAATATGAAATAAATGCAAAAAGTAAAACAAGAATGACATAAGAAATAAGAGCGGAAAACTTATTCATTATAAAACATAACTCTAAAACTTGATTATCACGTGTATAAGTCATTATTGTATTGAAAGATTATTAAAAGTCTCAGTCTTTTGTTTCTCAAATAGAACAAACCATAAAATAAGGAACAAAAGGGCCCGCTAGGATGACAAGCAGTTACTCTCAAAGCCTCAGATATAGAATAAGAAGAGGATCACACGGGTCCGGGCTTGGAACCTACAAAAGTTTAGAAACAAGGAGTGAGTACCAACCAACACGGTACTCAACAAACAACCTAAAAAATAAGGCAAAACTTGCTAAAAACGAGTACTCATTCATCCCAATCGAACCTCTTCAAACTACAACATACATAGAAATCGGAACAACCTAACAATTCACAATCACCATTTTAGTTTAGAATTCAAGTTCTTGAATAACATTGTTATTCGTCAATCAAATCTCAAATTTTGTTGTTAAAACTTCATAAATAATCAAATGAAAATGAAGTTTTAGGATCACAAAAGCTTACTCAAATGACTTAGCACAAGAAATCATTTCAAAATTGCCTCCGATGATTTTTAAAAACTCAAAATGGAGAAAATAGATAAAACCCCAAAAATGACTGGCATAACCTTCTTTGAAGTCGCTTAAGCGAACCTAGCAAAACTAGGGGTCTCACTTTTGTGAATCAGGTTGCGCTTAAGCAACTGTCACTAAAGTGAACCTAGCGAAAGTTTGGCCTTCACTTTAGCAATGACACCTTTGCTAAAGCGAAAGACCTATCGCAAAACCACAGGATACAAAACTTAGGTACAAGAAAAATGAGCCAACTCTCAAAACATCGGAAAAATCCTTGAAATTCGTTCGAAATCTATACACACAAATTAAATATGCAAATCAACTATACTCGATGTTTCGAACTCAATGGAACCATCAAATATGAATTTTGAGATCACCTATAAAAAGTCTTGAAAGTCAAAAGAAAAAATTATAATGCCTAAAAAGGCAAAATCAAACTTGGCACCTCTGAAATTTCAATCAAGACCTAAATTCATCTCCGCGAATCCAAACGAACTCTCAGAATTCCGACTCTAGCATCTGAACCCTGAATGTTCACCAAAATCAATCTAAAGGCTAAAATCTCAATAATTACCAACTTAGGACCTCAAATCCTTGATAAGACGTTACATCTAAAACTGAAAATTCTCTTAAACTAATTTCCACATTTTGGGATTGATCAAAAATTGAATTTCATTCCAATACTTGAAACTTTAAAAAAAACACCGAAAATCACTTTTTAACAGCATTAGCATTTCAAATTCCAAAATTCTCAAAATTCACAACTTTTAACTCACAATTCGAAACTATTTTTAAAACTCATTCAAAAGTGACTTTAGGATAATAGAGGGAGGGGTAAAATAGCAATTTTACATTAAAATTCAGAAATGACCGACCGAGTCATTACATTATCCACCACTAAAAATCATGTTTGCCATCGAACATAAAATAAAAGAAAGGACCTAAAGCCTAAAAAATTGAGGATATTTGGCACCCATATCAGACTCTGAGGGGACTTCCCCTCACCAACTAAGTAGTGCATCCACTACACCTTCACTAAAGCAAACTTCTTGGTTCTAATCTTTCGGACATGCCTATCTAAGCTGTCTATAGGATCCTCAAAGAAAATTTATACCTAACACAATCGAATCAAGAATTTGCATATGAGACTCATCCGACATATATTTCTGAAGCATGGAGAAATAAAACATAGGATGTACAACTGAAAAGTTAAGTGGCAAGGCTAACTTATAGACCATCTCTCCCACTTAGCTCAAAATCTCAAAATGGACGATTAATCTAGGCTAAGCTTAACTTTTTTTCTAAACTTCATTACACCCTTTATAGATGACACTCGAAGCCAAACATGATCACCCTCCATAAACATTAGGGCTCTAACTCACCGATCAACCTAGATATTCTATCAACTCTAGGTTATCAACAGTCTACCCTGAATCATACGGACCTACTCCTTGAAATCTGTTTATAAAGAATACATCTCGATCAAATCTAACCAACCGATCAGATATCTACACCATTTGTCATGTAATACCTTAAATAAGGTCATCTGAATACTCGAGTGATAATTGTTGTTGCAGGCAAACTCTGCTAAGGGCAAATATTGATCCTTTATAGCACCAAAATTAATCGCACAAGCTCGGAGCATATCATCTAACACATGAATCGTCCACTTGGACTGGCCATCTGTCGGAGGGTGAAAGGTTCTCATATCTAACTGAGTGCCCAAACCGTATTGCAAATCCCTTTAGAAATTCGAAGTGAACAATGTACATCGATAAGAGACAATAAAAACAAGGACTCCATGTAGCTGGGCTCACTTCTCCACCGTATACTTAATCTAAACCGAGATGAAATGAAACTTTATAGTGATTCACTCCTATTCCAAGTAGGAATAGGCATCCACTGAGATATACCTCCCCACTATTGGTGCTCATAAATGACCTATTGGAAAGTCAAGCATCTTTACACAAAGTCTGCATTATCTCTCTTCATGCCACACCATCAATAATGTTGACTCAGAACATGATATATCTTCGTCACTCCCGGATGAATGAAATATAATGAACAATGGGCCTCCTATAGAATCAATCGAATAAACTTCCCACCTTGGGCACACAAGTCCTGTCTTTGATCCTCAAGACACCATTACAATCAAGGATAGCCTCCTTGGATTTCGCTCTCAACACTTTGTCTCGAATAAGGCATAACTTCTATCACCAAACTAGTGTTCACAGATCTGCTCAACTAAGGAATAATGGTCCTCTATAAAATCAATTAAACCACCACTCTCCTCAGAAAATCTGTAATCGGATGAGACTATTGGCTAACCTCTGAAAATCTCTAGCCAATAGTCTCTACTCAACATTGATAGCGGCTAGACTCACCATACTAAAAGTCTTCCTACCTAAAGCATCACTAACCATATTAGCCTTTCTTGGATGGTACAAAATGGTGATATCATAGTTCTTTAGTAGCTCAAGTAATCTGCACTACCTCAAGTTCAGATGCCTTTGACTAATGTTTGGAATTTGGTGTCCAACCCTTCGCTCTTGCAGGGCTGGTGGCCGCATTCACGAATGGTAAGTTTTGGGGACCCCCACGTTCATGGAGGTTCAACCGCGTTTACTGACTCTTCATGAAAGGTTAACAGTTGGCATCTACGGTAACCCTTCCACATTTACGAAGGGTCTATTCATTAAGGTCCACAATTACGGACAGGGGTCCACGCTCGCTGAGGACCCTTGGATATAATGTTTTCCAAAATTAAGGTTTCAACCCCATTTCTCAATTTTTTTATTATTGGGAGTCTTGGTGTGGTGATTTGGAGAAGGTTTTTGAAAAGAAATATTTGGGTTGTCGTGATTTAGAGAAGGTTTTTGAGATGAAATATTTGGATAACGATTATTAATTTTAAATTATCATTTACCCATTGTTATTTATGATTATAAGTGTTCAAACCAAGGTTTTGAAATGATAAATTGGGGGGTTTCAAGAACTTGAATTCTTGAAGTAAAATGTGATTGGGAACTTATTTTACCTCCTTTTTCAAAATGGGTTTCTCCAATAAGTTCCAAATGTCTTTGGAAATATTTTATAAGTAAATATTTTCATATTCAAACCTCATTTTATGAATTGGGTTTTGAGTTGAGATTATTAATTTTTCGAAGTGTGTGATTTTGGTGTTATTATTTCTTGAATCTTATTGTGATTACATGTCAGAGTATATTGTGTGGATTTGAACATTGTCCAGAAAAGAAAGGCTTAGGCTTCAAATTGACTTTTGATTGAATTAAGGCACTAATTTCTAAGCCTTGTAAAACTTGTAGAATCTTTTATTTTCCTTCATTCTGTGTTGCGGGACTAATGAGAATGAAGTGATGTGTTCAATTATTTCACTTGATTGATCTTAATGAATAAAAATAGAGTATTGAAAAAGTCAATGTGTTGATAATAGTGCTTGTGAGTTGCACTTTTGTGGATCCTACATTATTGATTGATGAAATATTTTATGGGATCATTGTGGATTTGAATTGCCTGAGTTTTTTGTCTTTTTTTTATGGTGTGAAATTACATAGTTGTATTGATTTATGTGCATCATGGTGAGACATATGATGATTATGCCAAAAGGAAATGGTTTTGGCAAGTGATATTTATATAAATCCAAAGAAAAATAGTTTCAGCTATTGATATTGTGGCGATGAGAAATAGTTTCATTTAGTGATATTGTGCCGATAAGAAATATTTTCAGCAAGTGACATTACATAAAGACGGGGGAAAATGGTTCTGGCTAAGTAAAATAGTTTCGGCAAGTGATATTATATAAATATGAAGGGAAATGATTTCGGCTAGTGATATTATATAAAGCTGAAGGGAAATGGTTTGGCTAGTGATATTGTGCCGATTGGAAATGGTTCCGGTAAGTGTTGACTATTGAGATTGATCTACTTGATAGTTGTTATTGACACACTTGATACTTGTGATTGACATACTAAATATTTATATATTGTTGAACTGTGATGGCTAGGTTATGATTGATAAACCTTGTGAGTTGTGCATTGTAAATTGTTACTGTGGTTGATTCCTATGTAGATTGTAGTTGAGGCGATTCGGTTGGTATGAAAGGAGTACTCTTATTCTATCTTAGGTTTACCTTGTTTAGGCGGGTCCTTACTAAGTACCGTGTTATTTGGTACTCACTCCTTGCTTCTTACTTCTATAGGTTCCAAGCCCGGACCCATTTGTTTTTTATCCCTCATCTATTTCCGAGGCTTTTTGAGGAAACATTGAGAATAAGATGCTTGTCACCCCATCGGGCCCTCGTGTTCCATATTTTATGATTTTTTCAATTTGAGAAATAAAAATATTTATCTTTCAAATTTTATATTGTTATACTAGTGGCTAGTACACGTGACAAACCAGGCTTTTTTAGGAGTATTTCAAAATGACTAAGTTTTTTCATTCTTATATTATTGTTGATTTATTTTTGCATTTTCTTCATATTGTTGGGTTTACGCTAACTCATCTTGTTGGGATTAGACAAGTGTCAACATGTCTATTTTTCTAATCATGACAAAATTAAAGTCTAATTTTCATGTAATTTGATAGTCAAACCTTATTTAAATTGTCAAGTCAACTCAAACAAGCTATTATGGCCTTAATATATTGCAATTGATATATAACATGTCCAAAATTAGTCAAGGGAAATCAATTTCATAATTTTAGGATACTTTTTATGGTGAACTCTTGGTCAATTCAAATCCGAACTTCAGGTCAAAGATCCAAAATCTAAAATTGACTATACGAATGCATTATAATAAACTAGGTAATTTTAAATAATAATCATTATTTTATTGCAATACATTTAGTTGCCTTAAATACAAGCTTTTATATTTCTAAACCCCTTAAATCTAGCCTTAAAATATTGTTGTAATTTTAAATCCAACTTTATATGGCTACATTATATCCTTAGTATTCATAGAGACAAACAGAAAACTATACAAGATTATGGTCAGACCTTTGTAAGCATTTGTAACATACTTCCCACATGCGCATCATGTTCGTGGTTGGTCCCTTATAATCGCAGGGTAAACACCAACACTAGAAATTCAATTATCATGACTTGGTTCAAATAATTTTGAAATACCCCTGAGCCCCTTGGATCCATAAAAAAGCATGTCCACAAGTCAATAAAATATACACTTATGTGAAATTCATCAATGGCACACTAATACACAGAATGTGGGATTGAGCTTTTAATTTATCCCTATAAGATTTCTAAAACATGAGTGCATTCGAAAATCTTTTTGATCCCATTAGGTCTTATCGAGACTACCCACGCTAAGTTTGAAAATGTAATGATTCAAAAGTTCATTTTTAGAAGTTTTTATGAAATTATCATTTTTACCCCTTATAATAGTCGCCTTGAGTCATTTCTGATTGGTTTGTGAAATTTGTTTCGCATTTTAAGTAAAATACTGTAATTTGTGAAAGTTTTAGAGTTTTAAAAGGATGAAGTTGGTTAAATGTAGTTTTTGATATCTTTTGGAGTTTTAAGTTCCATCAGCTTTGAAATGTGAAATATGTTATGGAAGAGTTATAAGTTTCTAATTTGGAGCCTTTTCGTGAATTTGAGATCCTAAGTAGTAAATTGGCGAGATTTTAGCCTCTGGGTTGATTTTAATTAACATTCAGGGTCAGATGTTTGGGTTGGATTTCCAACTCTTATGTTGGATTCATGGTAAAACTTTTACCTAGGGGTCGTTGTTGAATTTTTAAAGGTCTTGAGTTCGGTTTGGCCTTTTTAGGTGTTATGTTAGTTTCTTATGACCTACATGAGATTTGGCCTAAGAGGACCTCAAATTTGTGTTTTAATGATTTCATTGAGTCCGGAGCATCGAGTTTAGTTGAGAAGTACATTTGATTTGTGGGTACGAGATTCTGAACAGATCCGTGTGTCCTTTAGGTGACTTTTATATATTGTGTGCATTGAGTTGTCAGTGTCTAATGACTCCAAAGTTCGTGAGGTTTGGGTTGTGTCTGTAGGCAGTTAGAGACAGACCTCCACATTTGTGGAGAATCTACCGTGTTCGTAGAGCGTCGGGCAGTCGTTTTCACTGAAAAGCTTCCGCACTCGCGGAGTGTCGGGCAGTCGTGTTCGCTGAAAATCTTTACTAATCGCAGAGAGTTATTTTAGGGCAACCAATTACGCATGACCAGGGTTTCACATTTATGGTGTACCCCTGAAGTGTTTTATTCCCAAAATTTGGGGTTTCTTCCCCATTTTTTATTTTTTGATTTGGAGAACTCATGGAAGGCGATTTCAGACGGGAAATTTTGTGATAAAACATTTGGGTATGTAGTTTTGACCCTAAGTCTTCATTTTTCATTAATTCTTTATGATTTTAAACATCAAATTGTGGATTTTGAACTTCAAAATTGTAAGGTTTTTCAAGAACTTGAGTTTTAAGGAGAAATGGAAGTTCGTGAGTGACTTCAACTCCATTTTCAAATTGGTTTTCACCGGTGACTTCCAAATATTGTGGGTAACATTTTCATGTATACATTTCTAAATTTACCCTTCATTTTCTGAATTAGGTTTTGAGTTGATTTGGCCCCATTTTTCAAAATATTTTATATGAGTGTTGTTAGTTTCAAAATCCTATTGTGATTCTATTATTGAATAGATTGTGTTGATTTGGAGATCAAACAGAAAGAGGAGGTTCAAGATTCGAAGAGACTATTTGACTAATTGAGACAAGTGAACTCCCAGTCCTTTGTTAATCTTGTAGAACCTTGTATTTCCTTGATGTACGTGTATTGGGCGTAATTGGGATTTGAGTTGGATTGAATTGTTCATATTGATTAATATATTATAAAAAAAAAGGGGATTAACAGAAAAGGCAATGTGATGATATTTATTGTGTGGTATATTGTGAAAGATTTGAGTGGTGATATTGATTCAATTATTAAGGAAATATTATGTTTGTATTGTATTGACTTGTGAATTGTTATAAGAATTGCCTTCTTCTCTTGATACGTTATTGGTGAAACACTATGATTGTGAATTGCTATGGAATTATCATCCCATCATTATGGTGTGAACATGCCTAATTGTATTGATACTGAAACACTGTAATGAGATGTATTGTGATTGTGTCGAGGTTTTTTTTTTACGAGTGTTATTGATACTGAGGTCTATTATGATTAGTGTTAGTGATACCGAGGTCTATTTTGGTAAGTGAGACCGATGTCGAGGTTTATTCCAGTAAGTGTTATTGATACAGAGGTCTATTTTGGTAAGTATTATTGAGGTTGAGGTTACTTCCGATAGATATATGGATCTTGGGTATTTTATCATGGCATTTGATTTGATACTTTTAATTGATAAACTTGATTATTGTGATTGATAGTTGACGAGTCCTGGATTTGGACTCATTTATGATTTTGTTTACATTGATTTAATGACCTCAAATGCTTAATTTGTGCGAATAACAGATGTAACATCTTTGATTTTCAGGTATATGTTTTGAGGAATAGAGCAAGGACACTAACATATATAAAGGAACAAAATAGGCTAAAGAAATGAAGATGGGCGAGCCTAAGGATGACCAAGATAACTTGGTGTGACAACGAGTGGCTCCTCGGACCGCCTAAAGTTCCAGTATGCCAAAATTTAAAGTAAAGAACCAAGTCGGCGATGAAAGAGAGTAGTCGGCGGATCGCGAGTGATTCTGTGAATCCATGATAGATCGTCCAAAGTTACACACCTTGAGGATGTTGAATACCAAGGCGAAAGGGAGATGGAAAATGGAAGAGACCAAAGGGCGGCTCGCCGAGTGGTTCGGCGAGCCTGATTTTTTTTGCCGAAGGGGCTTTCGTAGCTTATTTTCAGCAACTATAAATACGTTTTTAAATATTCAGTAAAAAAATCTTTTTGTCTATCTTGGATAGTATTATTGAGTTCCATAGTCTGAGAGAGTTTCTCTCCATAGAGTATTATTGAGTTCTATAGTCTGAGAGCGTTCTTATAGTTCTTTTTTATCTTTGAAGGATTGAAGAAATATGGGTCTTTAAAATTCATCAAATCCGACCATTGTAAAATGAAATCACTATTACCATTTGATGGATAATAAATTTAGTAACTTTTTTTTTACCATTTTATAATGTCTAGCTAAAACCCCAATTCTTGGGGTGTGATTATGTGATTGTGGGCTTATTTAGCTTATGGATATTTCTAATTGTAAGTTTAAATGCTATTTAAAAGTGAGATAAATCATTAATTATGGTTTAGCTTAAGAATTGTAGTTGCAAATGCAGTTCTTCCTTTGTGTTCTTGGCTTGCTCGGATAGGTTTTAGAACTAAGGTTTGTTATAAATGGTTTGTGGGTATTGGGTTGACTTGGGTTCAGCTCGAGAGAGTGAATCCTAAAGTCAATCCCACACATTCAGCTTGAGAGAGTGAATGGATTAAGGTGTGGGATACTATTAATTTGCATTCTTGTTGATGTTCGAGAGATATCATTTTATTTGAGGTAAATTTTCCAAGCTGATAGCCTAGCCTACTCACTAATATCTAGTTATTTTTTAGATAGTTGCAATTACCCATATGTCTATATTAGCCTATAATCAATCACATTCCAAGAATCCGTCCTATTTTTGTTAATTCTTATTGTATCTGACTGAAGTTTGTAATTGATAATAAAACAAAAAAAACCATTGGACATTCGTGTCACCCCTTGATTTGAATGATGTCGTTGTTCAATAATTTCTTGTCATATGACTGATTTGAGTGCATTGATACTTCCCAATTGAACCTGAAATGCATAATGCTCCCTGTGGGATTTGACCCCAGCTCATTTAGTTGGATTTTATACTAATTTACGATCGTTGAACACCTAGAATTATATAAGGAGTGCTTGAAACGTAAAATCAAAATGGGGTCGCTTTTGGGGAGTGGTGTTGTTTGAAATTCTTTTGGTAAAGTTGAATTATATTTATGTTAGTCATAATTGAATCTACTAACTTTTAGTTTTGGTTTTTGTGTTGCTTGTTGAAACAGAGAAAATGAGTGTCAATGAATGCAATGGTAGCCAAGTGGGGCACCAAGATGACATCAGAATTCTCAATGATGTCGAATCTAGTGTGTGGAGTTGGTGCCATTCGATTACCTCAAACTGAAGAAAATGCGATGTTTCACATTACAAGTAGGTTTTTTGGTGGCCTGGCTCATGAGGATCCCCATGAGCATATAAGAAACTTTGTTTATGTTTGCGTATTGTTCTCCTTTAAGAACATACCTCACGAATCGATATGGCTGAGGTTGTTCCTATTTTCTCTAATGGGAGAAGCGCGCAAGTGGTTGGCTGAGTTGCCAAGAGATAATCACTTTGTGTGAAGAACTTATTACCGCATTCCAAATGCAATTTATCCCTCCTTCGAAGATGATGGATCTTCGGGACAACATCCAAAGCTTCAAGCGTTTGGAGGGTGAACCAATCCATGAGACTTAGATAATATTTAAAAAGTTGGTGCTTCAATGCCCAAGTCATGGATTGCCCTACAACATTATGCTGCAAAACTTTTACAGAAGCCTTGATTCGGTGAACAAGTGTAATGACCCGAAAAACTAATAAGTTAAACTAGAGCCTAATTAGTGTGTGTTTGAGTTTGTTGTGAGGTTATGAGTTATAAAATGATATGACGAGCTATGGTTGAGAGTTTTAGGGGTTAAACGTCAAGGTACGACCCCCCCAAAGACCAACCAAGGATACTTGAGGGGGACCCTAAATGCTATCCCCAAGACCCCAAAAAAAACCAAAACCTTCAAAAATGTGATGATCTACGGACAAGGACTTACGCCCCATAGGTCCATCCACGCCCCATGGATGGACTCTATAAGTCAGGACCCAAATGGCAAGCCACATGTCCAAACCACAGACCAACAGGATGGGGCGTCATCTCACCTACGGTCAGTAGGTCTAGGGGCGTAGGTCATGCCTGTAAAAATCATTAAGGCTCGGCCAATGTGGGAGTGTTTTAGTAAATTCATTTTTGAGTTAGTTTAGGGGACAATTATTATTGGTTTATTAATGTATTTTAAGGGTTTTAAAAGTATTAAACTCCTATTTCAAGTCTTTTATTCACAAATTAAAACCCACTTCTCCTCTCAAAAGTTCTCTCTTTAGAAACCTTCATTGAAGGTGAAGGATTCAAGCTTTCAAACTCAAGACTTCACCATTTTTACTCAAGTTTTGCGGATTTCTTCCCTAAAAGAGATGGTAGTCTTCATCCTTGACTTAGTTTCTTTCAAGGAGCCAATTTCAAAGATGATTTCAAGGTCTCCAAGGTTCCCAAAAACCCTAGTTTTCAATATATGCATGACTTCAATTCCAAAATGATTTTAAAGGCTTTTACGTGATAAATTATGAATAGAATGTTGAATTAGTGATGATTTAGTATGATTTGTCCTATGAACCTATGTTTTCCCCAAATTCTTAAGTTGTGAATTGTGATTGGGAATTAATTGATCATGAAAGTATATTGAATTGTTTATGTTTATATTGCATTAGTTATTGAATCATGTCAATTTTCTTATCTATTATAGTATCTTAGATTTATGGGTTGATGTTGGTTCATAGACTTTAAGGGAAATTTCATGAAGGTTAATGTATGATTTTGATGTGAATTATATGTGTGTAGTCACTATGAATGTATTATGATCATGTTTAGAATGCAATTGTGTTATTATTAAAAGGATATTTATCAATTTAACAGTATGAATGATGATGATATATGTGAAAGGTTATTCTCACATACACACACTCTTGAATGAAGAATGAATGAAGTTTCCAGGATCATTTTAATGATGATGTGTTAATAAAAAGGTCATTCTCAATTATACACTAATGAATGATAATGACATGTTGTGAAAGGATTTTCTAACAATATAGGGATTCTAAGTTGAAAGGTTATTCTTATCTTTGCATCTATGAGCTATCTAATGAATGAATGTTGGGTTTGAGATGGATGCTCTCACGTGAGTTAAGACAGGGTATCTAGTAACAATCTCTTATCCCTTAATAATGACTAAAGTAATGAATTTTAAGTACTCTGTGGGGAATAATGCTTAGCACATAGTGGATAGTGATATGAGATGGAAGCTCTCACGTGAGTTGAGGTGGGGTTTCTAGTAGAAGTCTCTTGAGATGGATGCCCTCACATGATTTGAGGCGGGGTATCTAGTAGCAATATCCCTATCCCATAACTATATGCCCACACAAGATATTAGCTAGTGGATCCACCTAAGCTAAAAACAATGTGTAACGACCTGCTTAGTCGTTTTGAGCAGCAGATTTTATTTCTGGAAAACTGTCTGAGACGACGTATCCAACGACGGACCGTCATGGGCACGACGGACCGTCGAGGGTGTCTCGTTCCAAACACTTGGAATTCTTATATTTGAGTGCTGAAATCGACTCTCTGAACTCTGTGACGGACCTGCAGGACGGACCGTCACAGACATGACGGACCGTTGTGAGGTTCCGTTTCAGAACACTTCAACTCTTGAGAATTGGGTACTGAGAGCAATTCTCTGAAGTCTGTGACGGACCTGCAGGACGGACCGTCACAGACATGACGGACCGTTGTGAGGTTCCGTTTCAGAACACTTCAACTCTTGAGAATTGGGTACTGAGAGCAATTCTCTGAAGTCTGTGACGGAACCTGCAGGACGGACCGTCACAGACATGACGGACCGTTGTGAGGTTCCGTTTCAGAACACTTCAACTCTTGAGAATTGGGTACTGAGAGCAATTCTCTGTTCGTCGTGACGGAAGTGCAGGACGGACCGTCGTAGGCACGACGGACCGTCACAGGTTGCGTAATCCCAGTCTGGGTCAAATTTCTGGGTAAGTTTAAAAGGGGAGTTTTGGACTATTCTTGCTATAATTATAAATTTTAGTGGGTCAATGTTAAAAACTCAAATCCTTGGGGGTGTAAAGGAGATGACCTTGAGTTATTTAGTGGGTGGTTTCCTCATCTTTTATACCTAATTAGATGCTAAATTAGGGAAAAGAGAGAGAGTTTGGGAGAAGAAAAAATAGAGAGAACAAGGAGAAGAGAGGAACGATCTATAGAGAGAGACAACCAAGAGGAACCAAGAAGCTTGAGAGATTGCTTGTTTGATCAAGGATCCTTGGTGAAGGTAGTTATGGTTGATACTATTTGTAGTAAACTCTTAATAGTGAATGATATGTATTGGTAGTATTGTAAACCCTTCTATATGCTTAATCTTATGCTTTCATGAATGTGATTATGTGTTTGTGATAAAATAAGCTTAATGAAGCTTTGAATCCAAAATCTTGAAGAAAACCCTAATTACCTTGGTTATTGATATGCTTGGTTATAAAAAGAAGGCTTGATGAATAAGTAAATGAGTTGGTGATGTTGGGTATAAAAAGAGGCTTGATGAATTGGTAGAATTAGGGGATCGGAGTGTCAAGTTCCGACACATAAGAATTAGGGGATCGGAGTGTCACGTTCCGACACATAGTATTAGTGGGTCGGGTGTCACGAACCGACCACGTAGAATTAGGGGATCGGAGTGTCACGTTCCGACAATAGTATTAGTGGATCGGGTGTACGAACCGACACAGCTACGTAGAATTAGGGGAATCGGAGTGTCACGTTCCGACACATAGAATTAGGGGATCGGAGTGTCACGTTCCGACACAAAGTATTAGTGGATCGGGTGTCACGAACCGACACGTAGAATTAGGGGATCGGAGTGTCACGTTCCGACACATAGAATTAAGGGATCGGAGTGTCACGTTCCGACACATAGTATTAAGGGATCGGGTGTCACGAACCGACACGTAGAATTAGGGGATCGGAGTGTCACGTTCCGACACATAGTAGTAGGGGATCGGAGTGTCACGTACCGACACAAGAGGAAGAAAGATAATAAATCTTGAGAGATGTTTATATACTCAATGTAATAAACCTAATTCCCAAATGAGTGTGGTATTGAGGCTTGAGTCCTCATGGATGAACTTGGTAGTACTTATTGATGATTATAGTACTTGTTACTACATGTTGAGTATTGTAGTTGATTTATGATATGAACTGATATATACTGTTTTCTATTTTGAGTTGGCCGATGATACCTACTCAGTACTTGTGTTTGTACTGACGCCCTACTTGTTGTTTCTTTCTTTGCTATTTGGGGAATGCAGCAAACATACCGTCGTCTTCAACTCAGCAGCACTTCTAGCCAGTCTTCACTACACCGGATTTCAGGGTGAGCTAATGCTCCTAGCTTGGACTGGATCTTCTCTTCAATGTCTTGATGCCTTGAACTTCCGGCATGGACTAGCCTTTTATTTATTTTAGCTTCTTAGATACTTCTAGATTTGTAACTTGAGGATAGATGTTCTTGTGATGATGACTTCCAGATTTGGGGATAATGAGTTTTAAGTCTTCCGCTTTGTATTTTTGTTCAATATGTTGGAGTTTTAGATTGGTTGGTTCGCTCACATAGTAGGATAAGTGTGGGTGCCACTCGCGGCTAGATTTTGGGTCGTGACAAAACTGTGGTGCTATTTTATTTTTACAACAATCTAGATTTTTCATTAATACATTTTCCATTGTTAATTTTTCTTTTTGATTTTCGCATAACTGTATAAACCATTGTTGTAAGAAGCTTATCCTAGATCCTAAAGTATCTGTTATTTCTTCATTATTCCAATCTTTAATTATATTAGTACTAAATGGCTCTGGTAATTTTGTAAAATATAGTTGTTTTATTTCTTTTGCTTCATTTATATCATATTGTGCGTTATAATAATATTCTTTAAATGCACACGTATATTCTTCTATATAACACATATTACATATTGCTAACTTTGACATTAATTGTCTATTTATCATTTTTTGTTTATTTTGTTCTTTTATATCTGTGGTCATACTTCCAAACTCATTTCTTAATGCTAATTCATATTTTTCTAATATTTCTATATTATTTGTTGTTAATGATCCATCTAGTTTTTTATCACTTCTTAGTGCTGCTTTACTTTCTATTGGTAAATTTTCTATCCATAATTTTGTTGTTCCGATTAAGGTTCTTTCTATATATCCTGGTGTGTCTTTTATTGTTATTTTATTATCTACTAATTGTTTGGATAAATTTCCTATCCATAATACAATTATCTTATTAATATCTGTAACACAATCTAAATCTAAAAAGTTAATTTGTTCTATAACTGATTTAGGTTTCCATTGTTTATTTAATCTACTATTCCATATTGCATTTGTTCTATCTGAGTTTTCATAACTTTCTGTATAATAAGTTGGTATTGATGTTCTAGGATTATGTCTAGGACTAATATCTGGAGTTTTAACTCGTGATGTTCCTGGTTTATTTACTTTATTCGTATTTATTTCTAATTTTAAATTATTTGTTTGTTTAAGATTTCTGTATATGTTTCACTTATATCACTAGTTTCTGAATTTTCTGAATTTTTATCATCTGTATCTAATTCATTTGTTTCATCATTAATTTCATTTATTTCAGGATTTTCATTTTCGTTTAATATTTTTTTTATTTCATTTATTTCATTATTTAATTCTGCTTCTTTGGCTAATTCTACTTCTTTTTGTAGTTGTTTTTCTTTTTGTTTATTTGCATATAATAATTTTAAATAGGCTAATTCTTTCTCTAGTTCTTCTATTTTACTATTTTTCGTTTCTTCAATTTTCTTTATTTCTTGGGTTGCTTGTTTTCGTATATTTTCAATTTCCTTAGCTTTATCTATGTCTTCATTTTCTTTTGTTATTCTTATCATAGCTGTTAAACTATCTTCTAATTTTGCAGATTCTTTTTCAAGCATTAAATATAATCTTTCTCCTATTTTTTTATACCTTCTTCCTAAGTTGGAAAATATTATTTTTATTTTTAATCCTTCGTAATTTTCATAAGTCTTTTCATCTACTGCATATTCTTCTTTATTCATTATATTCGTTCTTATAATTTATATCATGTTGTATTTTATATTCTAGACAGTCTATTTTTAATTTTAATTCAAATATTTGTTTCTTTTGTATAAATATTGATTTACTACATACTCCTGCAAATATATTTTCTATCATTCTTTCTTTCATAAAGTCATGATTATACCGTAATTTATTTAATTCTTCTATCAATAGTTGTTTATATATTCTTTTATCCATTTTTAAGAAAATATTTGTTCATAATATTCCTTTTTAATTATATTTAATTTTTGTATTTCTTTAGCATTTGTTTCTATATATTCTAAATATTCTTCTTCTCGAAGATATATATATTTATTTACGTTTTCAATTAATAGTTTTTCTTCTAAATCTATTTTCTCTTTAGTTTCTTTCCATAACCTCAAATATCTATAGTTTATCATTGATCTCTATATAGTTCTAAATCATCAAATAAATAATCTAGATCATTATCATCATAAATTATCAGCTCAGACCAACCTACAGTCATTGTTTCAATTATCTCATGCATTATTAATTTATCATAAATTATTCTACGTGCATCAACATCAATATTTTTCAATATGTAAAACAATAGCATCTTATAATCTTTATCTTCATCTAACAAGTATATAGGCATATTTAATTCAATTTCAATTTATTTTCACTAACAGTTTATTCCTTTTAATCTTTTCGCAGTTTATACGTATTCATTATGAACAATAATAGTATAATATTCATCTCGTCTAGTCACTACTATGGCCTTCTTCTTTGATCAGTTACCCTAACAGCGCCTCAACACCGTGTACTCCCCTAAACGGCTTCCTTGCCTACCGGTTTCCACCTTAGGATGGCATAGTCTGGGCTTACCTATTCGCAGAATATCTCCATAGCAAACCTTCTAGAGAAAGAGTAAATAATAAACAAAGAAAAACAAAAGAATGGATCAAAGGAAGTGATAAAATAACTATTTACTTTTGACTTAATGGCCTAACTTTATACATATTGGCCGACATACTTTTGACTAATATAAATGACAAACTATAATGGCCTCACTTTAAATGTATGGCCGACATACTTTATACAAAACAACAAAATCTATACTATTAACTTTTTGACTTATCTTCTTTGTCTTTATCTGCTTCGTGAATATCTTTAGTCGAATAGGACTTCCGGAATAGTTTCGTCTCCTTCATTACATTTGGAACATATATGTTCTGGATATTTATGTCCTATTATTTTGCAGTATCTTGTTAATAAATCTTCGGAGATGAATCCCTTCTTTATAGCTCTTGTTGTTGGCATATCTTCTGGTTTAATTAAGGATAATATCCATTTTTGTACTTCGTCCATATCAGCTTGTCTAACTTCGCGAGAATTTGCATAAATCATTAAATGATCTCTAGAGTAATAGCTCCATATGGCGTTACCTTGTAAATAATTGTTAGCTAGTTCTTGTATAATAGTTGATAACCCAATTATTCTTTTTATTTGCATAAAAACTAGGTATCTCAACTTTTGATATTTCTGGCTGTTGTCCTATTTCTTCTGGTATAATCATATCTCGTGTTAATCCAATTTTCACTACTTGGATCATGGGTTTGATCTCGTTAAAAAGTATCTCAGCTGGTGCTGTATAACATCGGATAAAGAATAAATTTCCTTTTGTTATTTTTTTGTATATCATAAATGCTCTATGAATTTCTGGAATTCCACTTATTTCTTCACCTGTATATGTGTAAACAGTACTTAACAAACCATAATTATAACAAGTTTTAACTAAATTGGGGTTTGTTTTTGGCTGTGCAATAAGCTTATTATAGCCCTGTAATTTTTGGGTTAGGTAATCTTGGGTTTTTTCTTTTGTGGTGGTAGATCTTGGTTTAGAATTTAAGAAGGTTATTATCTGGTATACATTTTCAATGTAATTCTGGGAAATATGGTTATATATTTTCTTCTCTTTGTTTAAGCTGGCTGCATATGTGGATATTTGTGGGGTTGAGGTTTCTATTATCTGGGCTTTTGGTATAAATGGTTTTGTAAATAAACTGTTAAGGTTTATATTTCTTGGAATAGGATTTTCCATAACTCCTTTGCTTGTACCTGCAATTGATAACTTGTTAATATCTTGAGTTTTTAGGTGTTTCTCAACGTCACCTTTTAGCTCTGGCTGTTTACCGTCTGCCTTACGACGTATCTCCGCATGTTTAAAGTCATGCTGCTGACTGTTAGCTGTCTCTTTGAGTATATGTACTTCTTTTTCTATCTTTTCTATTTTCTGACAAAGATTTGTCATCATAGATAAGATCTCTTTCATTGTATCTTTCTCTGGAGAGATAATCTGCAATAATATTTTTATCAGTTGTGATTACTTCAATTATAAATGTAAAATTTAATATATTTAAAACTAATCGTCGTATTTCTTTTGTAGTTACGGAATCGTCTATTTTTCTTGTTAACCACCATTTGACCTGTGTATTATCTGTTCTCACAATAAATTTGTTATATACAATATATGGTTCGAATGCTAATAGGCATTTATATAAGGCTAATAACTCTTTTCGATTAATTTCCCATTTTATCTGTGGTTCAGTATAAGATCCTGAATAGTATCTACAATGATATTCTATTTTTTCATTTTCGTATCTATATTTTAATACTCCGCCATAACTATGATCACTCGAATCTGTTTCAACTATATAAATAAATATTCTATTTTCATTAGGAAAATAAAGTTTTGGTAACTTTTTACATATATTCTTAATATTTCTTATATTTTCTTTATCTTTACTATCAAAATGATATTCAATATCTTTTTTAAGCTTTTTATGTAAAGGTTTTAAGTATGCCGCTAATTTTGGTATATATTCTCGTACTTGATTTACTAGTCCTAAAAAGGATTGTAATTTCTTTTTTGTATCTATACTTTCTTCTAAATTAATTATTTTTTGTATTATATGCGTTTGCATTTTTATACCATTTTTATCTATTTGAATGCCTAAAAATTCTATTTGAGATTTCATAATTTCTGATTTCTTTTTACTTAAACTTATTCCTGAATTTTTAACTATATGTATAAATTTTTCTAATAACTTAATATGATCATCTTGTGTTCGAGAAAATAATAATATATCATCTATATATACAATACAATTTTCTAGTTGATTAAAATAACTATCCATAAAATGTTGATATCTACCTGGTGCATTTTTGTATCCAAATGGTAAAACATTCCATTCATAGTATCCTTGCGGTACTGTAAATGCGGTTAATTGTTTAGATTTCTCTTCTAGTTTTAAATGATAAAAACCTGATTTGCAATCAAATTTACTAAAATAGTTATATCCTTGTATTTGTCTTATTTTTAATATCTTGTTTGGTATTGGATAATTATAGGTTTTAGTTTTGGCATTTAGATTACGATAATCTATTACCATTCTACTTTTTCCTCTTTTTTGTTCATTATGATTATTAACTATAAATGCGGGGCTTGTATGCTTACTATTAGTTTCTTGTATATAATTATTTTTTAATAATTCTTCTATATGCATTTTGAATTCATTTAAATCATCAAAATTATATTTTAGTGGTTTTTGTGTTATTAAACTATTTTCGTCTATTAATTCTATTTTTATAGTTGTCTTATGTTTTTCCCAACCTTTTAAGGGATTATCATTATATAAAAGTTCCAACTGTTCATTTATTATTTTGATTTTGTCTATTGTAAATATTATAATTTCAAACTGATTAGTTTCTTTTTTATTTATAGTTTCCATTTGTTGAGTTATTTTATCACTTCCTTTGATCCATTCTTTTGTTTTTCTTTGTTTATTATTTACTCTTTTTGCTCCTACTTTGTATCCACATGGTGTAGTAAACCACCAATGTGTTTTAGTTATTATATGTGGGTATAATTTATTTAAGAAAGGCATTCCTAATAACATATCTTTTGTTTTACAATCAAAACTATACAATTCTTCTATTGTAAGTATTTTATCCCATATTTGTAATTTTATATTTTTTGCTCGATAAATAATCATACTACTTTCATTATTAAATCCAGTTACTACCATAGGTGTTGTAAGTTTTTCCCATTTTTCTTCGGGTAAACAATTATATTTGCATATATTAGTTTCTGCTCCTGTATCTATCATAGGTGTATAATACCTATTATAATAGCCTTCTACAATAATTTTCGCAAGTATATATATTTTCATTTTATTCTTTGTATAATAATTTTCTTATTCTGACATGTGAGTATTAATTTATTATCTTCTATTTTATATGGTATAAATTGTTCTAACCATTTTAATCCTAAAGTTATGTTATGTTCACCTTGATAAATTTTAAATTGTATAAGAAAGTTTATTCCTCCTATAATTATTTCTTTTTCTATTGATTCGTCACATATTATAATTTCGTTAGGTAATCCAGGGCATATATGTCCTGTTTTTGTAAGTTCGTTTTCTGAAACTAATTCTCTATTTATATAATTTTCTTCTTCTCCTGTATTTATTAGTATTTTATATTTTTTATTATCAGTTATTCCAGCTATGAAATAATAGTTTAATGTTTCTTCTTCTGTATATGATATCTCAGGAAAATCATATTTTCTCTTTGATGTGCTAGCTTTTGATGAAGTAGTTCTTTTTAATAGTTTTGGGGTATTCAATCTTTCTTGTACTATTTGTAGATCTTCTTCTATATCCATTTCTTTATAACTATAATCATTATTGTCTATTATTTTAATAATCTGATCGAAAGGATTTTCTATTTTTATTCTATTTATTTTATTTTCTGCCATTACTTTATGTTTAGTTGTTAATATATATAAGTTTTTACATCTTACTGTAAATATTTTACTTCCTGGTTCTAATTCAATTCCTGATAGTTTCCAATATAGGACTAATGATTTATCGATATTTTTGTCTGTTAATGCTATTGAATAATTAGCACTTATTATAAATTTAAATTTTTGATATATTAAATTTCCTTTTATAGCACTTATTACACTTTTTTCTATTGGATGTATTATCCTATCGTCTGCTAAATATAGTTCTATTGGTGTATCTATTCCTTCTCTAAAACATGCTTTTATTAATATCTCTGTTCCTCCTAAATGTACATATTTTATTGGTACTTTTACTTTTATATGTTGTATTTCTTGATTTATTATTCTTTTGTTTAATATAGGTATTTGTGCTTTACCTTTGACATATTTACAGTCTATAATATGTTCCTTTTGACTAACTACGTAATATTCTTCATTAGTTCTTTTAAACCAGTTTTTTAAAGTTGGTATTTTTAATATTTTCTGTACACTTAAGTCTAATTCTTTATTTTTTATTTGTTGAAAAATTTTATTATCAAAAATTATTTTTTGTTCTATATATTCGTTATCATGATATTCTTCTTTAGATATTACTTGTATATTTTCTTCAGTCATTTTTTATGATTAATTCTTCATTATTTAAGTCCATACTTTCAATTTCATATTTACTATCATTTTCATATTCACTATCATTTTCTATATCTGAAATTTCATAGATACTATCATTATCATCTAATTCATAGTCTAAATAATCTATTTGCATATATTTGTATTCATCTAAGATTAATTCTGTAATTTGTTTTCTCTTTATATTTTTAGGTAGTTTACAATCTTTAGCTAAATGTCCTAACTTACCACAATTGTAACAATTACAATTTGATAAGGCTTTCTTTGGTCTAGATAATCTTTTTTGTTTATAGTCTTTTGTATAATAACGTTTTCTTGGTTTTTTATACTTATATTTAGTTTTTCTCTTTCTGTATTTTCTATGTTTTCTAGATTTATAATATTATCTTCACATCCAAACTGTGGTGCTATTTTATTTTTACAACAATCTAGATTTTTCATTAATACATTTTCCATTGTTAATTTTTCTTTTTGATTTTCGCATAACTGTATAAACCATTGTTGTAAGAAGCTTATCCTAGATCCTAAAGTATCTGTTATTTCTTTATTATTCCAATCTTTAATTATATTAGTACTAAATGGCTCTGGTAATTTTGTAAAATATAGTTGTTTTATTTCTTTTGCTTCATTTATATCATATTGTGCGTTATAATAATATTCTTTAAATGCACACGTATATTCTTCTATATAACACATATTACATATTGCTAACTTTGACATTAATTGTCTATTTATCATTTTTTGTTTATTTTGTTCTTTTATATCTATGGTCATACTTCCAAACTCATTTCTTAATGCTAATTCATATTTTTCTAATATTTCTATATTATTTGTTGTTAATGATCCATCTAGTTTTTTATCACTTCTTAGTGCTGCTTTACTTTCTATTGGTAAATTTTCTATCCATAATTTTGTTGTTCCGATTAAGGTTCTTTCTATATATCCTGGTGTGTCTTTTATTGTTATTTTATTATCTACTAATTGTTTGGATAAATTTCCTATCCATAATACAATTATCTTATTAATATCTGTAACACAATCTAAATCTAAAAAGTTAATTTGTTCTATAACTGATTTAGGTTTCCATTGTTTATTTAATCTACTATTCCATATTGCATTTGTTCTATCTGAGTTTTCATAACTTTCTGTATAATAAGTTGGTATTGATGTTGTCACGCCTCAAAACCCATTAAGACGGACAAGCATCCGATGCCCTAAAGGCCCGAGAGAACCAACCTACAACCTGTTCTTACTGAGCATATACTATAACACTTGAGACAAGTTAACTTTGGATGCAGCGATACAAACCAACGTAAGTAGATCCAAAAGTTATATACAAGACTTGGCCGTTTAGGCCACAACTCCTTAAGACACAACTGAACCATGTACATACGTCTACAAAGCCTCTAAAAGATAGAAGACTAGAGTAGGGTCGGGACAGACCCCGCCTTACCCTTAACTACGATACAATACCAAACGAATTTACCAAGGACTTAATAAAGCGCCGAATCAACTTGGAGCTCACCAAAAGTAGCAGAATTTTGAGTGCTTCTACTGAGGAGGTCTACTAGCTGGAGTACCTGAGCCTGCAGCATGAAATGCAGCGTCCCCAATACGGGACGTCAGTACGAAAATGTACTGAATATGTAAGGCAAAAAGTATATGTAATACAAGGCACAAATGAAATCAAGTAGCAACATATGAGTGCATAGATTAGGAGAGAAGACCACCTTTGCTTACTCTTGTGGAATCAAGTAAGCTAGATTCTTTTCTTTACCTTCTTTGTATGTTATAATCTTTGTTGGGCATGTGATACAAGTGACCAGCTGATCAGTGGTAGAAGAGGATGACCCATGCTAGGCGTATTAACCCCTGGGATGCGGTCCTCATAATTACACAACTTGGGATCGGCCCATGCTAGGCTTTCGCCCCTGAGCTGCCACCCTTCTATACCAATAGGGATCGGCCCATGCTAGGCTTTCGCCCCTGAGCTGCCACCCTTAATTAAATAGATTTCTTCACTTAGATTCTTTAATCTTTGAGATTATTGTTATCAGTTCATAACTCTTTTGAGATGTTATTTTGGATAATCGTAACACTTTGAGATGTTGATTTGGTGGTCATAATCATCTTGGAGACATGAAATTACGGAACAGTAGTGGAATACATGAAAACAATACTTTGAGGCAGTAACAATGACATAAGGAGCTATGAAACATCAACACCTTACTTTAAGACCTTAATGGCACAATTGACTTCAATTGGCTTAGGAGAAGGATTCATTAAACTTTCTTTTGCAAATACCATTTCTATAACAGCACAAGGGGAAATTACACAAGTATAGAGTAGTGAACATATAATGAAGTAGTTCCATGTACTTAGAATGGGGAAAGAAATATTGTTAGCTATTTGGAGATAGTACGCTGCCACCATGCTTTCTTTTCTAGAAATAGAACTTATGAGAATCACTTCATTGACATTAATTGCAGGTGGCAGATTTCATGCCAAAATAGAATCGAATAGCCTTACATACCTTATATTTATGACCAATACCACTATCACGATTCAGCCTTCCTTATTGGGTGCTAATCTACAACATAAGTCATGATTAAGCTAACATCAGCAGCTAATCACAATAAGGTTCTCCAAAATAGTAGCTAAAATATTTGATGGAAATCAGGCCCATACAACCCCTACATAATGGTGAAAACCACCACACCCTTCCTCTACACATTAATACAACTTCAAACATTTCATTTCCAGAGATACCCAAAACAGCCCTCAAATCAAACAATATTCATTAAGGCAGGCCACTATTCCCCAACTCTCAAAATCTTTCCAGCATAATTAAGGAGCATATTGCCTCAAAGATTTCTCATCATCCATGAATTCTGATAAATCTATAAAACTTCCCACTCCAAACATGAATCAAGAGAGCGAAAACAAATGGGTTGAAGGTCTTACCTTAATTCTGGAAATTATCCTTCTAAACTCTGTAACTCAGAATTCAAACTCTCCTTCACACCTTCTTACTGAAAATGAGACAGCACTCCAGAATCCCTAAGGTGTTTTTAGGGGCTGCTTATTGGAAGCCCAAGGCGAGACAGCAAGACCACTTAAAGAAAATTTGAAATTTTGCAAGTTCAAAATGGAGAATAAGACTTGATCCTTATCCTTTGAAAAAGGAGGTGTTATGGCCGACACTCTTGACCAATTTTGGGCCATATAATGTCAAGTAGGTGCCCCACCTGCTTGTCCCTTTAAATTGGGCCTTTTTGGACTTAATATTATTGGACCTTGGCTGTCCATTTTCCCTTTGTTCTTTATTCAACTTGGGACAGATATTAGCAAGTAGGTGGTATACACTTGGCCCAATAACATGGTAAAACAAAACTTAGGAGGTCATGCACTTACCTAGTTTCACTTGGGCTTTATCCATAATGGGCCAATTGGCAGATTTGGCTGTTGGGCCTTCTTTCATTCACATTTTTCTTTAATAGGTTTGGGCTTCAAATGAGCCTTAAATATAAGCCTAAATCTGGTCAATCAAACTTGGGCCCTTTAACTATAATATAGATCAAGTAGGTGATGCAACTGCTAGCTCAATTACCACCTTACTATAATTACTTAAATACTTTCCATCGGAGTTAACTTGCAATACATATGCTAAAACGTGCAAGGCATTACATCACCTTCCAAGCTAGTTTAAACCAACACTAATCATGTAAGAAACATGATCCCTCACCTACACTATAAGTATATGTCAAGTATAACATGAATAGAACTACCACATACAAAAAAATACAGGCCGTTACATTTATTTTTCTCATTTATTTTCTCCTAACTCTCTCATCCATTCAAGAGGTTGGGGGTTCAATCCCTACTCTCCACATTTATTTTTTTAATGAAATTTTTATGTAATTTACATTTGGTGAGGTCTTGGGTTCCATTCCCAACGACCTCCTAATTTTTAAAAAAATTTAAAACATAGTCATTTTTGTCACGCCTCAAAACCCATTAAGACGGACAGGCACCCGATGCCCTAAAGGCCCGAGAGAACCAACCTGCAACCTGATCTTACTGAGCATATACTATAACAATTGAAACAAGTTAACTTTGGATGCAGCGATACAAACCAACGTAAGTAGGTCCAAAAGTTATATACAAGACTTGGCCGTTTAGGCCACAACTCCTTAAGACACAACTGAACCATGTACATACGTCTACAAAGCCTCTAAAAGATAGAAGACTAGAGTAGGTCGGGACAGACCCCGCCTTACCCTTAACTACGATACAATATCAAACGAATTTAACAAGGGCTTAATAAAGCTCCGAATCAACTTGGAGCTCACCAAAAGTAGCAGAATTTTGAGTGCTCCTACTGAGGAGGTCTACTAGCTGGAGTACCTGAGCCTGCAGCATGAAATGCAGCGTCCCCAATACGGGACGTCAGTACGAAAAATGTACTGAATATGTAAGGCAAATAGTATATGTAATACAAAGCTCAAATGAAATCAAGTAGCAACATAAGGGTGCATAGATTAGGAGAGAAGACCACCTTTGCTTACTCTTATGGGATCAAGTAAGCTACATTCTTTTCTTTACCTTGTTGTATGTTATAATCTTTGTTGGGCATGTGATACAAGTGACCAGCTGATCAGTGGTAGAAGAGGATGAACCATGCTAGGCGTATTAACCCCTGGGATGCGGTCCTCATAATTACACAACTTGGGATCGGCCCATGCTAGGCTTTCCCCCCTGAGCTGCCACCCTTCTATACCAATAGGGATCGGCCCATGCTAGGCTTTCGCCCCTAAGCTGCCACCCTTAATTAAATAGATTTCTTCGCTTAGATTCTTTAATCTTTGAGATTATTGTTAATAGTTCATAACTCTTTTGAGATGTTATCTTGGATAATCGTAACACTTTGAGATGTTGATTTGGTGGTCATAATCATCTTGGAGACATGAAATTACGGAACAGTAGTGGAATACATGAAAACAATACTTTGAGCAGTAACAATGACATAAGGAGCTATGAAACATCAACACCTTACTTTAAGACCTTAATGGCACAATTGACTTCAATTGGCTAGGAGAAGGATTCATCAAACTTTCTTTTGCAAATACCATTTCTATAACAGCACAAGGGGAAATTACACAAGTATAGAGTAGTGAACATATAATGAAGTAGTTCCATGTGNAATTCTAGTCCTCTCCTTCTAATATCTGCATATGATTTATGTCGACTTTGAGCTGTTTCTAGCCGCTGCTGTATCACTTTGACTTTTTCCATAGCTTGATGAACAAGATCTGGCCCAAATAAGCCAGTTTCACCCGTTTCGAACCAGCCAATTGGTGATCTACACTTTCGACCATATAAAGCTTCATAAGGTGCCATTTTAATGCTCGAATGATAGCTATTGTTATAAGCAAATTCAATAAGTGGTAGGTGATCATCCCAGCTACCCTTGAAATCTAATATACAAGCTCGCAGCATATCCTCAAGTGTCTGAATCGTACGTTCTGCCTGACCATCCGTTTGAGGATGAAAGGCTGTACTTAAATTCACTTGTGTTCCCAAACTCTTTTGAAATGACTTCCAAAAATTTGCTGTAAATTGAGCTCCTCTATCCGATATTATAGAGATTGGCACTCCATGTAGTCGAACTATCTCTTTAATGTACAACCTCGCATACTCTTCAGCTGTATAAGTAGTCTTCACCGGCAAGAAGTGTGCTGCTTTGGTAAGTCTATCAACTATTACCCATATGGAGTCAAACTTCCGGAATGAGCGAGGCAAACCAGTAACAAAATCCATGTTGATCATGTCCCATTTCCAAATTGGAAGTTCTATACGCTGCATGTAACCTCCGGGCTTTTGGTGTTCTACTTTTACCTGTTGACAGTTTGGACACTGAGCCACGAATTCTGCAATGTTCTTCTTCATGTTCCCCCACCAATACATTTCTTTCAAGTCATGATACATGTTAGTTGACCCCGGATGAACAGAGTACCTTGAATTATGTGCTTCCATCATGACCCTCTTTCTTAGTTCATCTATATTAGGTACACATAATCTGTTTTGACATCGAAGTACTCCGTCTTGCTTAAGCTCAAACGCCTTTGTCATACCATGTAGTACATTCTCTTTAAGTTGTAAAAGAATTGGATCAGTGTACTGCTTCTCTTTCACTTCCACTATTAATGAGGATTCTGCCGCATTTTGCACAATTACCCCTTCGTCGTGAGATTCAAGAAGGCGAACGCCCAAGTTAGCTAGTTGGGAAAGATCCTTAGTCATTCCTTGTCTTTCCATAGACTTCCCATAAGTGGTTGCCATTATTTTACGGCTTAAAGCATCAGCTACTACATTAGCTTTACCGGGATGATATAAGATGTCAATGTCATAATCTTTTAATAGCTCCAGCCACCTTCGCTGCCTCAGATTTAAGTCTTTTTGCTTAAAAATATATTGCAAGCTTTTGTGATCCGTGTATATGTCAACATGAACTCCATACAAGTAGTGGCGCCATATCTTCAAAGCAAACACAACTGCTGCTAGCTCTAGATCATGGGTTGGATAATGTTTCTCATGTGGCCGCAGCTGCCTTGAGCCATAAGCTATAACTTTACCATGCTGCATCAATACACAACCTAAGCCCACTCCCGAAGCATCACAATACACTACATAGCCTTCTGTACCTTCTGGAAGTACCAACACAGGTGTAGAGTTAATTTACTCTTCAGCTCTTGGAAGCTTCTTTCACACTCATCGCTCCACAGAAACTTGGTTCCTTTGTGTGTTAGCTTTGTTAAGGGTGCAACCATGGAAGAGAATCCTTCAACAAACCTTCTATAATAAACTGCCAATCCAAGAAAACTACGGATCTCCGTAGGCGTTGTAGGTCTTGGCCATCTTTTCACGGCTTCTATTTTCTGGTTATCAACCCTTATTCCTTCCTCAGATACGATATGACCTAGGAATGCCACAGATTTCAACCAGAACTCACATTTAGAGAAATTTGCATACAATTTACGATCACGGAGAATATGTAAAACCTGCCGCAAGTGATTAGCATGATCCTCTTCCGATCTTGAATACATCAAAATGTCATCTATGAACACTATCACAAACACATCTAAGAATGGCTTGAACACCCTATTCATCAAATCCATAAAAGCTGCTGGTGCATTTGTTAGCCCGAATGACATGACTAAGAACTCAAAATGACCATACCGTGTTCGGAAAGCTGTCTTGGGTATATCTTTGTCCTTGACCCTCACTTGGTGATAACCTGACCTCAGGTCGATCTTTGAAAAACACCTAGCACCTTGTAATTGATCAAACAGATCATCAATTCTAGGGAGGGGATATTTGTTCTTAATTGTTACCTTATTCAACTGCGGTAGTCGATACACATTCTTAATGAGCCATCCTTTTTGTGTACAAATAAAACTGGTGCTCCCCATGGCGACACACTAGGCCTTATGAATCCTTTCTGTAATAAGTCTTTTAACTGCTTCTTCAACTCTCGTAATTCTGCCGGAGCCATTCTATACGGAGGAATTGAGATAGGTTGAGTATCTGAAAGCACATCAATACCGAACTCTACTTCTCGTTCTGGAGGCAAACCTGGAAGATCTTCAGGAAACACATCTGGAAATTCATTTACCACCGGAATGGATTGAAGGGTTGGTGGCTCTACATTTACATTTTTCACTCTAACCAGATGGCATATGTATCCTTTGGAAGTCATCTTCTTTGCCTTAAGATAAGAAATAAATTTACCTCTTGGCATCCCAATATTACCTTTCCATTCGAGGACTACCTCTTTTGGAAACTGAAAATGCACTATCTTAGTTCGGCAATCTACCGTGGCATAACAAGAAGCTAACCAATCCATACCCATTATAACATCAAACTCTACCATGTCTAGCTCAACAAGATCAGCCAATGTATCGCGATCACAAACAGTTACAATGCAATTACGATAAACTCTCCTAGCTATAATAGATTCACCAATCGGTGTAGACACTTCAAATGGCTTCGCTAATAATTCTGGTGTTGTTTTGAACTTTTCAGCAATCAATGATGTAACATATGATAGTGTACACCCCGGATCGATTAATGCATATACAATATGTGAAAAGATGGACAATGTACCTGTAACCACGTCCGGCGAGGCTTCTAAATTTTGTCGATCCCCTAGTGCATATGTGCGATTCTGACCTCCACTAGAACTAGCTGCTCCCCTAGCTCCTCTACCCCGACCTGCAGGCATAAGTAGTCCCCTACCTAAAGAAGGGGTTGATGAGGTCGACGCAACAACTGATCTAGTTGGTTGAACAACGCCACCCACTCCTCTATGAGGGCAGTTTCTCATCATATGCCCTGGTGTGCCACACCAAAAACAAACATCCGTCCCAAACCTGCATGCACCTAGATTCCTCCCACACTGTTTACAAGGCTGTCGTGGAGGCCTTGATTGGCTCGTACTTCCTTGCTCTTGATGACTGCCTTGGCTTTCACTTCTTTGCCCAAACTGATTGCCTCTAAACCCTTGGAACCGTGGTGGAGCACTAGTTGTAGAGTAGAAAGATGATGGCCTAGGTGGTCTGTTAGAGAACCGAGGCCTAAACTCACCTTGGGATGGTGTAAACTGCCCCATTGATCTGGCCCTCTTAGAATGCCCTGTTTCCAACTCTTGTGTTCTTCTTCTTTGCCTTTGATCCTCCATTTTTTGTGCAAAAGCCTGCATCCTTGCTATATCCATATCTTTATTTAATGAAGCAATTGTACAGTCTCTAACCAGATATGAATCTAACCTGTCCACAAAACGATGAACTCTATCCTCCATAGTAGCTGCTACATTAGGAGCATACCTGGCCAAGGAATTAAATTTGAGACTATACTCCCTCACACTCATATTTCCTTGGTGGAGATTTAAGAACTGATCCGCACGGGCCTCTCGGATCTCCAATGGCAGATAATGATCAAGGAATGCTTTTTTAAACTCTTTCCACATAGCTGAAGGTGCATTTATTCCCCTAGATTGCTTCCAAGCTTCATACCACAATATAGCCACACCCTTTAATCTGTATGCAGCTAGCTCAAGTGCTTCTTTACCACTTACATGCATAATATCCAAAGTGCGTTGGATTTGATCTATAAAGTCTTGGGGATCTTCATTAGGATCTGACCCGGTAAATGATGGAGGGTCCAAGTTAAGAAAATCACGTATCCGTGTTCCAGCTGATCTAACTACACCACTAGTACCTGCAACTGAACCTTCTTGCCTTTGGCCATGACCAGCAACTATACGAGTCAATAATTGGACTGCATTCCTCAAATCTTGCTCGGTAGCATTAATAGGGGGTTCCTGAGGTTCATCTTCCCTCCTTATTTCTTCAGGAGATGGAGGCGTCGAGGAAGTCTGCGATAGAGACTCATCTTGAGCCCCACTTTGAACAGCTTGACTTGGTGGTGGTTGGCTGGTCCCTTCTTGGGCAGCCACTTCTACTCGTTTACCAGTACTTTTACTCCTTCTCGTAATCGGCATCTTTGCTATAATAAAACAATTGAGGAATTAGATATGATTCACCTACAACACAAGTTCTATCGCACGATCTAAGAAATGAAAGAAATGAGACAACTCCTATATGTCCCGTAGCCTCCTGTTTATAAATGTGGTGCACAACACATCCATAAGCAAGACTCTACACAGACACGGCTTTGTAGACTCCCTAGGATGACCTGCTCTGATACCACTTTTGTCACGCCTCAAAACCCATTAAGACGGACAGGCACCCGATGCCCTAAAGGCCCGAGAGAACCAACCTGCAACCTGTTCTTACTGAGCATATACTATAACAATTGAGACAAGTTAACTTTGGATGCAGCGATACAAACCAACGTAAGTAGATCCAAAAGTTATATACAAGACTTGGCCGTTTAGGCCACAACTCCTTAAGACACAACTGAACCATGTACATACGTCTACAAAGCCTCTAAAAGATAGAAGACTAGAGTAGGTCGGGACAGACCCCGCCTTACCCTTAACTACGATACAATACCAAACGAATTTACCAAGGACTTAATAAAGCTCCGAATCAACTTGGAGCTCACCAAAAGTAGCAGAATTTCGAGTGCTTCTACTGAGGAGGTCTACTAGCTGGAGTACCTGAGCCTGCAGCATGAAATGCAGCGTCCCCAATACGGGACGTCAGTACGAAAAATGTACTGAATATGTAAGGCAAAAAGTATATGTAATACAAGGCACAAATGAAATCAAGTAGCAACATATGAGTGCATAGATTAGGAGAGAAGACCACCTTTGCTTACTCTTGTGGAATCAAGTAAGCTAGATTCTTTTCTTTACCTTCTTTGTATGTTATAATCTTTGTTGGGCATGTGATACAAGTGACCAGCTGATCAGTGGTAGAAGAGGATGACCCATGCTAGGCGTATTAACCCCTGGGATGCGGTCCTCATAATTACACAACTTGGGATCGGCCCATGCTAGGCTTTCGCCCCTGAGCTGCCACCCTTCTATACCAATAGGGATCGGCCCATGCTAGGCTTTCGCCCCTGAGCTGCCACCCTTAATTATATAGATTTCTTCACTTAGATTCTTTAATCTTTGAGATTGTTGTTAATCAGTTCATAACACTTTTGGGATGTTGATTTGGTGATCATAATCATCTTGGAGATATGAAAATATGGAACAGTAGTGGAATACATGAAAATAATACTTTGAGGCAGTAACAATGACATAAGGAGCTATGAAACATCAACACCTTACTTTAAGACCTTAATGGCACAATTGACTTCAATTGGCTTAGGAGAAGGATTCATCAAACTTTCTTTTGCAAATACCATTTCTATAACAGCACAAGGGGAAATTACACAAGTATAGAGTAGTGAACATATAATGAAGTAGTTCCATGTGCTTAGAATGGGGAAAGAAATATTGTTAGCTATTTGGAGATAGTACGCTGCCAATATGCTTCCTTTTCTAGAAATAGAACTTATGGGAATCACTTCATTGATATTAATTGCAGATGGCAGATTTCATGCCAAAAGGATATAAAATCGAATAGCCTTACATACCTTATTTTTCTGACCAATACCACTATCACGATTCAGCCTTCCTTATTGGGTGCTAATCTACAACATAAGTCATGATTAAGCTAACATCAGCAGCTAATCACAATAAGGTCCTCCAAATCAGTAGCTAAAATATTTGATGGAAATCAGGCCCAAACAACCCTTACATAAATGGTGAACCACCACACCCTTCCTCTACACATTAATACAACTTCATACATCATCTCCCAAGCTACCCAAACAGCCCTCAACAACAATATTCATAAGGCAGCCACTATCAATCTCAAATCTTTCAGCATAATAGGAGAATATTGACTCAAAGATTTATCACAATCCATGAATTCTTGATAAACATATACAAAATTCTCCACTCCAAACATTATCAAAGAGAGGAAAACAAATGGGTTGAAGTCTTACCTTAATTCTGAAAATTTATCCTCTACACTTGTACTTCAAGAATTCAAACTCTTCTTCAAACTCTTACTTGAAAAATTAGACAGCACTCAAGAACTCTAAGGTGTCTTAGGGATGCTAATTGAAGCCAAGAGAGACCAAGAAAGAACTTAGGAAATCTGAAACTTTTGCAAGTTCAAAATGGAGAATAAGACTTGATCCTTATCCTTTGAAAAAAGAGGTGTTATGGCCGACACTCTTGACCAATTTTGGGCCATATAATGTCAAGTAGGTGCCCCACCTGCTTGTCCTTTTAACTTGGGCCTTTTTGGACTTAATATTATTGGACCTTGGCTGTCCATTTTCCCTTTGTTCTTTTATTCCACTTGGGACAGATTAATGCAAGTAGGTGGTACACACTTGGCCCAATAACATGGTAAAACAAATCTTAGGAGGTCATGCACTTACCTAGTTTCACTTGGGCTTTATCCATAATGGGTCAATTGGCAGATTTGGCTGCTGGGCCTTCTTTCATTCACAATTTTCTTTAATAGGTTTGGGCTTCAAATGAGCCCCTAAATATAAGCCTAAATCTGGTCAATCAAACTTGGGCCCTTTAACTATAATATAGATCAAGTAGGTGATGCAGCTGCTAGCTCAATTACCATCTTACTATAATTACTTAAATACTTTCCATCGGAGTTAACTTGCAATACATATGCTAAAACGTGCAAGGCATTACATCACCTTCCAAGCTAGTTTAAACCAACACTAATCACATAAGAAACATGATCCCTCACCTACACTATAAGTCTATGTCAAGTATAACATGAATAGAACTACCACATACAAAAATACAGGCCGTTACAACTTGATGCTTATGTGAATATGTGATGTCTTGACTTAGGAACCTAAAGGGTATTATTCTTGAATAAATGAATATAGGTGAGACCTTGCATGATGATACGAAGGTCATTTATGTGGAACCTTGAACTAAGTGGTAAGGTTATGAATTGTGAAGTAGTTAGCCGTAATGGTATCCTTCATGCAATGAGTGATGGACTTAAGGTTGATTGGCTGGAACGGCATCATATCATATCTTAGGAAAGTCGCGATGAGATTTTTGTCGCCATAGTGAGATATGCCCTAGTGGACCTTGCTTTGGTAGGGTGAATGTAATTGGTTCATGAACTAGATATGGACCCATTTATATGAACCTTAATGTAAATTAATCTATGAGAACTAAGGCTAGCACCGAGTGAGTTGAGCAAGGGGGAAGTAGTTCTAGTTAATAAAGAGACTAGAATGCTTAGTATGCCCTTCATATTCCTTAACCATGTGCCTACATGGGATTTCTATGTTCTACCATTGGCATGTAGAACACCTCATCGAAGTAGGATAGAACTTCGGATTTCATGCTTCGCTACCATGGTCTATGTCGGTTATTGCCTATTCTCATCATATGGAATACCTATTAGCATTGGAGAAGTTTATGAGGTTTAAGTGGTGGTATGAGATGCTACTTAGACATTGCATAATAGACTTTGATGGTGTTATTTGGAGTTCCTATGTCTTGTCTAAGACCATTACTTGAATGTACTTATGTATTGTATGAGTCTCTTAATGAATTAATGGATTAGTGACTTAATGAACTAATGACTTACGTTATGGAGTATGTAAGTGAATAAGTACCTAATCTAGAGTGGCTTATGGATTCTTTACCTAAATTATGAAGAGGGCATAAAGGATTATCTCTTCATAGCTTATCTATCGAAGTCTTGAGAATGACTCTAGTTAGGGAAAAGTTTTTGTGTTGTTGACATTATCTAAGCCTTAGGTAGTCACATGGACTATTTAGGTAATCTTGAAGAGGTCAATCATGGACGTTATCTTCTTGATTTACTTAAGTAGGTTTTTTGGATAGCTTTTGGAAGGAGAGTGTCCTATCATCTATGTGTTGGTGTGTTTAGTGAGAATTATTCTATCCTAGGGAGTCTATTGGATCTCTTCAGTGTGTGTGTAAGAGATTGTATGGGCGGTTGCTTCACAACTCAGTCAAGTGAGACTTAGAATCAGCTTTGGTAGAAGAAAATTGCATTGATGTTTACGATGCATTGTAAGTGTGTATGTGACTCCTTATAAGTAATCTTAAGGGTCGTTTAGGCAAATCTAGAGAGGGTGTATGGGTGGTCTATCTTTGCGTGACTTAAGTGAATCTTAGTATAGCTTTGAGTGAGATAATTACATGCTAAAGGGTGTCTAATGTGAAGGTTTGCAATTTCACTGTACAGTGAAAAAATTCACTGTAACAGTGAGTTGAGGTCACTGTAAAGTGGCTTCAAAAATTGTAATTTTTGGTTAAGTGTTTCCTTATGTGTTTCTAAGTTTCTAAATGTTGTTATTATGATTAAAATATGATTTATAAAATGAAAATATGCATATTTCCAATAAAGTCCGTTTTCATGATTTTTATGCATAATGCCATACTTAGTACATGTGGTTTTACTAATTCCATGCTTTATTTTCTATCTATAGTTCTTAATAGGAAGAGCTTTGGAAAAAAGACTTGGACAAGGATATCGTTCAAGAAGAGTTGAAGTATGTGCTCATTTGACTCGAGGGCATATATGTCATTTTATATTCCTTTAAATGAAGTTTTGTAATAGACTATAGTAGTATGTTTTAAATTCGTATGGGCCGTGTACCAAGTATTATGGTGTCTTAAGATGATGATCGATACTTAGTGTTATCCTATTTCTACATATATGAAAGAGTTTAAAGACTTCTATATTGTTTTATGAAAAGTTTTAATTCCGCACTACTTTTCGTTTTGTATATGCGATGAACGATACGAGAGGCTTGTATGAGACATCTAAGAGGTCGAATACGCTGGTCGCAATCCAAGATTGTACCCTATCTCCTAGGGTGTGATTTCGGGATGTGACAAGCTTGGTATCAGAGTCAGGTTTAATGAAAGTAGTCTTAGGTATCAAAAAAGTCTCGAAAAGTCACGTCTAGTAGAATCTTGACCATCGGTGTGAGTCGCGACACATCTATGGGCGAGAGGCTATAGGACGATAGTGTTTCCCTTCATTTCTACTCCTATGTGGTGGGGTAAAGTTATGTTATGAGTATCCTTCTTAATGTGTTTCCTTGTTTTCTAGGAGATGAATACTAGAAGGATAACCGCTAGAAGGATGGAAGAGGGAAGGGTTGATGAGGAAGTTCCTCCTCAAGTTAAGCAAGTTGAGAAAGTGCTTCAAGATGGGCAAGGTGTCCAAGGTTCTCAAGTGCCTCCTCAAGGTGATCATGCCCCTAATGTGGAAGGAGGTGATGAGGTACCGGAGTTGTCTAATAGGATGATTGGAGAGGCTTTGCTTGCTTTAGCACGAGCCATAACGGCTCAAGCTAACTTGAACATGGTGCCTAGGGGTAATGCTATTGAGAGCACTATGTCATCTAGGTTGAGAGACTTTGTGAGGTTGAATCCTTCAATCTTTCTTGGCTCTAAGGTGAATGAACATCCCCAAGAGTTCCTTGATGTGGTGTACAAAGTTTTGAGTGCTACGGGGGTTACATCTAGGGAGAAGGCGGAGTTGGCTTCTTATCAATTGAGAGATGTTTCTCAAATTTGGTACACTCAATGGAAGGATAATAGGCCGGAAGGATCGGGTCCTATTGAGTGGGAAGAATTCAAGGAAGCTTTTCTTGGTAAGTACTTTCCCCGAGAGAGGAGGGAAGAGAAAGTAGAAGAATTTATCAATCTCAAGCAAGGCAATATGAGTGTTGAGGAATACTCTTTGAAGTTCTCAACTTTGTCTAGGTATGCACCTTCCCTAGTGTCTAATCCAAGGGATGAAATGAGTCGCTTTTTGACGGGTGTAGCCGACTTAGTGAGGGAGGAATGTCGTACGGCTATGTTGCATGATGATATGACTTTGGATAGACTCATGGTTGATGCACAATCAAATGAAGAGTCTAAACTTAGGAGGATGTCAAGGAACTTGAAAAGGAGTGTTGCTAGTGACCAAGTGCAATCTAGGTTCAAAAAGAGGGTTCAAGCTCAAGATGGACCTGGTGTGCCTAAGAAGAAGTTTGAGAAAAGAGGTGGTTCTAGCAATGACAAACCTACATGTGCCACTTGTGGTAAGAGACATTATGGTGAGTGTCTAATTGGTACGGGAAATTGCTTTGGATGTGGAAAAGATGGGCACAAGGTGAGAGATTGTCCAAACATTTCTTATAGGAAGGAGGGTAAGAAGGTTGAGCCTAGTGTTCCAAAGGAAGATGCTCCAACTATGAGGCGTTTCTATGCTCTCCGGACTAGATTTGGGAAGCCGGGTGATGGTGATGATAATGTTGGTAAGTTCTTGTTTCTCTTTTGATAGTATGAGTTCCTTCTAAGTGGGGGAGTATGGTTAGAATTGTGCTAGAAGTGTTGCATGTGCATGATGTTTAGGAGTTTGGTTGAAATTGAATTTCATTAACTTCTTGCATTGTGTGTTTAATTGAGCTTTGAGCATGTTATAAGATGTGTTTATATGATGTTACCTTGCATATTAGCATGTCTATATCATGAATTGCTTAAGATTGCATTTTTTTTTTGAAAAATATTGCTAAAAAATCACTGTAGCTTGAAAACTGTTTACTGTATATTTTTGGCAAAATTAACTAATCGATTAGAAATGATGAATATAAGTATGATATTGAATATAAAATGAGTTCTTAAGATTCGGAATGAAGCATGTGAGTTTTGTAGCATAATGAGTTATAGAATTGTATTCTAGTTTCTTGTTGTGTTGTGATTGTATTGAACTTGTGAAATTGATGTTTTCTTCTTGGTAATGTGTTGTATGGTGTAGTTATGTGTTGTTAAGATTGATTCTCTAATCTTGGAAATATTCCGAGAGTGGCAAGTGTCATTCGAGGACGAATGTTGTCCAAGTGGGGGAGAACGTAAGACCTCGAAAATGACTTAGGTTATCTAGAACCTAACATGTTGGTAATGGTGGTATAAGGTCCTAATGTGGTCTATAATGTGGTATAGAGGCAGTAGCTAAAGTGTTAGGTGTGTTGGAAGTCAAACGTCAAGGCATGACTAAGACGTTTGACGACTAAGTCACCTAAATGACTCATATGTGGTTTTATGTGTTTATGTGTGATTCATAAGGTTTTAAGGTCCTTAATGAGTTATTATAGCATGTATAGGCAGCGTGTCAAGTTTCGTGGAGTTTGAAGGTCAAACGTCCAAGAACGTTCATGTCATTCGAAAGATATGCCTTGAATTGATCTTGTGTGTCTAGACGTGTTTCGTTGTGTTTTACGTGTTCGTTTTGGATGAAATTTATGTGAGAGGTGTTAAACTTATAGACGATCGTATTTGGTTCATAAATTTCCGGGAAAATTATCCCCAAGGACCATCTAAGGTTCCTTGAGGAAGGACCCAAAACTGTTGGCATAGCAGTCCCAGGCAGACCCCAAATGACGGAGCAGTCAATGGCTCGTAGGCCTGTTGACGCACCCCATCAAAGGGTGTCGTCTATGGGGACTAAACCATGGTAGGTAAAGGATCTTTGGCAAGCTACTGTAACCACCGACGGTGGCCAGTGACGGCCCGTCGAGGCCAAGTCGTCGAGGGAAGCTGTCTTCTGCGCGCAGGTCTGCTGCCAAGTCAAGTGGTGAATTGCAAGTTCACCCCACTTCCAAATAAGAGTTTAGGCGGTTTTTTAAGGGTCTTTTAGGTATTTTAAACAAGTATATAAGTGGTTAACACTCAGAATAATTCATTCTTCCAAAATCAAAACCCCAAAATCCCTTAGAAATTCCAAAGTCTCCATTGAAGTCCAAATTCAAGGAAGAGATTGGTGTGACATTTTGAGTGGAGATTCTCCATCAAAGTGAATAATTAGATTCATTGAGGCATGGCTTTTGATCCTTGAAACTCGTTTCATCAAGGAGCCCAACTTTAAAAGATGTTTTCAAAGTTTTCAAAATGGAATTGTCCAATTTCATAAATTCTTCTATGGGTTCTTGCATTAATGGTTTTCAAACGTCTAGTATGGATTAGATTGATGTTGTATTGATGATTTTAACCTAAATTACCTATGAACCCATGTAATTGGTGAACCTAAGATTTTGACTAAACTATAGGTTGATATTGGCTTAATGTTGATGAATTCATGTGTAGTTTCTTATGGGCTTTCTATTGATGTAAGATTTGTATTCAATTGTTATCAAATTGATATTGGATTGTTGAATCTATATTGAATTGGGTTAGATTTCATTGATTTCTATAATTATGTATTGAATTTATGTCCATGGCCATGGGTAAGGGCCTTATGATGTTGAATTGGGTGATTTAGTATTGTCTTGAAGAGATGATGATGAAATGGTGGTACGCTGCCCTATTTCTTCTTATTCAATGTTAATTTTACATCAATTATGTTATGATTCGTTTGGTCCACCTTTGGTGGCGGTGTTATGTGAATTGATGTGGCCTTGTCGGCATTACTTTCTAGTATATTGATGATCATGGCCTTGTCGGCACTACTTTAACTTATATGGCTATTTGTGTAGTTGATTTAGTGATGTATAATCATATCTACCTATATGTGAAAGTTGTGTTAGACTATTGATACTAACTAGGTAATCATGTTATGCTTTGACTATGTGTTAAGTGTGTAGTCGTAGAGTTGATACATGATTATTCCTAAATTGGTTAGATGAGTCTAAAATGGTTAAGTTGATAATGTTAAGGTAATGAATAGTTTGACTAAATAAGGTCAAGGGTCATTCCAAAGAGTCTAAAGGAAGATAGGCTATGTGTGTTAAATGGAAGTATGTTGTGTCTTGTTTAGGTAGACTTGTGCCCCTTACTTGATGCTTATGTGAATATGTGATGTCTTGACTTAGGAACCTAAAGGGTATTATTCTTGAATAAATGAATATAGGTGAGACCTTGCATGATGATACCAAAGTCATTTATGTGGAACCTTGAACTAAGTGGTAAGGTTATGAATTGTGAAGTAGTTAGCCGTAATGGTATCCTTCATGCAATGAGTGAAGGACTTAAGGTTGATTGGCTGGAACGGCATCATATCATATCTTAGGAAAGTCGCGATGAGCTTCTTGTCGCCATAGTGAGATATGCCCTAGTGGACCTTGCTTTGGTAGGGTGAATGTAATTGGTTCATAAACTAGATATGGACCCATTTATATGAACCTTAATGTAAATTAATCTATGAGAACTAAGGCTAGCACCGAGTGAGTATGAGCAAGGGGGAAGTAGTTCTAGTTAATAAAGAAACTAGAATGCTTAGTATGCCCTTCATATTCCTTAACCATGTGCCTACATGGGATTTCTATGTTCTACCATTGGCATGTAGAACACCTCATCGAAGTAGGATAGAACTTCCGATTTCATGCTTTGCTACCATGGTCTATGTCGTTTATTGCCTATTCTCATCATATGGAATACCTATTAGCATTGGAGAAGTTTATGAGGTTTAAGTGGTGGTATGAGACGCTACTTAGACATTGCACAATAGACTTTGATGGTGTTATTTGGAGTTCCTAGGTCTTGTCTAAGACCATTACTTGAATGTACTTATGTATTGTATGAGTCTCTTAATGAATTAATGGATTAGTGACTTAATGAACTAATGACTTACGTTATGGAGTATGTAAGTGAATAAGTACCTAATCTAGAGTGGCTTATGGATTCTTTACCTAAATTATGAAAAGGGCATAAAGGATTATCTCATCATAGCTTATCTATTGAAGTCTTGAGAATGACTCTAGTTAGGGAAAAGGTTTTGTGTTGTTGACATGATCTAAGCCTTAGGTAGTCCCATGGACTATTTAGGTAATCTTGAAGAGGTCAATCAAGGACGTTATCTTCTTGATTTACTTAAGTAGGTTTTTTGGATAGCCTTTGGAAGGAGAGTGTCCTATCATCTATGTGTTGGTGTGTTTAGTGAGAATTATTCTATCCTAGGGAGTCTATTGGATCTCTTGAGTGTGTGTGTAAGAGATTGTATGGGCGGTTGCTTCACAACTCAGTCAAGTGAGACTTAGAATCAACTTTGGTAGAAGAAAATTGCATTGATGTTTACGATGCATTGTAAGTGTGTATGTGACTCCTTATAAGTAATCTTAAGGGTCGTTTAGGCACATCTAGAGAGGGTGTATGGGCGGTCTATCTTTGTGTGACTTAAGTGAATCTTAGTATAGCTTTGAGTGAGATAATTACATGCTAAAGGGTGCCTAATGTGAAGGTTTGCAATTTCATTGTACAGTGAAGAAATTCACTGTAACAGTGAGTTGACTGTAAAGTGGCTTCAAAAATTGTAATTTTTGGTTAAGTGTTTCCTTATGTGTTTCTAAGTTGCTAAATGTTGTTATTATGATTAAAATATGATTTATAAAATGAAAATATGGATATTTCCAATAAAGTCCATTTTATGATTTTTATGCATAATGCCATACTTAGTACATGTGGTTGTACTAATTCCACGCTTTATTTTCTATCTATAGTTCTTAATAGAAAGAGCTTTGGAAAAAAGACTTGGACAAGGATATCGTTCAAGAAGAGTTGAAGTATGTCCTCATTTGACTCGAGGGCATATATGTCATTTTATGTTCCTTTAAATGAAGTTTTGTAATAGACTATAGTAGTATGTTTTTAAATTCGTATAGGCCGTGTCCCAACTATTATTGTGTCTTAAGATGATGATCTAGACTTAGTGTTATCCTATTTCTACATATATGAAAGAGTTTAAAGAATTTTATATTATTTTACGAAAAGTTTTAATTCCGCACTATTTTTCGTTATGTATATGCGATGAACGATACGAGAGGCTTGTATGAGACCTCTGAGAGGTTGAATATTCCGGTCGCAATCCAAGATTGCACCCTATCTTCTAGGGTGTGGTTTAGGGATGTGACAAAACACAAGTAATCATAATTGAAGTAAAGGATTGAGTTCACAAAACTTACCCCAATCTCCTTCACAAGCCATCATTTTAGTTTTACCATCAAACATCCAATTCAACCGAACAATGGGTGTAATATCATCACAGAATAGTAATCAACACAATAATGAAGTCAATTGTATCACTACACAACAATTCATCACTAGTTCATAGTCTAGGGTTAGGGATTTAGGTCAAATTCATGATCTACTTCACAAACTAGGTTAATTTAACAAGAACTAAATAATTGAATCATAATACATCATAGTATAATCATAATCATCTAAGGAAATCATAAACAAAGCAATTTAGAAGATCAAATTCCTAATAGAAGGAAACCCACTTGAAATTCATCTTTCATAATCAATATTTGGAAGAGCCCTTTGGGAAAAGTATTCAAAAGGTTAAAGGAATTCCATACCTTGATAATTGATGAATAATGATGGAGAAAAAGCCCCCTTCTTGCTGCCCTTAGACCTTGACCTAGCGTTCAATGGAGTTCTTCTATTTTGTGAGAGAAAGAAGAGAGAAGGAAGAACAATTGGGTTTTGAGAATTATGAGAGCCGAGTTAGTTTAATTGGGACTGGGGTATTTATATTAGTCAGTAACTAACTTAATTAGACCTCCATTAACCCCTAACTAATTAACTAACCACCTATAAATTAAATGAATTAACTTAAAACATAGCAGTAAAGTAGTGACCTGACCTACAAGAACCCGACCTACGGGACATAGGTCAGTCGACGGTGCCTTGGACAACCGTCCTGCACAACCGTCGTTTTGGTCAGAGATTTTCCAAAATGGACCCTTTGCCAAAATGGCTAAGTGTCCAACGACGGTGTCCATCGACGGCCAGTAGATTGGACCATGCCCCATCGTTGGCCCTCATTGGTTGACACTGTCCATGATAGCTTTTTAGCAAACATAGAAGGGTCCTCCTCAAGGACCCTTTGGTTGGTCCTTGGGGAGTCGTACCCGGACTTTTCGACTACAAACCAACTCTAATATGTATTAGACACCTTTCAGCAAATTTCATCATTTCCGACTCTTAAAACCTTGTCAAATAGATTAAGGCACGCTAGGACCTCTTGAAATAGTTTCTGAACGTCATGGATGTTCCTTGACACTTTGATTCTAAAACTTCCTAAATGACTTATCGACATTATATTTGACCTTAAAACAATGTTACAACTCTTAGGCTCTCATGTTAGGCTCTAGATTAGGCTTTAGATTTTTGGAGTATTACACTTATTTACACATATGACCACACTATTAAAATGTGTTCTTTTTATAATCTTAAAAACAACACATTATAAGACTGACCTTAAAATTTTCACTGAAATGTTGTATTCCCTCCAACATATGTTTAACTCTGCTCCAACTTTTAATTTGCAAAAACATAAATAAATCATAAAACATAAGAGGCTCTCAAAGTCTCAGGTGTTTGACCTAGATTAGAAATGACAACTCAAATGCTCATAAGAATGGGGTTTGCCGCCATTTTGAAATTTCTCAAAGTCTCACAAATCAACAGGTAATATTTTAATCAATTCATAAGCTAATGATTTTTCACAAAGAAAATTGTAGAATGGTTTCAAAATTACTCTTGTTTTTTTTCTATTTTTCACATTCATGGTTGTTCACTGTCTACATGCGAAAATCCTCATTTTAATGGATGGGCATATGAAGAAATACGAGTAGTTGAGTCCAGTGAGAGCAAAGGTTTAGACTACGAAATCAGCTAAGCATCAGCCGACACGGTTGAGTAATGGCAAAGTAGTTGTTTTATACTATCTCTGTAGAAATCGACAACTCGAACATCCTCATTTCATTAAAGTTTCCTTGTCTGTCACTGATGGTCTATGCTTAAGAGGTAAACAAATGATTTATAGTACAATCTATGTAGTACTATACTATTTCTGTTTTGCTTTGGAAAATTTATTTGCGTTGTACTACTTTTGAAGATGTAATTGAGAGGCTTAACATTCTAAGAGGTCGAGGAATGGCTTCTTTGTAATCATGGTCTTGCAAGAGGTAGGAATTATTCAACAATTTCGGTTTGTTGTAAAATTTGGCTTTCAATGAAAGATATAAATGTAGTTTGTGTGCTTAAATTTTGTTTGATTATGAAAATAGAAGCTACAAGAACGATTTTGTCTGGCATGATATCTGTGAAGATGACCTCATTCTTCCTGCTCATGGTAATGAATATGTTCTTAAAGGCTCAGAGCTTTTCAATTATTTATATGCAGGTAAATTATACAGTTAGACGTTTCTATAGCAACTATTCACTATAATAACTACGTATTTTTATGGAACCGATCTTTCATGTTATGTTATATTATGTGATCTCAATAACGTCATTTCACTATAGAATTTAAAAAAATATGGAGACAAATGATATTTTTACGAAGAGGTTAGACTGTTTTTGTAAGGGTTACTACAAAAAATAGGAATAATGGATGAGTTTGGCTGCAAAAATGTATCGTTTCCTTTTACTATAAATGGTTAAAATTTTGACATCATTAGTGCTTATAAACCAACTATTAGTGATATGGCCTTTTGATTTCAGGCCACTTGCTGGAAATGGATAGAACAAAATGCTTCACATAAAGAGATGATGTGTTAAAGTTTCATCCGATTGAAGTGGTTATACTGAAATGGAGTTTATGAGGTAGAAATCTCTATCTTTAAATGTCTGAATTTATACCATCTGGGTTTATTGCGTGGGATTAAAGATTTGGATTCTGACATTTTGATTTTTTTTCTTTGTGTTGTTGATACGATTTCTGTAAATCATTTGGATTCTAGTGTGTAATAGAATTGACACATCAGATGATTTTTTTATCATGAGAATTATTCATTAAAATATTGATGAGAGTTAGGTATTAAATAAGTAAAACAAGTTAAGCAAACATAAAAGTCGATAGTAAGTAAAACAGTCAAAGAAAGATGATTATCTTCATTATTTTTTTTTTGAATATCTCTTTTGTTGCCCTTTTCTATTCAACATAGTTGGAGAGGAGTTTGAAAATGAGTTTGAATAAAACGAGTCTAATGATAAATCTGAAGACGAGCTTGAAGATGACGCATCATGAGTTGATTTATTTTGGTTATGAGCTTATAGTTCTAACTAACACTTTTTGTTATTTGACTATTTTTTGGGTACGAACACTTCTAGATATCTAGTATGTATAAACGAAGATTAAATTGTTGCAATCCTTAAGTATAGTTTTGGTTTCTTTCATGCGCCTTGATGTTGTTTTGTTAAACTGATCTTCTAGTGCTAGCTATTTTTTAGAATATATTTTTTTGGTAAAAGTTGCATGATGCAATTATATATGTTAGGTTAATGTATTTTCTTGTTGGTAATTTGTTACTTTAGGATATATTTAAACATTATTTATGAAATAGTTGCATCCTAATGAACTCTTTGTGAAGTTAGTTCTATGTAGGTTACTCCCTTCCCTCTCTATCAATTAAGCATGATTTCACTAATAGTGAACTTTGAGTTCTCTGCAGCTTTATTATTTTGTTTGTTTTTTGTTTTTGACAAACTATTCTCACTTTTCAGTATTTTACAGTTTGTTACCTAACAACCTATTAACTTGCCTGGGAATTTTACATTCTTTTAGGTTTGTAGGAGTTGGTGCTTGACTGTGAGATCTTTATTTCAAACTGCTAAGAAGAAGGGTTGATAGATTATGTATACATCACTTATTGTGATTTATAAAGAAAATTGCTTTTACAGATCAAAGCAAAATTATGTGAAACATACACTGGACTGAAAAATTTCCAGGCAATGTTGACTGACAAGCTCACATTAACTTAATTGATCTGTTGTGAAGTAGTATGTTCTTTGTGTGCATATAAATTATTTTGCATGTATCATAAATTATGCATGCCTACTAATCTATGTGTATCAGAAGATACGAGAGAAAAATTGATATGTGATGAAGTAGCAAGTATATATACATGTACATAGAATCCTAACTATGGATAAAATTTAAAAGGAAAATCCTATAGATCAGTTATCAATTCTATAATTATGTTTTCTATGTATATTACAATGAATAAGACTGCATTTATTCCTTAACGCTTTGCAATAAACTTTTTTTTGACTTATATAGTACAAGAATTGTGTTAGATCACCCATAATTGGTTATGAATGTCTCCTTGATGATTTATGAAGTTGCAGTCACTTTTTCCTTATGAATGCTTATACATATGTTGTTACGGTCATTTTGGTAAATTTGTGAAGATTCAGTTAGACAAAAATGGAAGAATATCTGGTGTAACTATTAGAACTTACCTCCTTGAAAGGTCTTGTGTTTGCCAAATTTCAAATCTAGAAAGCAACTATCATTGTTTCTACCTTCTATCTGAAGTACCTCCGGAGGTAATTGAATTTCAAAGCATCTCTCCTTATTTATATTTTCAGCTCTTGGTGTAAACTTATTTGATAGTCTTGTTGTCCCAATGACAGTTTTTTTAATCTTAACAGGAGGTTGTAAAGTATAGTTGGGGGATCCTAAAACATTTCACTATCTTAATCAATTGAGTTTCTTTGAACTAGTAGGTGTCAGTGATGCTCAAGAGTATGTGTCAACAAGGAGGGCCATGGATGTTGTTGGCATTAGTGAGAAAGAGAAGGTAATGCCCTGGTTCCTTTAGTTTGTGCTGTAGTTTTTTTATTTTGATTAACAGTCCAAGAAGTCACTCATTTCTTTTGCACGAATCAATTTTTAGAGTAGTGGCTTCCATTCTTTATCTTAGTAATCTTCAGTTTGCAAAGGGCAAAGAAACTAATTCACCAGTGGTAATGTCATAACCCAACCCTAGTTAAGGCAGACAAGTACCTTATGAACACATGCTTTACAAGTAATCTATGATGAGAAAGTAAACTACTATGCAGATTACTGATGAGAAGCTTAAAATACAACACATTTTAACTAGCTAAACCTCTATATGTGACAAGTGAAACTATGAATACAGATGATAGCTTTACAATGTCTACAAAGCCTCTACTGGAATACATGATGGTACCACTATGAAAATACACATAGTAAAGACTCGGCAAAACTCCGAATCAACCTGGAGCTCACCAACATCCGCTGAGTATAATGTGCTTCTATTGGGAAGATCTACTAGTTGAGTACTTGCACCTGCAGCATGAAATGCAGCGTTCCCAATAAGGGATGTCAGTACAAAAGAATGTACTGAATATGTAAGGCATAATACAACCATATTTAATATGAGAGCTCAAGTGAAACAAAATACCAATAGATAAGGATTAGAGACCACCTTTGCTTTATGCTTGTGGAATCGTGCATGTTACATTCTTTTCTCTACTTTTCTGTACTTTATAATCTTTATACAACATATGATACAAATGACCAGCTGATCAGTGGTAGAAGAGGATGACCCATGCTAGGCATTTTAACCCCTGGGATGCTGTCCTCATAATTCCACAAATTGGGATCGGCCCATGCTAGGCTTTCGCCCCTGAGCTGCCACCCTTCCATACCAATTGGGATCGGCCCATGCTAGGCTTTTGCCCCTGAGCTGCCACCCATAATCATACAGATTACGTTTAGATTCTTTCATCTTTGAGGTTGTTGTTTATCAGTTCATAACTCTTGTGGGATTGTTCTTTAGATAATCATAACTCTTTTGAGATTGTTCTTTTTGATGTTCATAACTTGTTTGTGATTGTTGTTTTGGTGGTCATAATCCTTGTTTTGATTTGGAAATACGGACCAGTAGTAGAAGACATATGAATATGGACTTACGATAATAACAATGACATGGAAAGGATATGTGAATTGAACGTAGTACTTAGGAGCTTATATGACTCGGTAAGTATTTTGACATATCAAATTGAAGCACATTCAGTGAAGACAATTTAACATTCAGCCAAGAGATTTGAACTCTATATTCAACAAATACAAGGTGTTCATGCATGTGGAACCAAGAGGGGAATGTGAGCAGATTAAACTTAAGGACGGATACATATTCCAAGTAAGTACACATAAACATACAATTGAGAAAGTAGTGATTATGTGAGGTAACATTACAGTCTAACACAATGAGATTAATAACAAAGAAAGGGAATATATGAACATGTGACAAGATGACATATCTATAAACAATTGAAGCAAATTGGCAAGATATGGGCAGATCGTATATACATCCTATAAACATATGTACCATGTGTAATCTAGGATTACTTTGACTTATATGAGGGAAATACGTGCTAGGGGTACTTTGACAATGAAACAAGTTTAAACCTTGCATGCTAACACTTGGTAGAGTAAACACACACACATTTAGTAACAAACTCATATTAGAGTACCCACTTCAATGCTATAGGGAGTAGGAGCTGCAACTATGGATCAGTCACTACCAAGGGCACTTAGAAAGCTTACTTTTTGTAATGCAAGTTTTGGATTCATGCCAAAGAAATAGGAAATCAAATAGCCTTACATACCTTGCTATACAATTCGAATCGTATGACTTAAGCTCCTTATCTTCTGATCACTAACTACAATAAAATAAGTCATAAGACTAGTATTAGCAGCTAATTAATCAATTTGAGCCACTTGATCACACCCAAATAGTAACGAAGCAGTAAGCTGCAATATCTAGTGAGTGTTTTCTTTTCTTCCCTATCCCTTTAATCACGTATATATACTTTACAACCTTCGCATCAGGTCCTCCCCAGAATTCCCTACAATATTTAAGTCCTTTATATTATCCATAACTTCCCCGCACATCCAGTCACATCCCTTATCATAACATACATAATACAATCTTTGAACATAATAATGTAATAGAAGCAATATGAATCCTGGTTTCTGATCACCAACACTTGAAGAGCTAACTTTACTTTTAAAGTGCTCAAACAAGCTCATAACTTAATTTAAAGAGGACTCCCCTCCATAGCTGTCCCAACATGCACTAATCACTAGAACATCCTCCCCAATATTCACCATGTAAGAGTAACAATTTCCAACTCACTAATACATACCAAGTGTCTTAATTAACTCAAGCACAAGAAGGAGAATATTGCAGTAGCTTACCTTGCTGGACATGACTACCACTTGATAAGACTTGGATTCTTCAAGGTAAAGGTTGTCCTCCTTAACTTGTCTTAAATTATACCTTCCAATAGCTTGAAATACCTATTATTTAAGAACCCTAATGGTATTTAATGGCTGTTGTATGAATCTAAGAGAGAGAAGAGAGAAAGCTCTAGTAATCAGATATTTTGTCAAAGTAAAAATGGTTGGGAAAAGTTGATATCAATCTCTTTTAAAGGGACCTGCTTTGGACGACTTTATCACTCATTTTGGGCCATAATATGCCAAGTAGGTGACCCACCCACTTGGACTTTTCATTAGGACTTTTTTGGACTTAATAACATTGCCCTTTTGCCACCTTTCTCATTCTTCATTTGCAGCCAACATGTGTCTTTAATTTGGGCCACACCTTTAAGTAGGTGATGCACTAGTTTTCCATTAAAATTATTTCTTGTGGGCTTGAGAAGATTGGGCCTTGGTTGTCCATTTCCCCCTTATTCTTCCATTCAACTTAGGCTAAATTAATGCAAATAGGTGTAGTGTACTTGGCCCAATAACACAGTCAAAGAGTCTTAGTAGGTGATGCACATACTTGGTCCTTTGGGCTGGTCAATAAGTCAAAGTAGGTGATGCAACTACTTGTCACTTACTAGCTTAGTGAAGTCAAGCAAGCACCTCAATATTTTGTTAAATTTTTAGACCTTAATAACTTTAACATAACTTAGAACTTATATACACTATGCCACTTTATACTTTAGACTCAAATACCACCTTGTCATCTCAAGTGTAAATATTTCCATCAACATCAACTTAATAGGGTCGCATCAAAATCTCTGGACAGTTCACTTTAAATATTACCACTAATTGCATAGGAAACCAAATCCATAACTATACCACAAGGCAGTTTATAAGCATTATTAAAATAGAACTAGTACACATAGAATATGGGGTGTTACATCCTCCCCCTCTTATGATCATTCGTCCTCGAATGATAGGTGCACCTGGTAGTTCGATTAATCTCTGAATTTCATATAGAGATTTGCGAGAGTCCCAATTGTAAATAGGAAGGACTATCCAGAATCCATAGACTAACCGAAAATATGTATAGACAAATCTAGCATGACGTCTCGATAGATATGGTTCATGAAATAGTAATATGAAAAAAATTAAATCCCTTCTTTACCATGTAATTCACTAAAAATACACAAGTAGTACTCATACAAATAAGACTGTAATATACCTAAACACAAGAAACACAAATGACACATCAAATGAACAAATTCTAGCAAGATTCATGATCATATAAGAGGACCACATGATCTCAGATCCTTATATTGATGTTTAAAATGAGGAGGGTTACTTAGTATCTCTCTATCATCTTCTATTCCCAGGTATGTTGTGTTATATTCTATTCCTTCCCTAATACTCATGGTTACACATTCTGAACTTAGCTTCCGAGCCTTAACAATTAAGAATAACTATAGAGTATCTCCCAATTTTATTTTATTTTTGTATATGAACGGACACATAGAATCATAGGCTATAGGGGCAATACTTTCCTTTCTCTTTTATTTCATGACACTTTTCAGAGGTGAATCTTTTAAGAACACATAGCTGTTAATATAAAATCTAAAGTTTTATGCCGCTCCTGCGAATAGGGTATTATGCTAAGTTATTTATCTATGGTTGATTAAATTTACATATATGGCCAACCTTTTCTGTTCAAAGTCTTCACTGCATATTGATACAAGGAAATATTTTCCCAAATTGTTCAAAACTCAAATCAATAAGCATAGAGAGGGCATAGTATACGGATGAATAAGTCACATTGGACATGACACATAGGCAGACTATCCCAAAAGGGAGCGCGCAAGGTATACGTGAATTAAGCTATAGAAATACATGGTATATGCGTGCATATGACCTATAGGTTAGCGTGTGAGCGAATGAACTATAGGGAATGTAGGAATGGGCTAGATGATCACATGATGCATGAGTACATAAGCTAAGACATGTAGTAGATATGACATGTAGACATATCAGAAAATGAGCTACGGAACACAAATCACATTGAGCAAGTGCGTTATATTGCGTGGATAGGTGGACTAACATGTCAATGAGCACAAATATGAAATATGAGCAAGTGAGCACATAACACATGGCCAGAAAAGCTATAAGGCCTAAAATGTTTAAGCAAGTAGGCTATGAGGTATGCAAAATATATAGAAATGGTCATATGATTAATTTAGCATGCATTACTCATACAATATGGACAAGTGGCATGTGGGAAGTAACCAGTGCAATAAATAACATGTAAGGAAAAGTTCCTATGAAAACATCATTAAACAAGGGTGATCTGAAGCGGATAACACTTGCATGTAAGCATTCCATGACGTTAGGTAACCTATGAGAAGGCAATCCACAAAGGGAAAATGACATACAAATAGATAAGTTATAGAATATGCAGCATGTATAATTATATAAAAAAAAATCATCTTTGAAAGCTACGATATATCCTATAGAACAACTCTAACGTACTAAGATAAACACACTGTCTTAAGCTTTTAAGTTACAGGTGGGATAGTTCTGCTCATATTCCTTACTCGCCTCAAAACACATACAATTGATTTTCCCATCTACTATCTCCAATCTCCTTAGAATTCTTATAGGTGTTCTGCTATTGGGACTTGGCTTCCATCTAGGTCAATATAAATAGTACAGTAGTGATAGAAAAAGAAAATCCTCAAAAAAAGTAGATCATCTTTTAGAGTAGGAGGACGAGGTCTACTTTGCCTTCATTACTAGCTTGTGTTATATCACATTCAATGATTGATGCCCCTTGAAGATCAAAAAAAATAATAATAATAAATCGTGCTTCTTGAACACATCATGAAATATGAACTCTAATAACATGTAAATGCCAGGTACCTATAAAGTTATATCATGATTCATAACGTCTTAGAGTTAGCCGATTTGGGCTTAACTAGATAGGTCTGGCCATACTAATAGATTTCCTCTTCTTTTTTTTTTTTTTTTTTTTTATTTTTTTTTATTTTAATAAGTGACGGTGCTCCGACTCTTTTCCCATGCAAGATAGCAAAAATAAGAACAACTAGCAATATGCATATGATCTATTTTTTTAATCAAGACTAAATATCAAAACTTGAATCGATACTAAATTGACTTCTCTATGTAACAAAGGTTCACAAAATTGTTCCCAGGAGCGCCATTATAACTCGTTAGCGTTGAAGAGCTGATAACATTTTCTTACCGCATACACTTTAGCAATCACTCTCTCATAACCACCTATGCCACTCCTCTATAGCATCCTCATATCACCCCTACTCCTATGTTTAGGGAATTTGACATATTCCATCTCTTTCTAATGAGAAGTTGTCTGTACATATTCGGCCTGTGTAATTTAAGCTTCATTCTCACAAGCTTCCTATCTAACAAGTAACTTTTAATCAAAACTAGTAGCTTCATGTACTAGATTCCATTATGTACAACCAACTAATCACAACTTAGTTCTAACCAATCAACTTTCTTTTCGTTATTCTTACCCTTTAGGAACATACTAACTCTCTATATCCAACACATACCTCATAAAAAGAACCACCACACATATATCATTTGCAGTAATTGGCACACTTATCCCTAAGTTTTATATTCATGAAAAGAATACAAATGTTATTAGTACTTATTCAGAGCTGTTGGCACATACCATATAAATGCCAAACATTAACATACTCGGGAGGACATACGGTGAGAATTTGAGCTTTGTCAGCCAATTAGGGGTATCTGTAGTAACACTATTGCACTAATACATCCACCTATAAAATTGTGCCACTGGCTTCTTTGAACTAAAAGAAACTGGTTTGACTACATCAATTTCGAGAACATGTGCAACGCTGAAAATTCTATATATCAAAGACTAAGAACAAGTGTCCTCCATAGGAATAAATCCTGTAAGTATGGAGCAAATATAGAACTCAAGAGCTGGTTACATCCTCCTAAGAAGATCTCCCTGGAAATGCTACAGCAAATATATGTAACTAGGTAACAAATCATATTTGAACCAACATGATGCAAATGGTACAAATGCAACTTTAAATGCAAATAACATAAAAGTCTTTACATACCTTGTGGAGTGAGATGGTTAAATAAAATGAGCTCAATCTAGTCAAACTTTTGGTAACTTGAGGTCCTTTCTGTATGTTACATGCTGACACTTCAACAACCGTTAACCTTAACCATAGTTAATATGAATAGCATGATCTGGTACAACTAGAAATGGGCTTCTTAACTTCGCTCTATCGCACGATCAGGATTATGAAGGAAGGTAACATTTCCTAAATGTCCAAGCAGCCCCCTAATTATTAAATGTGGCGCGCAACACATTCATAACTAAGGATCTACTAGACACGACTTTGTAGACGCCCTAGGACGAACTGCTCTGATACCACTTTGTCATAACCCAACTGTAACGGCCTGTATTTTTGTTTGTGGTAGTTCTATTCATGTTATACTTGACATATACTTATAGTGTAGGTGAGGGATCATGTTTCTTACATGATTAGTGTTGGTTTAAACTAGCTTGGAAGGTGATGTAATGCCTTGCACATGTTAGCATATGTATTGCAAGTTAACTCCGATGGAAAGTATTTAAGTAATTATAGTAAGATGGTAATTGAGCTAGCAGCTGCATCACCTACTTGATCTATATTATAGTTAAAGGGCCCAAGTTTAATTGACCAGATTTAGGCTTATATTTAGGGGCTCATTTGAAGCCCAAACCTATTAAAGAAAATTGTGAATGAAAGAAGGCCCAGCAGCCAAATCTGCCAATTGGCCCATTATGGATAAAGCCCAAGTGAAACTAGGTAAGTGCATGACCTCCTAAGATTTGTTTTACCATGTTATTGGGCCAAGTGTGTACCACCTACTTGCATTAATCTGTCCCAAGTGGAAAAAAGAACAAAGGAAAAATGGACAGCCAAGGTCCAATAATATTAAGTCCAAAAGGGCCCAAGTTAAAAGGACAAGCAGGTGGGGCACCTACTTGACATTATATGGCCCAAAATTGGTCAAGAGTGTCGGCCATAACACCTCCTTTTTCAAAGGATAAGGATCAAGTCTTATTCTCCATTTTGAACTTGCAAAAATTTCAGATTTCCTAAGTTCTTTCTTGGTCTCTCTTGGCTTCAATTAGCAGCCCTAAAACACCTTAGAGTTCTTGAGTGCTGTCTAATTTTTCAAGTAAGAGTTTGAAGGAGAGTTTGAATTCTTGAAGTACAAGTGTAGAGGATAAATTTTCAGAATTAAGGTAAGACTTCAACCCATTTGTTTTCCTCTCTTTGATAATGTTTGGAGTGGAGAATTTGTATATGTTTATCAAGAATTCATGGATTGTGATAAATCTTTGAGTCAATATTCTCCTATTATGCTGAAAGATTTGAGATTGATAGTGGCTGCCTTATGAATATTGTTGTTGAGGGCTGTTTGGGTAGCTTGGGAGATGATGTATGAAGTTGTATTAATGTGTAGAGGAAGGGTGTGGTGGTTCACCATTTATGTAAGGGTTGTTTGGGCCTGATTTCCATCAAATATTTTAGCTACTGTTTTGGAGGACCTTATTGTGATTAGCTGCTGATGTTAGCTTAATCATGACTTATGTTGTAGATTAGCACCCAATAAGGAAGGCTGAATCGTGATAGTGGTATTGATCAGAAAAATAAGGTATGTAAGGCTATTCGATCTATATCCTTTTGGCATGAAATCTGCCACCTGCAATTAATATCAATGAAGTGATTCTCATAAGTTCTATTTCTAGAAAAGAAAGCATGGTGGCAGCGTACTATCTCCAAATAGCTAACAATATTTCTTTCCCCATTCTAAGTACATGGAACTACTTTATTATATGTTCACTACTCTATACTTGTGTAATTTCCCCTTGTGCTGTTATAGAAATGGTATTTGCAAAAGAAAGTTTGATGAATCCTTCTCCTAAGCCAATTGAAGTCAATTGTGCCATTAAGGTCTTAAAGTAAGGTGTTGATGTTTCATAGCTCCTTATGTCATTGTTACTGCCTCAAAGTATTGTTTTCATGTATTCCACTACTGTTCCGTAATTTCATGTCTCCAAGATGATTATGACCACCAAATCAACATCTCAAAATGTTACGATTATCCAAAATAACATCTCAAAAGAGTTATGAACTGATTAACAATAATCTCAAAGATTAAAGAATCTAAGTGAAGAAATCTATTTAATTAAGGGTGGCAGCTTAGGGGCGAAAGCCTAGCATGGGCCGATCCCTATTGGTATAGAAGGGTGGCAGCTCAGGGGCGAAAGCCTAGCATGGGCCGATCCCAAGTTGTGTAATTATGAGGACCGCATCCCAGGGGTTAATATGCCTAGCATGGGTCATCCTCTTCTACCACTGATCAGCTGGTCACTTGTATCACATGCCCAACAAAGATTATAGCATACAACAAGGTAAAGAAAAGAATGTAGCTTACTTGATCCCATAAGAGTAAGCAAAGGTGGTCTTCTCTCCTAATCTATGCACTCATATGTTGCTACTTGATTTCATTTGAGTCTTGTATTACATATACTATTTGCCTTACATATTCAGTACATTTTTCGTACTGACGTCCCGTATTGGGGACGCTGCATTTCATGCTGCAGGCTCAGGTACTCCAGCTAGTAGACCTCCTCAGTAGGAGCACTCGAAATTCTACTACTTTTGGTGAGCTCCAAGTTGATTCAGAGCTTTATTGAGTCCTTGGCAAATTCATTTGGTATTGTATCATAGTTAAGGGTAAGGCGGGGTCTGTCCCGACCTACTCTAGTCTTCTATCTTTTAGAGGCTTTGTAGACGTATGTACATGGTTCAGTTGTGTCTTAAGGAGTTGTGGCCACGACGGCCAAGTATTGTACATAACGTTTGGACCTACTTACGTTGTTTTGTATCGCTACATCCTAGGTTAACTTGTCACAATTGTTATAGTATATGCACGGTAAGAACAGGTTGCAGGTTGGTTCTCTCGGGCCTTTAGGGCATCGGGTGCCTGTCCGTCTTAATAGGTTTTGAGGCGTGACAATCAAAGTGAAGAATTATCATCCTTGAGATATGGCTTTTGATCCTTGAAACTTATTTCATCAAGGATCCCGACTCTCAAGATGTTTTACAAAGTTTTCTAAAGTGAAATATCCAATTTCGGGATTCTACCATGGGTTCTTGCATAAATGATTTCTAAACCTTGAATTATGATTTAATTGATACTGTATTGATGATTTTAACATAAATTACCTATGAACCCATGTAAATTGATGAACCCTAGTTTTGACTACTTATTGGGTTACTTGATATTAAGCTAATATTGATGAATTGTTGTGTAGTTTCTTATGGGCTTTATAATTATATACGAATTGTATTAAATTGATATCTAATTGATCTAAGATTGTTAAACCTAGATTGGATTGATGTAGATTCATTGAGTCTTATGCTTATTGCTTTGAATTATTGTTCATGGCCATGGGTAAGGGCCTTGTGATGTTGAATTGGTTGATTTGACATTGAATTGAAGTGTGGATGAGGAGATGAAGGTATGCTGCCCCATTTACTTTAATTTGATATTAATTATAATACAATTCTATTGTGCTTGGTATGGTCCACTTATGGTGGCGGTGTTATGTGTTTTACTTGCAATTGACGTGGCCTTGTGGGCATTACTTTATGCAATATTATGAGCATGGCCTTATTGGCAACTACTTGAAGTTATGTGGCTATTTGTGTAGTTTGATTATGTGAAGCGTGACATTACCTATCTACATGTGAAGTTATATAGTCATGTATGTATTCTTCTAGTTATGTTGCCTTAAGTGATCATGTTAGACTTTGACTTGACATTATGAGAGTAGTGTTAGGTTAAGTCTTGGTTATTCCTACTTGACTTTATGAGTCTATGTGGAGTGTATTAATGATGTTATGATGATATATATGGTGACTTGAAGATGTTAGGTTGTTTTAGAGGTGTTTCTATAATGACTTGTATTATGTGTTAAAAGTGAAGTATGTGATGTCTTGTCTTGGTTGACTTGTATCTCTTGCTTGATGTATATATGATTATGGATATGTGATGTCTTGATTTAGGGTGTTATAACTCTTAGTCTTGAATGTATGAATGACATGTGACTTTAAATGATGTTATGAGAGTCTTTTATGTGCAAACCTTGACATAAGGGGAAGGTTAAGATTGATTGAAGTGTAAGCCGTGATGGTATCCTTCAAAGTAAAGGAATGATGGACTTAAGGCTAGTTGGCTGGAACGGCATCATATTAACACTTAGGAAAGTCATCATGATCTTCTTATCGCCATTGTGAGGTAGCCCTAGTGGACCTTCCTTGGTAGGGTAAATGTAATTGGGTTATGAACTAGATATGGAACCCTTTTATGTAAACCTAATGTATGAAATACTCTATGAGAAAGAAGGCTAGCACCGAGTGAGTATGGCAAGGGAAGTAGTTCTAGTTAAGTATGAGACTAGAATACAAAGAAGCCCTTTATATTCCTTAACCATGTGCCTACATGGGATGTGTCCAAGTTCTACCATTGGCAAGTAGAACAACCTCATCGGAGTAGGATAGAACTCCGGATTCCATGTCTTGCTACCATGGTCTATGTCGGTTATTGCCTATTCTTATCATGTGGAATACCTATTAGCATTAGATAAGTTTATGAGGTTTAGGTGGTGGTATGTGACGCTATCTAGACATTGCACAATAGGCTTTGAAGGTGTTATGTGGAATTTCCTAGGTCTTGTCCAAGACCATTATGTGAGTGTCTTATGTGATGTATTATGTGAGTGTCTTATGTGATGTATGAGTCTTAATGAACTAATGATCTATGTTAGCAACTATTGTCACGCCTCAAAACCCATTAAGACGGACAGGCACCCGATGCTCTAAAGGCCCGAGAGAACCAACCTGCAACCTGTTCTTACTGAGCATATACTATAACAATTGAGACAAGTTAACTTTGGATGCAGCGATATAAACCAACGTAAGTAGGTCCAAAAGTTATATACAAGACTTGGCCGTTTAGACCACAACTCCTTAAGACACAACTGAACCATGTACATACGTCTACAAAGCCTCTAAAAGATAGAAGACTAGAGTAGGTCGGGACAGACCCCGCCTTACCCTTAACTACGATACAATACCAAACGAATTTACCAAGGACTTAATAAAGCTCCGAATCAACTTGGAGCTCACCAAAAGTAGCAGAATTTCGAGTGCTTCTACTGAGGAGGTCTACTAGCTGGAGTACCTGAGCCTGCAGCATGAAATGCAGCATCCCCAATACGGGACGTCAGTACGAAAAATGTACTGAATATGTAAGTCAAAAAGTATATGTAATACAAGGCACAAATGAAATCAAGTAGCAACATATAAGTGCATAGATTAGGAGAGAAGACCACCTTTGCTTACTCTTTGGAATCAAGTAAGCTACATTCTTTTCTTTACCTTGTTGTATGTATATCTTTGTTGGGCATGTGATACACGTGACCAGCTTTCAGTTGTAGACGAGGATGAACCCATCTAGGCGTATTACCCCCTGGGATGCGGTCCTCATAATTACACAACTTGGGATCGGCCCATGCTAGGCTTTCGCCCCTGAGCTGCCACCCTTCTATACCAATAGGGATTGGGGCCCATGCTAGGCTTTCGCCCTAAGCTGCCACCCTTAATTAAATAGATTTCTTCACTTAGATTCTTTAATCTTTGAGATTATTGTTAATCAGTTCATAACTCTTTTGAGATGTTATTTTGGATAATCATAACACTTTGAGATGTTGATTTGGTGGTCATAATCATCTTGGAGACATGAAATATGGAACAGTAGTGGAATACATGAAAACAATACTTTGAGGCAGTAAACAATGACATAAGGAGCTATGAAACATCAACACCTTACTTTAAACCTTAAGGCACAATTGACTTCAATTGGCTTAGGAGAAGGATTCATCAAACTTTCTTTTGCAAATACCATTTCTTATAACAGCACAAGGGAAAATTACACAAGTATAGAGTAGTGAACATATAATGAAGTAGTTCCATGTACTTAGAATGGGGAAAGAATATTGTTAGCTATTTGGAGATAGTACGCTGCCACCATGCTTTCCTTTTCTAGAAATAGAACTTATGAGAATCACTTCATTGATATTAATTGCAGGTAGCAGATTTCATGCCAAAAGGATATAGAATCGAATAGCCTTACATACCTTATATTTATGACCAATACCACTATCACAATTCAGCCTTCCTTATTGGGTGCTAATCTACAACATAAGTCATGATTAAGCTAACATCAGCAGCTAATCACAATAAGGTTCTCCAAAACAGTAGCTAAAAATATTGATGGAAATCAGGCCCATACAACCCTTACATAAATGGTGAACCACCACACCCTTCCTCTACACATTAATACAACTTCAAACATCATTTCCAGAGATACCCAAACAGCCCTCAACAACAATATTCATAAGGCAGCCACTAACAATCTCAAATCTTTCAGCATAATAGGAGAATATTGACTCAAAGATTTATCACCATCCATGAATTCTTGATAAATATATACAAAATTCTCCACTCCAAACATATCAAAGAGAGGAAAACAAATGGGTTGAAGTATACCTTAATTCTGGAAATTTATCCTCTAAACTTGTACTTCAAGAATTCAAACTCTCCTTCAAACTTCTTACTTGAAAATGCGACAGCACTCAAGAATCCCTAAGTGTTTTAGGGCTGCTTAGAGAGACCAAGAAAGAAACTTAAGAAAATCTGAAATTTTGCAAGTTCAAAATGGAGAATAAGACTTGATCCTTATCCTTTGAAAAAGGAGGTGTTATGGCCGACACTCTTGACCAATTTTGGGCCATATAATGTCAAGTAGGTGCCCCACCTGCTTGTCCTTTTAACTTGGGCCTTTTGGACTTAATATTATTGGACCTTGGCTGTCCATTTTCCTTTGTTCTTTTAATCAGCTTGGGACAGATAGTGCAAGTAGGTGGTACACACTTGGCCCAATAACATGGTAAAACAAATCTTAGGAGGTCATGTACTTACTTAGTTTCACTTGGGCTTTATCCATAATGGCCCAATTGGCAGATTTGGGGTTGGGCCTTCTTTCATTCACATTTTCTTAATAGGTTTGGGCTTCAAATGAGCCCCTAAATATAAGCCTAAATCTGGTCAATCAAACTTGGGCCTTTAACTTATATATAGAATAAGTAGGTGATGGCAGCTGCTAGCTCAATTACCAAACCTTACTATAATACTTAAATTACTTTCCATCGGAGTTAACTTGCAATACATATGCTAAAACGTGCAAGGCATTACATCACCTTCCAAGCTAGTTTAAACCAACACTAATCATGTAAGAAACATGATCCCTCACCTACACTATAAGTATATGTCAAGTATAACATGAATAGAACTACCACATACAAAAATACAAGCCGTTACAACTATGTAAATGAATGAGTACCTAATCTAAAGTGGCTTAAGCATTCCTTAGCTAAAGTGTGAGGAGGGCATGGAAGGATGATCTCTTCATGTCTTATCTTTGTAAGTCTTGAGGATGACTCTAGTTAGGGAAGTTGGTTAATCTTGTTGACATGATCTAAGCCTTAGGTAGTCTTAAGGACTATTTAGGTAATCTTGAAGAGGTCACTATGGACATTATCTTCTTGATTTACTTAAGTAGGTCTTTTGATAGCCTTTGGGTAGAGAATTGTCATATCACCAATGGTTGGTGATTTAGTGAGAATGATTCTACTATAAGGAGTCCATAGGATCACTTGAGTGTATGTGTAAGGGATTGTATGGGCGGTTCCTTCATATTTTACTTATGGGAGACTTAGGATTCATGATTGGTTGAGAAATCTCACAATTATGTTTATGATTGCGTTGTAAGTATGTATGTAACTCATCGTAGGTAATCTTAAGGGTCGTTTAGGCACATCTAGAGAGGGTGTATGGGCGGTCTCTCTTTTTGTGACTTAAGTGATTTTTAGGATGACTTTAAGTGAGGGAATTACATGCTAGAAGTTGGTTATTAAAGGAGTTAGTAAGTCACTGAAACAGTGAAGTCAATTCACTGTAAAGTGAATTGAACTTACTGTAAAGTGATGCCTAAATTTGGTATTCTTGATTTATTGCTTTCTTATGTGTTTCTAAATGGATTAATGATATTATTATGATTAAAATATGATTTGTAAAATGAAAAGATGCATATTTCCAATAAAGTCCGTTTTCATGATTTTTATGCATAATGCCATACTTAGTGCATGTGGTTGTACTAATTCCATGCTTTATTTTCTATCTATAGTTCTTAATAGGTGAAGGGCTTGTGAAGTTAAGAGTTGTATATAGAAGGATCGTCCAAGAAGAAGTTGAAGTATGTCCTCAATTGACTCGAGGGCATAGTCTTTTATGTTTTCTTTGAAGTATTGTAATAGACTATGTCTTTCTATTTTCGTATTGAAGTATGGGCCGTGTCCCAAGTATTCTTGTGTCTTAAGATGATGAGATTGAGACTTAGTGTTTTTTCCTAATCTCTACTTATATGAAAGAGTTTAAAGACTTCTATATTGTTTTACGAAAAGTTTAAATTCCGCACAACTTTTCACTATGTATATGCAATGAATGATATGAACGAGGCTTGTCTTAGAAATCCGAGAGTTCGACGACACCGGTTACAATCGAAGATTGTGCTCTAACTTCTAGGGTATGGTTTTGGGATGTGACAAGCCTGGTTTCAGAGCATAGGTTGGTGAAAGTGGTCTTAGGAATCAAAAAGTCTCATCAAGTCACGTCTAGTACAGTCTTGACCATCAGTGTGAGTCGCGACACATCTATGGGCAAGAGGCTATAGGACGATAGAGTTTCCCTTCTTTACTACTCCTATGTCGTGCGATAGAGTAAATGTTATGATTATCCTTCATATGTGTTTCCTTGTGTTTCTAGGAGATGAATACTAGAAGGATGGCCGCTAGAAGGTCGGAAGAAAAGAGGGTGAATGAGGAAATTCCTCCTCAAGTTGAGCAAGTTCCTCAAGTTCTTCAAGGTGCTCAAGTGCCTCCCCAAGGTGATCATGTTCCTAATGTGGGTGGAGGTAATGAGGTTCCGCTGGTTCATCCGGAGTTGACTACTCAAGAGATTAGAGAGGCTTTGATGGCTTTAGCTCAAACCGTAACTGCTCAAATCAATTTGAGTATGATGCCTAGGGTTGTGGAGAGCACTATGACTTCTAGGTTGAGAGACTTTGTGAGCATGAATCCTCCTATCTTTCTTGGCTCTAAGGTAAATGAGGATCCCCAAGAGTTTCTTGATGAAGTGTACAAGGTGTTGAGTGCTATGGGGGTTACATCTAGAGAGAAGGAGGAATTGGCTTCATACCAATTGAGGGATGTTTCTAAAACTTGGTGTACTCAATGGAAGGACAATAGACCGGAAGATTCGGGTCCTATTGAGTGGGAAGAGTTTAAGGGAGCTTTTCTTGGCAAGTACTTTCCCTGAGAGAGGAGAGAAGTCAAGGTGGAGGATTTTATTAATCTCAAGCAAGGCAATATGAGTGTTGAGGAGTACTCTTTGAAATTCTCAACATTGTCTAGGTATGCTCCTTCTCTTGCGTCCAATCCATGAGATGAAATGAGTCGCTTTTGTACCGGAGTAGCCGACTTGGTGAATGAAGAATATCGTACCGCTATGCTTCGTGATGATATGACCCTATCTAGACTCATGGTGTATGCACAATCTATTGAGGAGTCTAAACTTAGGAGAATAGCTAGAAGTTTGAAAAGGAGTGTTGCTAGTGATCAAGAGCAACCTAGGTTCAAGAAAAGAGTTCAATCTCAAGAAGAGCCTAGGAGGGCTAAGATGAGGTTTGAGAAAGGAGGTAGTTCCAAGGATAGCAAACCTACTTGTGCCAATTGTGCCAAGAAGCACTATGGTAAGTGTCTATTGGGTACCGGAGATTGCTTTGTTGTGGTAAGGAAGGACGTAAGGCTAGGGATTGTCCTACGATTTCTTCTAGAGGTAGAGAGGGTAAGAAAGTTGCTCCTAGTGTTCCAAAGGAAGATGCTCCAACTAAGAGGCATTTCTATGCACTCCGTACTAGAGTGGAGAATCCGAATGAGAATGAGGGTGATGATGATGTTGGTAAGTTCTCTTTCTTTTGTTAAGATTTGAGTTCCTTCTAAGTGGGGGGAGTATGGTTTGTAAATGAGATAGAAGTTCTTGAATTTGTTGCTTGTGTATGATGTATAGGGGTTTGGTTGAAATTGAATTTCATTAATTTCTTGCATCGTGTGTTTTATGAAGCATTGATTGTATTATAAGGTGTGTTTATATGATTTTACTTTGCATAGTATCATGTTTATATCATGAATTACCTTAAATGTGCATTTTTGAAAAAACAATTTGGTAACATTCACTGTAGCATTAAGACAGTTACTGTAATATTTTTACAAAATTGACTATTTGATTAATTGGTCAAAAATTGTTGTAATGTTACAACTGATGTGTATGAGTATAATATTGAATATAAAATGAGTTTTTGCTATTTGGATTGAAGCATGTGAGTTTTGTAGCTTAACGAGTTATAGAATTGTCTTCTAGTTTCTTGTTGTGTTGCGAATATCTTGACTATGTGAAGTTGATGTTTTCCTCTTTTATATGTGTTGTATGGTTTGTTTATGTGCTGCTAGTTGAGTCTCTTATCTTGGAAGTGTTCGGAGAGTGGCAAGTGTCATTCGAGGACGAATGTTGTCCAAGTGGGGGAGATTGTAATACCTCGAAAATAGCTTAGGTGCTCTAGAGCCTAATATGTTGGTCTTGGTGTTCTAATGTCCTAAATATGCCTAAAATATAGAATATAGGAAGTAGCTAAAATATTAGAGGTGTTGGAAGTCAAACTTCAAGGGACGACTAAGACGTTTGACGACTAAGTCACCAAAATGTCTAAAATGTGGCTATATGTTTTAATATGTCTTTCATGGTATTTTAAGGTTCTTAATAGATTTAATATATCATGTATAGGCAGTGGTTAAAGTTTCGTGAAGTTTGGAGGTCAAACGACCAAGAACGTCCAAGGCGTTCGAAAGATATGCCTTGAGTCAACCTTGTACGTCTAGGCGAGTTTCATTGAGTTTTACATGTTCGTTTTGGATGAATTTCATGTGATAGGTATTAATCTTATAGACTATCATATTTGGGTTGGAAACGTTCGGGAAATTATCCCCAAGGACCATCAAAGGGTCCTTGAAGAAGGACCCAAAAATCAGTGTGCAGGCTGTCCCAGGCAGACCTTGGCAACGGAGCAGTCAATGGCCAGTCGTTGCTGTGACGCCCCATCTCAGGGTCCCGTCATGGGGTAATTAACCAAGGGTGAAGAGTGGAGCCTTGGGAAGCCAATGTAGCCACTGACGGAGGCCTGTGACGGCCCGTCGAGACAGTGACGCCCCGTCAAGGGGGAGTCGTCGCGCGCACCTATTCCTGCTCAGGTGTTGCTGCCAAGCCAAGGGGTGAATTGTAAATTCACCCCACTTCTAAATTTAATGTTGGACGGTTATTTGAGGGTCTGATGGGTATTTTAATTAACTATATAAGTAGTTAACAACCTAGAGACTTCATTCTTCCAAATTGAAAAACCCAAAACACTTAGAAAATATCCAACCCTCCATTGAAGACCCTATTGAAAAGGCAGCTTGGTAAGGGGTTTTTGTGTCAAAATTTTTCATCAAAGTGAAGAATTATCATCCTTGAGGTATGGCTTTTGATCCTTGAAACTTATTTCATCAAGGAGCCCAACTCTCAAGATGTTTTACAATGTTTTCTAAAGTGAATTGTCCAATTTCGGGATTCTACCATGGGTTCTTGCATAAATGATATCTAAACATTGAATTATGATCTAATTGACATTGTATTGATGATTTTAACATAAATTACCTATGAACTCATGTAAATTGATGAACCCTAGTTTTGACTACTTATTGGGTTACTTGATAGTAAGCTAATATTGATGAATTGTTGTGTAGTTTCTTATGGGCTTTATAATGATATAAAAATTGTATTCAATTGATATCTAATTGATCTAAGATTGTTAAACCTAGATTTGATTGATGTAGATTCATTGAGTCTTATGGTTATTACTTTGAATTATTGTTCATGGCAATGGGTAAGGGCCTTGTGATGTTGAATTGGTTGATTTGGCATTGAATTGAAGTGTGGATGAGGGGATGAAGGTATGCTGCCCCATTTTCTTTAATTTTATATTAATTATACTTCAATTCTATTGTGCTTGGTATGGTCCACTTATGGTGGCGGTGTTATGTGTTTTACTTGCAATTGACGTGGCCTTGTCGGCGTTACTTTATGCAATATTATGAGCATGGCCTTATTGGCAACTACTTGAAGTTATGTGGCTATTTGTGTAGTTTGATTATGTGAATCATGACATAACCTATCTACATGTGAAGTTATATAGTCATGTATGTATTCTTCTAGTTATGTTGCCTTAAGTGATCATGTTAGACTTTGACTTGACATTATGAGAGTAGTGTTAGTTTAAGTCTTGGTTATTCCTACTTGACTTTATGAGTCTATGTGGAGTGTATTAATGATGTTATGATGATATATATGGTGACTTGAAGATGTTAGGTTATTTTAGAGGTGTTTCTATAATGACTTGTATTATGTGTTAAAAGTGAAGTATGTGATGTCTTGTCTTGGTTGACTTGTATCTCTTGCTTGATGTATATATGATTATGGATATGTGATGTCTTGATTTAGGGTGTTATAACTCTTAGTCTTGAATGTATGAATGACATGTGACTTTAAATGATGTTATGAGAGTCTTTTATGTGCAAACCTTGACTTAAGGGGAAGGTTAAGATTGATTGAAGTGTAAGCCGTCATTGTATCCGTCAAAGTAAAGGAATGATGGACTTAAGTCTAGTTGTCAGGAACGACATCATATTAACACTTAGGGAAGTCATCATGATCTTCTTATCGCCATTGTGAGGTAGCCCTATTGGACCTTCCTTGGTAGGGTAAATGTAATTGGGTTATGAACTAGATATGGAACCCTTTTATGTAAACCTAATGTATGAAATACTCTATGAGAATGAAGGCTAGCACCGAGTGAGTATGGCAAGGGAAGTAGTTCTAGTTAAGTATGAGACTAGAATACAAAGAAGCCCTTCATATTCCTTAACCATGTGCCTACATGGGATGTGTCCAAGTTCTACCATTGGCAAGTAGAACAACCTCATCGGAGTAGGATAGAACTCCGGATTCCATGTCTTGCTACCATGGTCTATGTCGGTTATTGCCTATTCTCATCATGTGGAATACCTATTAGCATTAGATAAGTTTATGAGGTTTAGGTGGTGGTATGTGACGCTATCTAGACATTAGACAATAGGCTTTGAAGGTGTTATGTGGAATTTCCTAGGTCTTGTCCAAGACCATTATGTGAGTGTCTTATGTGATGTATGAGTCTTAATGAACTAATGAACTAATGACCTATGTTAGCAACTATGTAAATGAATGAGTACCTAATCTAAAGTGGCTTAAGCATTCCTTAGCTAAAGTGTGAGGAAGGCATGGAAGGATGATCTCTTCATGTCTTATCTTTGGAAGTCTTGAGGATGACTCTAGTTAGGGAAGTTGGTTAATCTTGTTGACATGATCTAAGCCTTAGGTAGTCTTAAGGACTATTTAGGTAATCTTGAAAAGGTCACTATGGACATTATCTTCTTGATTTACTTAAGTAGGTCTTTTGATAGCCTTTGGGTAGAGAATTGTCATATCACCTATGGTTGGTGATTTAGTGAGAATGATTCTACTATAAGGAGTCCATAGGATCACTTGAGTGTATGTGTAAGGGATTGTATGGGCGGTTCCTTCACATTTTACTTATGGGAGACTTAGGATTCATGATTGGTAGAGAAATCTCACAATGATGTTTATGATTGCTTTGTAAGTATGTATGCAACTCATTGTAGGTAATCTTAAGGGTCGTTTAGGCCCATCTAGAGAGGGTGTATCGGCGGTGTCTCTTTGTGTGACTTAAGTGAATCTTAGGATGACTTTAAGTGAGGGAATTACATGCTAGAAGTTGGTTATTAAAGGAGTTAGTAAGTCACTGAAACAGTGAAGTCAATTCACTATAAAGTGAATTGAACTTACTGTAAAGTGATGCCTAAATTTGGTATTCTTGATTAATTGCTTTCTTATGTGTTCTAAATGATTAATAATGTTATTATAATTAAAATATGATTTGTAAAATGAAAAGATGCATATTTCCAATAAAGTCCGTTTTCATGATTTTTATGCATAATGCCATACTTAGTACATGTGGTTGTACTAATTCCATGCTTTATTTTCTATCTATAGTTCTTAATAGGTGAAAGGCTTGTGAAGTGAAGACCTGGATATAGAAGGATCGTCCAAGAAGAAGTTGAAGTATGTCCTTAATTGACTCGAGGGCATATGTCTTTTATGTTTTCTTTGAGGTATTGTAATAGACTATGTCTTTCTATTTTCTTATTGAAGTATGGGCCGTGTCCCAAGTATTGTTGTGTCTTAAGATGATGAGATTGAGACTTAGTGTTTTTCCTAATTTCTACTTATATGAAAGAGTTTAAAGACTTCTATATTGTTTTACGTAAAGCTTAAATTCCGCACTACTTTTCACTATGTATATGCAATGAATGATAAGAAAGAGGCTTGTCTTAGAAATCCGAGAGTTCGACGACGCCGGTTACAATCAAAGATTGTACTCTAACTTCTAGGGTATAGTTTTCGGATGTGACATGTACCTACTCCAATATAAGGTCACCAAAAGTACTCACCTAAGAGAGTGTTGAATATTAAGAGACAAGTCTCAATCACACTCTATATGTAAGTGTAAGGACAATTCACACTTAATACGTAAAGAAGAGATGAGAAATCATCTAATGAGCTATAACTACCTCATGCTAGAATCAAGCTTCGATGATGTATGAGTTGAACGTAAAAAGGAACTTTTTTGGGAAGGGCGGAGGTTCACATAAATCTCATAAGATGAGACTGTACACCAAGGTGGGTATGGGTCTCCCTAAATCTCCTAGTCTTTGAACTATGCTGCCAACATAGGGAACTAGCTTGTTTCGAACCCATGAAGCTAGAATCTTTTGGTTTCACCTTGGCCAGTGACTCCACCTCTTTTCGGTGCGGGGAAGACACCGGATTTCATGAGCTCACAAGATGTATGTCGGTTTAAGTTGAAGTTCCTCAAAGTATGAAAGATAATGAAATGAACGATACCGAAGGTGTTTGTGCAAGACAATCAGGAGGTGAGACCGGACTCAAGTATTGACATTAGGTCATTCTTGGTCATTGTACTTGACAATCCAGATTAGAGTCTTAAACTTCATCCTAGGTATAGCTGGTGTTCACACCAGCCTATGAATGAATAAAATGAATAATGTGAAGTACAAATGAATGAATGAAGCAGGCTCTGTGTTTGCTAAAGGAGACCCTCGGATTGAGATCCCATATGTTGGGCCCTCACTTGAGATATCTTAATGCTACGTCCATGATTCCAAGATCTCATGGAAATGAAATGTATACTATATGAAACATGAAATGTATATTATCTGAACCTATGTGTGTATGATGTGTGACATATTCATGGCATGACCTTCCTATCACGAAATAGTCAAGGTTAAGAGACTTGACCTTCTAAGAAAGCATGTTGATTAGGAAGAGCCATCTTTGTTCATGCATTACCGTTATATGTTGTAGCATGTACCCATACTTAGTACAAGTGTGTACTAATTCCATACAATATTACTATTTTAGGGCAGGCTCAGGTGGACGTTGAGGGTATCATTGCAGTTGTTCGGAATCAGAGATTTCATCCAGACTGGTAGGTCCTCATGGATTCGAGGATTCCTGCCTTTATATTTCTTGCTTAGTAGTAGGTTTCAACTAGTGGGGTAGGTTCCACTAGTGTTTCTTTCCTATTTTATTCAGACGCTTGTAATGATGCCGTTTTGGCAATTATTACTTATGACATGAGATTCCATTTCTTTCTAGTTGCATGATCTTATAATTAGATGGTTTATGTATGAGCAATGAACCTTCTTACAAATATGTGTTTATATGAAGTCTATGTATACTTCAACTATAAACAAAAAGTGTGGTCGTTCGCATAGAGGTGAGTACATGGTAGATTCTAAATGCATACCACAGGTGTTAATAAAGAGGAGGAGGTTGAGTTGGCTGCATACCAATTCAAGAATATGGCTTAGACATGGATTTGCTTCATAAGTGTTATGCTATAATGGACTATAGAAACAGGGTAGTAAGGCTTCAGTTTCAAAATAAATTGGGTTAAAATGAGAAGGGCGTGGTTCAAATCCAACAGGCCAAATAATTTCCAATCTTAAACCTAATAAGATGATGTCTAAGGGATACTTATGCCACTTTGTAAGAGTCAAAGACTTAGAACAAGAAGTTCCTTCCATAGACTCTGTGTCCGTAGTAAATATGGGGTTTGGTAAGAAAAGGAAGTTGAGTCTGAGGTATATAGGTCATTATGAGATCTTACAACAAGTAGGTAAAATTACCAAATGACTTGGCTTCTGTTCATCCAGTGTTTCACGTTTCGATGCTTTAGAAATGTCTAGGCGATCCAACGTCCATCCTACCCGTCGAGGGCTTAGGAGTCAATGGGAATATTTCCTTATGAAGAGGTTCTCGTTGCAATTTTAGATCGTCAAGTAAAGCGACTGAAGAATAAGGAGGTTCTCACCGTGAAGGTGTTATGTAGGAACCACCTGGTTGAGGGGACAAGATGGGAGGCTGAGGCCGATATGTGATTCCATTGCCCTCACTTGTTCAGTTCTTGAGGTTAGATATACTCTTCCTAAGTCTGGTTTATGTTTAAGAAAAATCTAAGTTTAAGTTCTTTATTCGATTTGGTGTGATAGGTCACTAATCTTATGTTTTGAAATAACACTATATGAGTTAAAACGAAGTTATGTTTGCAATCTATGTTGTTGTTTTTGTGTAGCATAGGCATGTCTTCTGTGTTGCATTAATTGTGTAGTGCATTAAGCTAAGTGTGATTAAGAAGGAGATTCCTCAATCTCATGAATGAAGCCTTAGATAAGCTTTCATGATATGCACTACCCGAATGAGTGTGGATCAAATGTTCCCAAAAGAGAAGCGTTTAAGTATGATGAAGTAAAATTCGAAAATCACCCTCTTTGTTTAAATGATGTGTAGTGTCATCGGGGATGAATATTCCAAAGGGGGGATAATATGACAACCCAAAAACGACTATGCTAAGTAAGTCCTAAACGTACATAGAATGCCTAGGTTAGACCTGGTTCACACGGATTGATGCGCGTGGAACCAGACCTCTGAACCTATGCACCAGCCAAGCAAACCAACTTGGTGAGTTAGTTGAGCTAGGAAGAGTTGGTTCCAGCCATGTAGTGTACCGGATACTAGGATTCACCCGGATGAGTCTTAACCGGACTTAGAGGGTTAGTCCTAGGTTTTAAGGGTTCTAGGGGTATAAAGGTAATTTTGGGTCTAGGGGTAGTATAGTAATTACCCTAGGCTGATATTTAATTAATTAAATAAAGATATTAATTAGTAAAAATAAGTCAAATCTCGGTGGTCAAACCCGAGATTGACCTTACCTCCACACTCGGGTTCGAGCCGAGTTGGAGGCATAAGGGGCAATGAATTAATTGATTTAAAATTAATTAAAATAAGAGGGGCATTATAATAACTTAATATATAATTATAATCTGATTTTTTATAATTAAAATTGTGTTGAATAAGTCAACAACAATTCCCACAAAAAGGGGCGCACAACTCCCACTAGGAGTGTGCTTCTTGCCCACTCTTAATTCTTTAATTTAATCCTAAAAACATTTTCAGCCTTATCCCACACTTCAAAAACAGAATATAAACGTAAAACTCACTATTCTAAAAGTGTTCTTGGCTGCATCCATCAAAAAACAAAAGGGATAATTCGTACGCCTAAGTGTTTTAAGTAAAGAACTTCACTTGCAAACAAGAATCAAAGCTCGGAAGAAAGGTTTGTGTGTGGGCTGGGGCGTGTGGTTATGGCTGGTTGTCAAGTCTGAAAAGGTATGGGTTTTCTTCTCTCTTGGTCCCTTTCCCAAGAGTCCCCTAAGGTTCAGTTTAAATCCAATAGAAAAACTAAGGTTGTCCCCCGTTGCATGCCCCTGTCATTAGATCCTACGAACAAATATCAGCATGCGTTTGTATGACTTCTGGTAGATGATTTTAGGAATGATTGTGGTTGTGTGTAATGTATGTTACGGGCTGTTTATGATTTGTTATGTACGTCCGAATGTTAAATGTCATATGTGCACAAAACATGTTGTTTTCCGTAATTGTATTGTTATTGTTAACTTGAAGAAAATGGTGAACATGTGTTATGCAATGTTGTGTGTTTAACATGCAAAGAAATCATGATGTTCATGAATAAGAATGTGAAAGTAAAGTCCTTAATGAATTGGTCAAAAGTATATGTAAAACTATGAGTTAAACGCCTAGGCTAAATGTAAGAAAGTGAATTAAAACTTTATGTTAAATGAATATGGTTTCCGCTAGTCACTAATATATATGAAGAGGAATAGTTGGTGCCATTTAGAGTGAATCTCGAAATTCTTAAGGTCCTAATACTAAGAGGTTAAGCCTTAAAATAAAAGAAAAGAAAATAGGGTGAGAGAGGGGATTCAAACTTGGGCAGGTTGAAAGAAGCTTGGAATTAAAAGAAAAAGAAAATAGCGAGGGAAGGGGGATTCGAACTTGGCTCATTGGCCAAGGGTGTGAGACACATAAATCTCACACCATAATAAAGTAATAAAAGATGAGGCCACTGGGATTCAATCCCAGATCCTCTTGGCCTAATTTAGGAAGACAATTAGCACTTTAAATAATTAAAAATAAAGTGCTGCCCAAGGGATTCGAACATGGGTCCTCTTGGCCAAATTTATGGAGACACTTAACACTTTAAATAATTAAAAATAAAGTGTTGCTCAAGGGATTTGAACATGAGTCCTCTTGGCAGAAATTGGGAGACACATAAGTCTGACATATAATTAAATAATGCAGCCACTAGGGATTGAACTTGGTCCCTTGGCTGCATGTGTAAAATGCATAAGTCTTACACAACATATACTTAGATGGTCATGAAACACTTAGTCAATTATGAGTAACCCGAATTGGGTAAGAACATGAGGTAATGGTAAGATTATTAAATAAACATTCAGGTAATGAGGTGAGTAAATATATTATACTATGATGCTAATGAAAACAGTGACAACATGATAAGAGGCTAAGATGAATGGTGAGACAAGTCTCAACCAAGCCTAAGTAAATGTTATCAAACGTACTCACCTATGGGAGTGTAGAATGATGTAGGAGTCAAGTCTCAAGCATATTCCAAAAGAAAGTGTTAAGAATGAATTCATAGTTAATATGTAAAGAAAAGAGTGACTACATGATGATAGGGTAGTGCAAGTGAGACAAGCTGCATCTACGCCTAAAAAGCAATGTCACTAAATGCAATTTCTAAGAGAGCATATCTATGTTAACCGATGAACAAATAATGAAAGGTGAGTAAAGATGAAATGAGAAGATGTTAAGAAAGAACAGGGTGGCACCACAATATGAGGCTAGGGCAAGTGAAACAAGTTGTACCTACGCCAATATAAGGTCACCAAAACTACTCACCTAAGAGAGTGTTGAATATTAAGAGACAAGTCTCAATCATACTCTATATGTAAGGACAATTCACACTTAATACGTAAACAAGAGATGAGAAATCATCTAATGAGCTATGACTTCCTTATGCTAGAAGCAAGCTTTAATGATGTGTGAGATGAAAGTTAAAAGGAACTTTAAACGGAGCACCGATAGGTTAGTTATGAGTGGTGATGCCTTCTTTCAGGAAGGGCGGAGGTTCACATAAATCTCATGAGATGACACTGTCCAACAAGGTGGGTATGGGTCTCCCTAAATCTCCTAGTCTTTGAACTATGCTGCCAACATAGGTAACTAGCTTGTTTCGAACCCAGGAAGCTAGAATCTTTTGGTTTCACCTTGGCCAGTGACTCCACCTCTTTTCGGTGCGGGGAAGACACCGGATTTCATGAGCTCACATGATGTATGTCGGTTTAAGTTGAAGTTCCTCAAAGTATGAAAGATAATGAAATGAACGATACCGAAGGTGTTTGTGCAAGACAATTAGGAGGTGAGATCGGACTCAAGTATTGACATTAGGTCATTCTTGGTCATTGCACTTGATAATCCGGATTAGAGTCTTAAAATTCATCCTAGGTATAGCTGGTGTTCACACCAGCCTATGAATGAATAAAATGAATAATGTGAAGTACAAATGAATGAATGAAGCAGGCTCTGTGTTTGCTAAAGGAGACCCTCGGATTGAGATCCCATATGTTGGGCCCTCACATGAGATGTCTTAATGCTACGTCCATGATTCCAAGATCTCATGGAAATGAAATGTATACTATATGAAACATTATTATGTGAACCTATATGTGTAGGATGTGTGACGTATTCATGGCATGACCTTCGTATCACAAAATAATCAAAATTAAGAGACTTGACCTTCTAAGAAAGCATGTTTATTAGGAAGAGCCATCCTTGTTCATGCATTACGATTATCTGTTATTGCATGTACCCATACTTAGTACAAGTGTGTACTAATTCCATACAATATTACTATTTTAGGTGCAGGCTCAGGTGGACGTTGATGGTATCATTGCAGCTGTTTGGACTCAGAGATTTCATCCGGACTTGGTAGGTCCTTATGCATTCTAGGATGCCTGCCTTTGTATTTCTTGCTTAGTATTAGGTTTGAACTAGTGGGGTAGGTTCCACTAGTGTTTCTTTTCTATTTTATTCAGACGCTTGTAATGATGCCGTTTTGGCAAGTATTACTTATGACATGAGATTCCATTTCTTTCTAGTTGCATGATCTTATAATTAGATGGTTTATGTATGAGCAATGAACATTCTTATAAATATGTGTTTATATGAAGTCTATGTATACTTCAACTATAAACAAAAAGTTTTAAATTTTTCGCTAAAATTAATCGTATGAATGTGATGAATGCAAGAAGCGACTTGTCTGCGACCTCTGAGAGGTCAACGACGCCGGTTGCAATTAGGATTCCAGAATTCGGGTCATGACAAACTTGGTATCAGAGCATTAGGTAAAATATCCAAGACATCAGGCTCATATCAACCACGTTAAGTAGTTTCTAAATTATGGTAGTGAAGTGCACCACTATCATGAATTAGAGGCTGCATAATGTTTAGGAAATTTTCCCTTCTTCTACTCTTTATCGTGCTATCTAGAGCTTTGGCACTTTGTGTCATTATAAGTATCTAACTTCCTTCTTGTGTGAACGCGTAGAAGAATACACACAAGAATTAGGATGGCCAAGTCGTCTAAGGCGCCAGACTCAAGATCTGGCCTTCCCAAGAAGGGAAATAATGGAAATGCCTAGCGTGACCGAAAGACGTGTAGTAAGTGTGGTCGTTCGCATGGAGGTGAGTACATGGTAGATTCTAAATGCATGCCACGGGTGTTAATGAAGAGGAGGAGGCTGAGTTGGCTGCATACCAACTCAAGAATATGGCTTAGACATGGATTTGCTTCATAAGTGTTATGCTATAATAGACTATAGAAACAGGTAGTAAGGCTTCAGTTTCAAAATAAGTTGGGTTAAAATGAGAAGGGCGTGGTTCAAATCCAACAGGCCAAATAATTTCCAATCTTAAACCTAATAAGATGATGTCTAAGGGATACTTATGCCACTTTGTAAGAGTCAAAGACTTAGAACAAGAAGTTCCTTCCATAGACTCTGTGTCCGTAGTAAATATGGGGTTTGGTAAGAAAAGGAAGTTGAGTCTGAGGTATATAGGTCATTATGAGATCTTACAACAAGTAGGTAAAATTACCAAATGACTTGGCTTCTGTTCATCCAGTGTTTCACGTTTCGATGCTTTAGAAGTGTCTAGGCGATCCAACGTCCATCCTACCCGTCGAGGGCTTAGGAGTCAATGGGAATATTTCCTTATGAAGAGGTTTCCGCTACAATTTTAGATCTTCAAGTAAAGCGACTGAAGAACAAAGAGGTTCTCATCGTGAAGGTGTTATGGAGGAACCACCTGGTTGAGGGGGCAAGATGGGAGGCTGAGGCCGATATGAGATTCCGTTACACTCACTTGTTCAGTTCTTGAGGTTAGATATACTCTTCCTAAGTCTGGTTTATGTTTAAGAAAACTCTAAGTTTAAGTGCTTTAGTCGATTTGGTGTGATAGGTCACTAATCATATGTTTTGAAATAACAGTATATGAGTTAAGACGAAGTTATATTCGCAATCTATGTTGCTGTTTTTGTGTAACATAGGCATGTCTTCTGTGTTGCATGAATTGTGTAGTGCATTAAGTTAAATGTGATTGAGAAGGAAATTCCTCAATCTCAAGAATGAAGCCTTAGATAAGCTTTCAAGCTATGCACCACCCAAATTAGTGTGGATCAAATGTTCCCAAAAGAGAAACGTTTAAGTATGATGGAGTAAAATTCGAAAATCACCCTCTTTGTTTAAATGATGTGTAGTGTCATTCGTGGATGAATGTTCCTAAGGGGGGATAATGTGAAAACCCGAAAATGACTATGCTAAGTAAGGCCTAAACGTACATGGAATGCCTAGGTTAGACCTGGTTCACACGGATTGATGCGCGTGGAACTAGACCTCTGAACCTATGCACCAGCCAAGCAAACCAACTTGGTGAGTTAGTTGAGCTAGGCAGAGTTGGTTCCAGCCATGTGGTGTACCGAATACTAGGATTCACCCGGATGAATCTTAACCAGACTTAGAGGGTTAGTCCTAGGTTTTAAGGGTTCTAGGGGTATAAAGGTAATTTTGGGTCTAGGGGTAGTATAGTAATTACCCTAGGCTGATATTTAATTAATTAAATAAAGATATTAATTAGTAAAAATAAGTCAAATCTCGGTGGTCAAACCCGAGATTGACCTTACCTCCACACTTGGGTTCGAGCCGAGTTGGAGGCATAAGGGGCAATGAATTAATTGATTTAAAATTAATTAAAAAAAGAGGGGCATTATAATAACTTAATATATAATTATAATCTGATTTTTTATAATTAAAATTGTGTTGAATAAGTCAACAACAATTCCCACAAAAAGGGGCGCACAACTCCCACTAGGAGTGTGCTTCTTGCCCACTCTTAATTCTTTAATTTAATCCTAAAAACATTTTCAGCCTTATCCCACACTTCAAAAACAGAATATAAACGTAAAACTCACTATTCTAAAAGTGTTCTTGGCTGCATCCATCAAAAAACAAAAGGGATAATTCGTACGCCTAAGTGTTTTAAGTAAAGAACTTCACTTGCAAACAAGAATCAAAGCTCGGAAGAAAGGTTTGTGTGTGGGCTGGGGCGTGTGGTTGTGGCTGGTTGTCAAGTCTGAAAAGGTATGGGTTTTCTTCTATCTTGGTCCCTTTCCCAAGAGTCCCCTAAGGTTCAGTTTAAATCCAATAGAAAAACTAAGGTTGTCCCCCGTTGCATGCCCCTGTCGTTAGATCCTACAAACAAATATCAGCATGCGTTGGTATGACTTCTGGTAGATGATTTTAGGAATGATTGTGGTTGTGTGTAATGTATGTTACGGGCTGTTTATGATTTGTTATGTACGTCCGAATGTTAAATGTCATATGTGCACAAAACATGTTGTTTTCCGTAATTGTATTGTTATTGTTAACTTGAAGAAAATGGTGAATCATGTGTTATGCAATGTTGTGTGTTTAACATGCAAAAGAAATCGTGATGTTCATGAATAAGAATGTGAAAGTAAAGTCCTTAATGAATTGGTCAAAAGTATATGTAAAACTATGAGTTAAACGCCTAGTCTAAATGTAAGAAAGTGAATTTAAACTTTATGTTAAATGAATATGTTTTCGGTTAGTCACTAATATATATGAAGAGGAATAGTTTCTGCCATTTAGAGTGAATCTCGAAATTCTTAAGGTCCTAATACTAAGAGGTTAAGCCTTAAAATAAAATAAAAGAAAATAGGGTGAGAGAGGGGATTCAAACTTGGGCAGGTTGAAAGAAGCTTGGAATTAAAAGAAAAAGAAAATAGCGAGGGAAGGGGGATTCAAACTTGGCTCCTTGGACAAGGGTGTGAGATACATAAATTTAACACCAAATTAAAGTAATAAAAGATGAGGCCACTGGGATTCGATCCCAGATCCTCTTGGCCGAATTTAGAAAGACACTTAGAACTTTAAATAATTAAAAATAAAGTGCTGCCCAAGGGATTCGAACATGGGTCCTCTTGGCTGAATTTATGGAGACACTTAACACTTTAAATGATTAAAAATAAAGTGCTGCCCAAGGGATTCGGACATAGGTCCTCTTGGCTGAAATTGGGAGACACATAAGTCTGACATATAATTATATAAAATGCAGCCACTAGGGATTGAACTTGGGTCCCTTGGCTGCATGTGTAAAATGCATAAGTCTTACACAACATATACTTAGATGTTCATGAAACACTTAGTCAATTATGAGTAACCCGAATTGGGTAAGAACATGAGTTAATGGTAATATTATTAAATGAACATTCACGTAATGAGGTGAGTAAATATATTATACTATAATGCTAATGAAAACAGTGACAACATGATAAGAGGCTAAGATGAATGGTGAGACAAGTCCCAACCAAGCCTAAGTAAATGTTACCAAACGTACTCACCTATGGAAGTGTAGAATGATGTAGGAGTCAAGTCTCAAGCATATTCCAAAAGAAAGTGTTAAGAATGAATTCATAGTTAATATGTAAAGAAAAGAGTGACTACATGATGATAGGATAGTGCAAGTGAGACAAGCTGCATCTACGCCTAAAAAGCAATGTCACTAAATGCAATTTCTAAGAGAGCATATCTATGTTAACCGATGAACAAATGATGAAAAGTGAGTAAAGATGAAATGAGAAGATGTTAAGAAAGAATAGGGTGGCACCACAATATGAGGCTAGTGCAAGTGAGACAGGCTGTACCTACGCCAATATAAGGTCACCAAAACTACTCACCTAAGAGAGTGTTGAATATTAAAGACAAGTCTCAATCACACTCTATATGTAAGTGTAAGGACAATTCGCACTTAATACGTAAACAAGAGATGAGAAATCATCTAATGAGCTATGACTACCTCATGCTAGAAGCAAGCTTCGATGACGTATGAGTTGAATGTAAAAAGGAACTTTAAACGGAGCACCGATAGGCTAGTTATGAGTGGTGATGCCTTCTTTCAGGAAGGGCGGAGGTTCACATAAATCTCATGAGATGACACTGTCCAACAAGGTGGGTATGGGTCTCCCTAAATCTCCTAGTCTTTGAACTATGCTGCCAACATAGGTAACTAGCTTGTTTCGAACCCAGGAAGCTAGAATCTTTTGGTTTCACCTTGGCCAGTGACTCCACCTCTTTTCGGTGCGGGGAAGACACCGGATTTCATGAGCTCACATGATGTATGTCGGTTTAAGTTAAAGTTCCTCAAAGTATGAAAGATAATGAAATGAACGATACCGAAGATGTTTGTGCAAGACAATTAGGAGGTGAGATCGGACTCAAGGATTGACATTAGGTCATTCTTGGTCATTGCACTTGATAATCCGGATTAGAGTCTTAAAATTCATCCTAGGTATAGCTGGTGTTCACACCAGCCTATGAATGAATAAAATGAATAATGTGAAGTACAAATGAATGAATGAAGCAGGCTCTGTGTTTGCTAAAGGAGACCCTCGGATTGAGATCCCATATGTTGGGCCCTCACATGAGATGTCTTAATGCTACGTCCATGATTCCAAGATCTCATGGAAATGAAATGTATACTATATGAAACATTATTATGTGAACCTATATGTGTATGATGTGTGACGTATTCATGGCATGACCTTCCTATCACGAAATAGTCAAAGTTAAGAGACTTGACCTTCTAAGAAAGCATGTTGATTAGGAAGAGCCATCCTTGTTCATGAATTACAGTTATGTGTTGTTGCATGTACCCATGCTTAGTACTAGTGTGTACTAATTCCATACAATATTACTATTTTAGGTACAGGTTCAGGTGGATGTTGAGGGTATCATTGTAGCTGTTCGAACTCTGAGATTTCATCCGGACTTGGTAGGTCCTCATGCATTTGAGGATGCCGGCCTTTATATTTCTTGCTTAGTAGTAGGTTTGAACTAGTGGGGTAGGTTCCACTAGTGTTTATTTCCTATTTTATTCAGACTCTTGTAATGATGCCGATTTGGCAAGTATTACTTATGACATGAGATTCCATTTCTTTCTAGTTGCATGATCTTATAATTAGATGGTTGATGGATGAGCAATGAACCTTCTTATAAATATGTGTTTATCTGAAGTCTATGTATACTTCAACTATAAACAAAAAGTTTTAAATTTTCCGCTAAAATTAACCGTATGAATGTGATGAATGCAAGAAAAGGCTTGTTCGCGACTTCTGAGAGGTCAACGACGCCGGTTGCAATTTGGATTCCAGAATCCTGGTCGTGACAAAAGTCAACAATTTGGACCATCCTTGGTTAGGTACTAGGTTGTCCCTAAGTTAGTTACATTAGGTATGTGTCACCCAACAAGGTCCTAGGTTGTCGGGTGACTTAGCTGTCCGTACTAGGTCGATCTAGGGGTGGTTGGGTAGTTAAGTTAGTTGGTTAGGGCCTAGGGTTGGTTAGAGGGGCTGGTCCCACGCGGTTGGACCCGCACGTGCATGGTCCCCAAACCGCCCTAACCGATTTGGTTAGGGTGGTCCCCTCGGCCGTTCCTTGCCCATGTGCAATCCCATGTGTTTCCTGCATTTTCCTAACTAACTATTGGGAAGGTTCCTTTGGAATAATTCACTTATTGTCCCAAGGATCCTCACTATGTCCTTGGGCACTGCTTACTCTACATGATCATTTTAAATGGTTATGTGCTATGATATCTAGGCTTGAAACTTGGATGCCTCATACCTTAAGTATTGAATTAGCGATCACTATTTTAGCTTAGGGTCTTCTTTGCAGGTACAATTTCTAATAAGCTTGGAGCATGTTTCGACTACTTGGATATTATTATAGAAATTGGCTTACACCCCTTAGCCATTTTTCTATACTATGCCCAATGTTTTTCAATATTGGGCATCGGGATGCCTATGTACAGCAATTCACATTCTTAAGGACCTATAGGGTCTTTAATAGACGTGTAATTTTCTGGAATGTTACATCTTATAGAGTTAAGTTCTATGGCACGATATGAGAATGATGAAGAAGGGAAACTCTATCATCCTATGGCCTCCCGTACCATTTGAGTGTCGCGACTCACCACCAATGCTACGAGACTCTACTAGACGTGGCAATATGAGACTTTTAGAACCTAAAATCACTTTATAAACCTCATGCTCTGATACCACATTTGTCACATCCGGGGAGTACCCCCTAGAAGTAACATGGCTTATTTGACTTCTCGGAGGTCTTATACAAGCCCATAGTTATCATTCATCGCATTGACATAGTAAATTTAGCAGAAAATTTAAAACTTTTCATAGCACGTCATATGCTAGAAATTTTACTTCATATATATATAAAATATCGTAATACATACTTAGACCTTAAGTCTCTTTGACATCTTAGACTCAAAAACATTAGAGTACATTAGGGACACGGCTCTTAAGACACATTACATAACTATACAATATTTCAACACTTTACAGTAAAGACATAAGTAGGAGATCCTTGAACTTAAAAATTCCTTTCATTGAGCTTGGGAATCATCTATCAAGCTCTTCACCATTCAAGACATCCGTTAAGCATCCATAACCTACACTTTGTGTAAAAAAGTAGAGAATAATGGGATTAGTACAAGAATGCACTAAGTATGACAACCATGCAAAAATATGCATTTAAAAGGGACATTTTCTTTGAAATCATACTTCATGTCATTTTGAGTAAATATTTATAAAACCTTTATCCAATAGAATTTATATCATTCACATACTTCATATAAACATATTCAAAGGCCATACATTTCATAAGATCACATACAAAATTTATTACATTTTAAAGTCACATTACAGTGAGCTATTTCCTCCATTACAGTGAACATTTTTTTCTTTATTTCCTTAACCTTCCAAGTAACCCTCTAGTGATAATTGGTGCAAGTAATAACCTTACGGCCACAAGGAAACATACATATCATCTACACAAGGTAACACATACCATCATAGAAGTATAATACTACATAGACATATTTAAGCCAACACCATAGGACAATTACAGTAAGTTACATTCAATTTGCACATATACCAACTTCACTTTACATCAATGCATTATAAGACCTTACTCATAATCCTACTCTAAGTCTACTAGTGAAATGTATATGTGAAGCCCCATAACCTCACACACACTTAGTAAACCTATCATAAGACCACAAGCCTTACCATCCAATTCATACATCAACAAGTAAGTGAAGACAACTTCATTCATGTCAATACAAGACCTTCATCATATAGTCATTTAGACCAACATAGTGCATATAAGGATAAAATCACATCATTTAGACTCATACAATGCACATCTTCATGACAAGTAGAAAAATACTACCATACCATGCATAAAGTCATATTCATAACCATACACCTTAGAACACCTTTCTAGAACCTCCTAAGGAGCTACTTGTGCAATGTCTAGATGGGTTCATTACTTCCACCTATCCTAAGTAACCTCCCTTAATTCATTCTAGTTAGGGTCCTAACCATTTACTTCCATTGTCCATTTTACTCTAGGGAAACTATAGCCTTAACAGACACTAAGACCATGGGTTCTAAACATGGAATTTGGTGTTGTAGATACTTACACCAAGGGAAGGTGTTCCTACCTAGACAAGGTAGAACATTAACACATGCTAGCATATTAGGTGATATCACTTGCTAGATCCTATGTGGCAAGCATAGTTTATGGAACTTGGGGTTATCATGGAAACATCACTCTGCACCCTTTTTGGGTCATGAGGCTATCCATCCCGTGAGGACCGTAGTGAACCCTACCTTCCCTATGTTGGAAAGTGTCACCCCCTCATCTACAAGTTCACTCGGTTTTAAGCTAAGTTCCGTTTATTGAAAAAAAGTCTTTATTATCATTTCTTTATAAACATAGGTTTAGGAGAGTCATCCCCTCATATGCTTAACTCGTAGGTCATAGATAGGAGTTCATCAACCTAATTCATGTGAGAAACCCTTTCACATGGACAAAGCATATGTATTAGCACTATCTAGTTAAGGATACGCTTGAGCACACCTTTCAAGGTTCCTTTATTGACTAGACCATCATTCATGTGTGTGTGTATAGATATATGTGATCAAACCTTTCACATAACACATTAAGACCACACATGACCATCCATTCATACTCATGCACATAGAAACAAACCCTAGGAACTATCCTATCAAGGTACACATGTGCAATGCATAGACAAGGTCCCATAACCTTGCCCATACTAGTTCACCTACCAAGTCATCCTAGTAAAGAAATACATAACATACTTCACATACATATACTTTACATGCATAGTAGTAGACACTGGTGAATATGAGAACAACCTTTCATTAGACACTATGAACATTTACTACATTGTAAGCATGCATAATGTGTGAGTGTGTGTACATTAGTCAACATGATCACATAATAGCTATCAACAACTCATTGAGGCATCCACCCTCTTATACCACATTACACTTTCAAGTATAGACCACACACCACAATTTAATAACCTAGATTCACAACTTAAGTAGAAGACTAGGAACAAGTTACACATAAAGTGATCATCATAACCACTCATTCATATAATCATCAATTTGCCTTCAAAGCCATGGTCAACACATATATAATGACATAAAGTAAACACCGCCACCATAAGTGGACCATACCACACAATATCATACAAGGCTTCATCAACATTACTATAGAGAAATAGAGAAGTAGAAGAATAGAGCAATTCTTATATTTTAGCCTTTGGTCATCATTGACCTTTACTACTCTTCATCAATAATTCAAGTATAGGGAAGTAGCTACAACATAATATTCATATAAGAAGTTATGCATAAGCTACTACAAAGCCATACTACAAACCAGTACCACACATCATTAACATGCTAGAATGTAGAAGGACATAGACCATAAACCAACTTCACTTGCATGGATTATAAATCATGTTTCATTAATATTATCAATCTAGGACTGTATATAATTATGGAATTAACATATCGAAATCATGCTTACATCACTACAAGATCAAGATACTAACATAGGCATTAAACTACCAATTCAATGTAGAGGGAATATGCCATTTTACTAATTTTCCCAAGTATTGATCATCAATCATATTTTTACCAATAAGGTACATGCTAGGCAGTAGGCAACGAGATAGAATTCAAGTCTATTCATACTTTATTCATCTTAGAATATAGATTATATCACCTATATAGCCTTATTAATTCATAGACTAAAAGAATCTAGATCAATTCATGTAAGCATTTTTTTAATTTGATCATCAAGGATTTATACCCATAATTCATCCATAATACCAACTAAAGGCAGTAGCTATAATGATGCTTTGCATAATCGAAATCATACACAATTGCTATAATCGAAATTCAATGTAACACTTAGAACATAGGCTATTCATACACAAATCTTCATACATTGATCCTCATGGATCGTTAATCATCAATTACTAATCAATTAATGTAAATAACAGTAAATATAAGCAATTCAACGTAAGAGAATCACAATTCAACCATTTACAAGCCATGATCACAATGTCCATGCAAGGGCTAAATCAAGTTTGGGAAGGGACATGGGCTCATCATGCAATTGGAGTCAAAATCACATTAAAACCAATATATTAACTTCAATTTATCATGATTTAATCAATAAAAACGTTTTTAGAAAGAACCAATGGCTAGATTGAAGAAGAAGAAGTTTGATCATGAAATCTCTTTTGAAACTTTGAGATTAACTCTCTAGATGGAAGGATAACTAGAGATGAAGGATCACCATACCTTTTTATTCACGTACACCTTTAAAACTTGGTGATTCATCCATTAAAATACAAGCTCCAAGCTGTTCTTGAGCTTCACCAACAATGGTAGTTTCTAGTGAGAAAATATTTGGAGGGAAAGGTTCAATTTGTGTGAGTTGGTTTGGGAATGGGTTGATCACGTTTTTTTATAACTTAAATACACCCAAAAACAACCAAATAAATCATGTTGGGTCAGGTTAGCACGTGGGGTGAATTTACCGTTCACCCCTTTATTGAAACAGTGCACAGGCAGTGGCACCAGGCCACCATCGACGGACCCAATCGACTGGCCGTTGGTCGATCGACTGGCCATCCTTTGGCTTCCGTCGATTGTTCCTTGGCAAATTTTTGGGTTGAGACCTTCCCAAGCTAAGTATCAATGGATTATACCTCACCTATGGGCCATTGGTCAACCAACTGGTTGTCGTTTGGTCCGTCGATTGACACTGCCAAGGCAGTGTCTCGACCAGCCTTGGGTCCTTCTTGTGGGCCCTTTTATAGGGCCCTTTAGAAGTCATACCCGGACGTTTCCAACGTAAATACAACCCTTAACAAGTTTCAGACCTTCCACATCATAAGTTTCACCGAAAACAAACACCTTCAACTCGTCCAAACATGCAAGGCCCTATCAAGACACACACATGCATGTCTCTAGGCTATCTTTCGAATGTCTTGGACGTTTAGCCTCCAAACTTCACGAAACTCCATATACTACAATTAAACATCATTATAACTCATTTTAAGACTTCATAATCTCATTTCATACAACTTTAAGCATGCATAGACACATGAGCCACATATGTGACTAGTCGTCGAACGTTTTGGTCGCCCCTTGACATTTGACTTCCAAATCACTTCAAACTTTGCACATTGCCTCTAAACCATATTATAAGTCATTTTAGGACCTTATAACCTTAAGACAAACATATTAGGCTCTAGATGCCCTAACTTATTATGGGGGTCTTACACCTAGGACCCGCAAGGGGGCCCTAGAGAAGGGCCCAAGACTTAGCACTAAACTGCCAAATCACTGCTCCATCGACGGAGGGCATTCTATGGGCCGTAGACTCAACGACGCCACATCATATAGGGGGCGTAGGTTGGGACTTAGTCCTGAGTCCAATCCTCCATGTTCCAGCTGCAGACCCAAACGACGCCCATGCATCACGGGCCGTCGTCCAGTCGACGCCCCGTCGCTTGGGGTCCGTCGATGGGTCCTGCAAAAAGTTGCAACGTTTCACTGTGAGGGCTTGGGGTGTTTTGTAAATTCACCCCAAGTCTTTTATGACCATAGGATGATATTTTCAGGGTTTTTAAGTTATATTAGATTAGTTTTAAGTCCTACACCTAGACAAGACCCCTCACTTCAAAATTCAAACTCTCTCTCCAAAGACAAACTCTCTCAAAGTCACCATTGGAGCTAGAAGTCAAGAAGATCTAGGAGGGCTAGTTTGGACGTGTTTCTTCACCAAAATTAGTGGTTTTTCTTGCATTCGAGGTATCATATCCATCCTTGAACTCTCTTCCATTCAAGGAGTCCCTTCTAATAAATTTTCAAAAAGGCTTTTCAACCCTAGTTTCTACTATCTTCAACTCTAAATATGGGTCTTGCATGAAAACGTTTCTAATGACTAATTCATGATGTTTATAATGTTAGTTGATGATATTAAGCTTAAAACTTCAATGAAATCATGTTAAATCTTTTCTTCAAATATTGGCATAAGAAATGGGTTAAATGAGCATAACTTGGTGGTTTTTGAACTTTGGTTTTCTTGTGTTGTTATGATGGTTTAGCTACTGCCTTAATGGCCTTATTATGATGAAATATTGAGAAAATTATTATAGGTGATGATGGCTTGGTTAAATCGTGAGTTGCTTATATTGTATAGTTCTTATTATATATTGTTCTTGAGTGGCATGGTCCTCCTTCTTGGTGGAGGTGTTTACTTGATGAACTTGATATTCCTTAGTATGTATTGTGAATGTGGTTTTGAAGGTCTAATATGTGAAATGAAGAGATATTGAAAATGGGTCTTGTATTGTGTTTTGTGAAGCTTGAATTGTATGTTTGATCTAGATTATGCCTAAATGAATTATATGATTATGTGAAGCATGTAAGGTGTGTGAGTTGATGAATGAAGGTCTAAAGCATGTATAGAAGTTGATATGAATGAAATGGTGCTTATATGCGAAGTGTGATCACATGTACACACACACACTTAATTGAATGAATGATGTTAAGTTGAGTCAAAAGGGGAGTCTGGGGTAGACACTCTTCGTGAGTTGAGATGAAGTGTCTAGTAGCAACCTCACTACATCCTAAAAGCTTTCTAATATAGGTCAGAGGATGAATACCTTTCGTGAGTTGAGATGTGGTGTTCACTAGTTATCCTTAATCTATAGTTTATAATGTTGACAATACGTGGGGAGTTATGCGTAGCACCGAGAGGTTATGAAGAAGGGGTGTTTACACTTAGTGAGTTAAGATGTTGTATCCAATGTACCTCTTGAGATGATTACTTCTCGTTAGTAGAGAATGAGTTACTTAGTAGCAATCTCCTTATCCCTTAACTGTGTGCTCCCATAGGTGTAGCTATTATGAAAGCCATGTAAAAGCTAAGAAGTATGACCTTACTCTAGGCAAGTGAGGATCCCTCATTCGATAGGGGTCAATATCGGTATTCCATGTCTAGATCTCATGGTCTTTGTCGGTTAAGCTAATCCCCCACAATAGTAATGAAAGTAATAAGTCTTCTAAAAGCATGTGCTACTTATGTGAATTGAATGAACTAAGTCTTCTAAAAGAACGTACTACTTAAGGTAGGTGGTGGTATGGGACGCTATCTATCCATTGCACTAAGTAGGACCTTTCGAAAGGGAAGACTTGGTGCCAAACCTTCTAAAAGAGTGTACTACTTAGGGTAGGTGGTGGTATGGGACGCCATCTACTCATTGCACTAAGTAGGCCTTCCGAAAGGGAAGTCTTTGGTGTTTTTTTTGGTGTTTTTATAATGTCTTGTGATTGAGTGGTGACTTGCTCTCCCGAGGTGAGTAAGCCGAAAGGGGTAGTCTTGAGGATCGCTTTGGTGTGTATTGAAGGAAGTGTTTTGACGTTTTCTTCATGTCTTACCTTGGAGAGTCTTAGGAAAATCCTTAGGTAGGGAAGCTCCTACGGAAATGAGTTCACTTCCTCATTGGAAATGCCTTGGAAATTCACCATTGTTGGAGTTTTTAGTTCACTGTAATGTCCTAAAATGGTTCGTTGTAATGTCAAGATGAGTTTGCTGTAAAGTTGGGAAGTTCACTGTAAAGTGTGTTTTTGGGTTAAAATTATGGAAATCCTTCTTTAAGTGTTAAATGATGTTTCTTATGTTGTTTTGATTCAAAATTCATGAATGTTATAATTATTTGGCATAAAAGCTTATTTTACTAAAATGTCCCCTTTTACGTAATTTTGCATATGCCATACTTAGTATATTGTTTGTACTAACCCCATACTTTTCTATACTCTATAAGTATAGGTTGGAAGCTTTTGAAGGTTTGAAGGTGAAGCTTGGGAAAGTTCCTCTCAAGACAAAGTATGTCCTCATATATTCGAGGGAATAGTCCTTTTCTTAGTTTCTTATTTAAAGACTTATTATGTATTTATTTTAATGTAAAGGGCCGTGTCCCTAAGATATTATGTCGTGTCTTTAAGTTGGCTTGTGTCGATGATATTCTCTAAGTATTTATGAAAAACTTCCCTTATTTAATTATTCGTGAAAATTTTTAAATTCCGCACCACTTTTCATGTCTTATGTGATGAACGATAGTTAAAGGGCTTGTATGAGACCCCAAAGGGTCAAGTACACCCGGTCACGATTCGAGGGTTATCCCTAGCTTCTAGGGGGTACTTTTGGGTCGTGATACCCTCACACCAAAATAAGGGAACCTACTTGCCAAGGTAGGACATATACATCATAATAGCATCTAGGTGGATCCACTTGCTAGGTTCCTATAGGGGCACATAGAAGGAACTAGGAGGTTGTTACTATAAACCCTCTTTATGCTAAATAGCATTTTAGTTTCCACCTCATGAGAACATTGCTGAACCTACCTTCATTTTTGGGAAGGAACACCACATTGTTGAACCTACCTTTCCTTTGGGAAGGGACACCACATTGGTGAACCTACCTCCCCTTTTTTGAAGGGACACCTCTCATTGTAAAATTCACTCAGTGCTAAGCTAACTTTCAATTTTTAAAGAGGCTTTAAGTCTTTATTAAACAATAGAGTATAAGATAGGCTTTAGGAGATTAAATTCTTTAATAACATGTACACAACTCATAGGTTAGTGATGAGAATGTCCTTTCATAAAAACCTACTTCATGTGAGAACATCCTTTAACATAATCATAACATGATCTAGTATAGAGTACAATTAAGGAAACCATCCAAGAGATTCTCATTTACCAGATTATAATTAAAATGCTTCATTCATACATTCATGTATTTCTACATACATGAGGATCCTTTCACATAAACACATTTAGACACCACATGATCATACTTCATTAGTCATATACATTACATCATAACATAGTAATAAGATGTACAATAGGATCACTTCTAATCTCTCATAATCGTACACTTATCACCATCTCACATACATCACGTTCATAGCCAAATCATGCTTCCATACTTATATACATAAAAAAACTACCCTATGAACTATTCTCTCAAGTACTACATGTGCAATGTATATGTGAAGTCTCATATCCTTACCTACTATAGTACACCTCTCAACTCGTCCTAGTTAAGATGCATCTTTTTACTTTCATTCATCCAAGAACAGATAATACTTATTGTTATACATGAAATGTGTGTGTGTGCATAATGGTCATCATGATCACCTAAGAGAAACAACATTGATCTTGAGTAAAACACCCTTCAAGGATCACAACACACATACACAATATCCTTCAAGTCATGAACAACTCACATATAGTGTATTATGGGCCATACACCAAACACCCCCATTATATATAAAAGGAAACAACATATTCAACATTTGAATAAAAGACTCCTACATACAATGATCACACATTCATATAGGGTTACATAGGTAGGGGGTAATTCTACAAGAGTATTAATCACTACTAAGCATGTAGGCCATACCTAACTGTAATGACCTGCAAGTACACCCTAGAAGTTAGGGCATTCTTGAGTCGGAACACGACATACTTGACCTCTCAGAGGTCTTGTAAAAGCCTTTAGACATCATTCATTGCATATATACGAAAAAGTAGTGCGGAAGTCATTTCATAAAACGTCTAACATATGTCTCAAAAATATTCTATAAAATCATGAATACAATAATCTTGGGTCACAACCCATAAAAGTCTAACATAATGAAAAAAATAAAGAAAACATAGTGGTGGTGTATAAGGACTCACCAATCTTCGCTTTTTGGAAACCTTGGAAACTCTACCCTTCAAAGCAACTCAATCTTGTCAATACCCTATATGGACAACATATAGGCAATATATGTTAGTACGATATGTACTAAGTATGAAACAATCATACAAAACATAAGATTTCTCAAAGGGTTAGTCAATAATATACATAATCATAAGAAATAAGATATAAGCATAACATGAATATCATAATCATATTAAAGCATCATAAAACATATAAGAGTTCATACTTCACTCTTTTGTCCTTCTTACTCAAATGAATCATATCACAAGCCACTTCAAAGTATAATTTTGCAAGGCTAAGGTAGCATCCCATACTACTACCAAAGCTAAGTACATCCCTTTGGTCATTCTTGGTCATAGTCAACTTTCATACATAAGACCTAAGTTCATCATAACATATGAGCACTATGCCCTTAGGACACCTCAAAACACACTTGCGCAATGCATGTGAAGCATCCCATAATACCTCACACACTAAGATAATCTTGAAATCACCCTATCTTGGTTCATGTCATCTTTGGAGTATCTAGTAGACCTAATTGATCTTGTCAATGAACCATCATCTTAAGTCAACCATGTCAGGAATGCAACTATAGTCACTATCTAATCTAAGCATACATCATGTAAGGTATCCCATACTACCATCCATACTAAGTACTTCTCTAGACTAACCTAATCAAAGATAACTTATCATGTAACCTTGTATATTAAGCTCAACTTATCGTGTAACCTTGTATATTAAGCTCAACATACTACCATAATAGACCTACTACCATGGAAAGTACCTTAACAGACTAACCAAGCTACTAAAGGAAGGATACAACCAACATAACCACCATGCAACCAATTATGTAGATGCAAGTTAATCATAGGGGAGCATGAATCCTCAACCCTAAGATACCATGAAAAACTAATATCAAGTTTTTCCTTCAAATAAACCTTACATGTAAATCAAGCTACCCTTGAGATCCTTCCATCTCAAGCTATCATGAGTATTTCACTCAATCTACCATGCCCTTGGTGTTGTCTCACCAAGTCTACTACATAAGAAGTGACCATATCACTCATCTTCAAGCTAATCTTAGTCTACCATGTATCGATTCATTTGAGGTTCTTAGGTCAACCTAAGGTTCACCTATGTGTGAACTTACTTCTCCTAATCATGTTCATGTCTAGGTATAGAAGAGAAGGGAAACATCATCACAATCATCCTCATCATGACTTTAAGCCCAAAGCCCTAAAAACATTGGACATAAGCTTTACAAATGACTAATACATTTAGTCCCTCATGATTCATTCTCAATTACAAGTTAATCTATTCAATTATATCATTTGAGTGAAATTCTAGTCATAAATGATCACATAGGTTCAATTCCAACTTCCTAGGTCAAGATCCTCCTTAATCAATTAGACCTAGTTCAATTTATATCTAAGTGATTCAATCATGATCAAATAGTATAGAATACAATTGAATAAATAAAATCAACATAAAACCTTCATCTAGCCTCTAATGGCCTAAAATCACCATAATGTATCTAGTTCGTTTATTTCATCATTGATTTTATTTATTTCAAGATTTTCATTTTCATTTAATATTTGTTTCATTTTATTTATTTCACTAGTCAATTCCACTTCTTTTTCTTTTTCTTTTTCTATTTGTTTTTCTTTTTGTTTAGTTTCATATAATAATTTTAACTGAGCTAATTCTTTTTCTAATTCACTTATTTTTGTATTTTTTGTTTCTTCTATCTTTTGTACTTCTTGTTTTGCTTGTGATTTTATTTTTTTAATTTCTTTGGCTTTATCTATTTCTTCATTTTCTTTTGTTATTCTTATCATAGCTGTTAAACTATCTTCTAATTTTGCTGTTTCTTTTTCTAACATTAAATATAATTTATCTCCTATTTTTTTATATCTTCTTCCTAAATTCGAGAACATTATTTTTATTATTAGTCCTTCTTGGTTTTCATATGTTTTTTCGTCTACTGCAAATTCTTCTTTATTCATTATATCCATTATTATATCTTATATCATGCTGTAATTTATATTCTAGGCAATTTATTTGTATTTCTAACTTAAATAGAACTTTTCTTTGTATTGATATTACTTTACTACTTACTCCTGCAAATATATTTTCTTCTATTCTTTCTTTTATAAATTCATATTCATATCTTTTTTCATTTATTTTATCTATCAGTTGTTGTTTATATGTTTCTCTGTCCATATTGTTTTTTCAAATAACAAATATATTTATATTCTGTTTTAGAAATTAGATCTATCAACAAATTTTCTTTAGTAGTATCTTTTTTAGTAGTTTTTAATGATTCATATTTTATATATAAATTTTTTAACTTTTTCTTTGTCTTTTGTATTTTTCTTTTTATCTTAGTAATTACTTTATTTGAATTATTCTTCATGTTTTAAGAAAATATTTTTTCATAATATTCTTTTTTAATTAGATTTAATCTTTGTATTTCCTTAGCGTTGTTTTCTATATATTCTAAATATTCTTCTTCTTTAAAATAGAAATATTTATTTACATTTTCAATTAATAATTTTTCTAGTAGATCTATTTCTTCTTTAGTTTTTCTCCAAAGTTGTAAATATCTATAATCTATCATTGATCTCTGTATAATTCTAAATCATCATATAAATAGTCAATATCAAAATCATCTGAGATAATTAATTCTGACCAACCATAAGTTGTTTCTTCAATTATTTCATATGTTACTAATTTATCATAGATTATTCTTCTTATATCAGCATCAAGATCTTTTAATATATAGAATAATAATATCATGTAATTAACATCATCATTTAATAAATAGGTAGTCATTTTATCATATTTCGCTAAAATTTTATTCCCTTTAACCTCTTCACAGATTATACTTATTCATTATGTAATAATAATAATTTAATAATCATCTCGTCTAGTCACTACTATGGTTTTCTTCTTCAATCAGTTACCCTAACAGCGCCTCAACTCTGTGTACTCCCCTAAATGGCCTGCTCTTTGCCTACCGGTTTCCACTTTAGGATGGCATAGTCTGGGCTTACCTACTCTCAGAATATTTCCATAGCAAACCTTCTAAAGATGATTATTATAACATTATTAAAGCATAATAAATATTTATAATCAAAAAGAGATTATCAGGAATAAAGCAATTTAGCTACTCATGAATAAAAATGAGTATACCTGTTCTTGTAGATTTTCCATATCTGATCTATTTTCCATAACTAATATTTTATTTACTAGCTCTGATACCAATATGGGGGGTGAAAGCGGAATGAGAGAAAAGAATGAAGAGAGAAGTGATGAGGGAAAGTGTTGATCTATTATTGAGGGAAAGCCCCCTATTTATACAACTAAACTTACATATTTGGCCAATATAAGTGGCCGACACTTACTTTACACATGGCCTAATTATATTTGGCCGACACTAAAAACAAAATACATTATTAACTACTTTATATAATGGCCTCTTCTTTTTATTTTATGGCCGACACAAAATACTTTAAAACTTTAAATATATCTATTATCTATTGGCTAAAGTAAAATAATATTTAATCTTATCTTCGTCTTTTACATTTTTTTCAAAGATGCTTATCTCTTTCTTTTTCTTTGTCTACCACTTTGTATTTCTTCTTCTTATCTTCTTTGCAACATATTTATCTCTTGCAGTCTTTGATTTTTGTCGTATCTTTATTCGAATAGGACTTCGGGAATAGTATCATCTCCTTCATTGCATTTTGAGCATATGTGTTCTGGATATTTGTGTCCAATTATCTTGCAGTATCTTGTTAATAATTCTTCAGAAATAAATCCCTTTTTTAATGCTCTAGTTGTTGGTGTAGAGTTTGGTTTCAGTAGGGACAAAATCCATTTCTGGACTTCTTCCATATCTACTTGTCTTACTTCTCGCGAATTGGCGTAGATCATTAAACGGTCTCTAGAATAATAACTCCATATAGCATTGCCTTGTAAATAATTATTAGCTAATTCTTGTATGATAGTTGATAACCCAATTATTCTTTTATTTGCATAGAAACTGGGTATCACAACTTTTGGTATCTCCGGCTGTTGTCCTATCTCTTTCGGTATTATCATCTCCCGAGTTAATCCAATTTTTACTACCTGGATCATTGGTTTTATCTTGTTGTAAAGTATCTCAGCTGGTGCTGTATAAAATCTAATAAAAAATAAATTTCCTTTGGTTATCTTTTTATATGTTAAAAAGGATTTGTAGATTTCTGGGATTCCACTTATCTCTTCTCCTGTATATGTATAAACTGTACTCAATAAGCCATAATTATAACAGGTTTTAACTAGATTGGGGTTTGTCTTTGGTTGTGCAATCAGTTTGTTGTAACCTTGTAGTTTTTGGGTTAAATAATCTTGGGTCTTTTCGGTAGTCGTTGTAGATCTGGGTTTAGAGTTTAAAAAGGTTAGTATTTGGTATATATTTTCAATATAAGTTTGGGAAATATGGTTATATATTTTCTTTTCTTTATGTAGGCTGGCTGCATATGTAGATGTTTGTGGTGTTGGAGTATCTATTATTTGGATTTTTGGAATAAATGGTTTTGCAAATAGGCTATTTAGGTTTGTATTTCTTGGAGTAGTTTTTTCCATAGCTCCTGTGCTTGTACCTGCAACTGATAATTTGTTAATATTTTGAGTTTTTAGGTGTTTCTCAACGTCACCTTTTAGCTCTGGCCTTTTATCGTCTGCCTCACGACGTAGCTCCGCATTTTTAGAGTCATGCTGCTGACTATTATATGCTTTCTTCAATAGTTGTACTTCACTGTCAAGACTTTCCACTTTTTGACAAAGTGTAGTTATGGCAGCTAGTATTTTTTCTTGTATATTTGGGCTAGTTTCTTCTTGAGAGATAATCTGCAATAATATTTTTGTCAGTTTTTATCACTTCAATTGTAAATGTAAAGTTTAATATATTCAATACTAGTCTCCTTATTTCTTTTGTTGTAACTGAATCGTCTATCTTTTTTGTTATCCACCATTTTACCTTTGTATTATCTGTTCTTACAATAAATTTATTATAAACAATATATGGTTCAAATGCTAATAAACATTTATATAATGCAAATAATTCTTTTCTATTTATTTCCCATTTTATTTGTGCTTCTGTATAAGATCCTGAATAATATCTACAATGGTGTTCCATTTTTTCATTTTCATATATATATTTTAAAACTCCTCCATAGCTATGATTGCTTGAATCTGTTTCAACTATATAAATAAATATTTTATTTTCATCAGGAAAATAAAGTTTTGGTAATTTTTTATATAAGTTCTTAATATTTCTTATATGTTCTTTATCTTTTTTATCAAAATAATATTCAACATCTTTTTTAAGTTTTCGATGTAGTGGTTTTAAATATTCTGCTAATTTTGGTATATATTCTCTTACTTGGTTTACTAATCCTAAAAAGGATTGTAATTTCTTTTTTGTATCTATATCTTCATCAAGATTAATTATTTTTTGTACTATGTGGGTTTGCATTTTTATCCCATTTTTATCTATTTGTATTCCTAGGAATTCTATCTGTGATTTCATAATTTCTGCTTTCTTTTTACTTAGGCTTATGCCAGACTGTTAATTATAGATATGAATTTTTCTAATAAATTAATATGCTCATCTTGTGTTCTTGAATATAATAATATATCATCTATATAAACTATGCAATTTTCTAATTGATTAAAATAGTTATCCATAAAATGTTGATATCTACCTGGTGCATTTTTATATCCAAATGGTAAAACATTCCATTCATAGAAACCTTGTGGTACAGTGAATGCTGTTAATTGTTTAGATTCTTCTTCTAGTTTTAAATGATAAAATCCTGATTTACAATCAAATTCACTAAAGTAATTATATCCTTGTATTTGTCTTATTTTTAGTATCTTATTTGGTATAGGATAATTGTAAGTTTTAGTTTTGGCATTTAGATTACGATAATCTATAACCATTCTACTTTTACCTCTTTTTTGTTCACTATGTTTATTTACTATAAATGCTGGACTTGTATGTTTACTATTACTCTCTTGTATGTAATTATTGTTTAATAGTTCATCTATATGCAATTTAAATTCATTTAAATCATCAAAATTATATTTTAATGGTTTTTGCGTTATTATACTATTTTCATCTATTAATTCAATTTTTACTTTTGTCTTATGCTTTTCCCATCCTTCTAATGGATTTTCGCTATATAATAGTTCTAATTGTTCATTTATTATTTTAACCTTATCTATTGTAAATATGATAATTCCTAGTTGGTTTATTTGTTTGCTATTTATGTTTTCCATTTCTTGATTTATTTTTTCACTTCCTTTTATCCATTCTTTTGGTTTTCTTTGTTTATTATTTACTCTTTTTGCTCCTATTTTATATCCACATGGTGTAGTAAACCACCAATGAGTTTTAGTTATAATATGAGGGTATAGTTTATCTAAAAATGGCATTCCTAATAACATATCTTTTGTTGTAAATTCAAGATTATACATTTCTTCTATTGTTAATATTTTATCCCATATTTGTATTTTTATATTTTTTGCTTTATATGTAATCATACTGCTTTCATTATTAAATCCTGTTACTACCATAGGTATTTTTAATTTTTCCCATTTATCTTCTGGTAAACAATTATATTTACATATATTTGTCTCTGCTCCTGTATCTATCATAGGTGTGTAATATCTGTTGTGATAGCCTTCTACAATAATTTTTGCAAGTATATATATCTTCATTACTCATTTTGTTCTTTTTATAATTATTTTCTTATTTTGACAGGTTATGATTAATTGTTCATCTTCTATTTTATATGGTTTAAATTGATCTAACCATTTTATTCCTAAAGTAATATTTTGATTTCCTTGGTAAATTTTAAATGGTATTAATAATAATATTCCTCCTATAATTATTTCTTTTTCTACTATTTCTTCATTTATAGTTACAATTTCACTAGGTAATCCAGGACATACATATCCTGTTTTTATAATTTCTGTATCCAAAACTAATTCTCTAATTATGTAATTATCTTCTGTCCTGTATTTATTAATATCCTATATCTTTTTTCATTAATTATTCCAGTTATAAAATAATGATTCGGTGTTTCTTCTTCTGTATTTAATATTTTAGGAATTTCATATTTTCTTTTGGACGTACTGGCTTTTGATGAAGTAGTTCTATTTAATATATTTGGTATGCTTGAAGTGCTTATTCTTTCTTTTACTATTTCTAAATCTTCTTCCATGTCAATTTCTTCATAACTATAATCATTATTATCTATTATTGTAATTACTTGGTCAAAAGGGTTTTCTATTTTTATTCTGTCAATTTTATTTTTTGCCATTACTTTATGTTTTGTTGTTAATATATATAGGTTTTTACATCTTGCCGTAAATATTTTACTTCCTGGTGCTAATTCTATTCCTGATAGTTTCCAATATAATACTAATGATTTATCTATGTTTCTATCTGTTAATGCTATTGAGTAATTTGCACTTATTATAAATTTAAATTTTTGGTATATTAAATTTCCTTTTACCGCACTAATTACACTTTTTTCTATAGGGTGTATTATTCTATCATCTGCTAAATATATTTCAATAGGTGTATCTATTCCTTGTCTAAAACATGCTTTTATTAGTATTTCTGTTCCTCCTAAATGTACATATTTTATAGGTGTTTTAGCTTTTATATCTTGTATTTCTTTATTTATTATTCTCTTATTTAATATAGGTATTTGTGCTTTTCCTTTTGTATATTTACAATCTACAATATGTTCTTTTTGACTAACTACATAGTATTCTTCTTTTTGTCTTTTAAACCAATTTTTTAAAGTAGGTATCTCAAGTACTTTATCTACGCTTAAATCTAATTCTTTATTTTTTATTTGTTGAAAAATTTTATTATCAAATATAATTTTTTGTTCTGCTAATTCTTCATTTTGATATTCTTCTTTAGATATTATTTTTATATTATTTCAGTCATTATATTTCTTCCTTTATCATTTCATTATTTAATTCCATATTTATTTCTATATCTTCGGATTCAATGTCAGATAATTCATATATACTATCATTTTCACTTAATTCATAATCTATGTAATCTATCTGCATATATTTTTCATTATCCATAATTATTTCTGCAATTTGTTTACCTTTTAAGTTTTTAGGTAATTTACAATCTCTAGCTAAATGTCCTAACTTTCCACAATTGTAACAAGTACAATCTGATAATTTTCTTTTTTGTCTGTATGGTCTTTTTATTTTATAATTTTTTACATAATATCTTTTTCTTGGATTTTTATATTTATACCTGGTTTTAGTTTTTCTATAATTTTTATATTTTTTAGGTTTTTTATAATATTTATTTTTACAACCAAATTGTGGTTGTTTTTACAACATGCTAGATTTTTTATTAATACTTTTTCCATTTTTAATTTTTCTTTTGATTTTCACATAATTGGATAAACCATTGTTGTAAAAATTTTATTCTAGCTCCTAAAGTATCTGTTATTCCTTCATTATTCCAATCTTTAATTATATTTGTACTAAATGGTTCTGGTAATTTTGTAAAATATTGTTGTCTTATTTCTTTTGCTTCATCTATATTATATCTTGCTTTGTAAATGTACATGTATATTCTTCTATGTAACACATATTACATATTGCTAATTTTGACATTAATTGTCTATTTATTATTTTTTCTTTATTTTGTTCTTGTATTTCTGTAGTCATACCTCCAAATTCATTTCTTATGGCTAATTCATATTTATCTAATATATCTATATTTGTTGTTGCTGTTGATCCATCTATTTTTTTATCATTCCTAAGTGTTGCTATACTTTCTGATGGTAAATTTTCTATCCATAATTTTGTTGTTCCTACAAATGTTCTTTCTATATATCCTGGTGTTTCTTTTATTGCTATTTTATTATCAACTAATTGTTTAGATATATTTCCTACCCATAATAAAATTACTTTATTTATATCTATCACACAGTCTAAATCTAAAAAGTTATTTTGTTCTATTATTGGTCTAGGTATCCATTTTTTATTTAATCTACTATTCCATATTGTATTTGCTCTGTCTGATCTTTCATAACTTTCTGTATAATAGGTTGGTGTTGATCTTCTAGGATTACTTCTTCTAGGACTACTCCTAGGACTATTATCTGGAGTTTTAACTCTTGATGTACTCGGTTTATTTATATCTCCTGTATTTATTTCTAATTTTTTCGGTTTATTTACTTGTTCTAGAATTTCTGTGTATGTTTCACTTATATCACTTGAATCATTGATTTCATTTATTTCAAGATTTTCATTTTTATTTAATATTTGTTTCATTTTATTTATTTCACTAGTTATGTAAAGTAGTTAATAATGTATTTTGTTTTTAGTGTCGGCCAAATATAATTAGGCCATGTGTAAAGTAAGTGTCGGCCACTTATATTGGCCAAATATGTAAGTTTAGTTGTATAAATAGGGGGCTTTCCCTCAATAATAGATCATCACTTTCCCTCATCACTTCTCTCTTCATTCTTTTCTCTCATTCCGCTTTCACCTCCCATATTGGTATCAGAGCTAGTAAATAAAATATTAGTTATGGAAAATAAATCAGATATGGAAAATCTACAAGAACAGGTATACTCATTTTTATTCATGAGTAGCTAAATTGCTTTATTCCTGATAATCTCTTTTTGATTATAAATATTTATTATGCTTTAATAATGTTATAATAATCATCTTTAGAAGGTTTGCTATAGAAATATTCTGAGAGTAGGTAAGCCCAGACTATGCCATCCTAAAGTAGAAACCGGTAGGCAAAGAGAAGGCCGTTTAGGGGAGTACACAGAGTTGAGGCGCTGTTAGGGTAACTGATTGAAGAAGAAAACCATAGTAGTGACTAGACGAGATGATTATTAAATTATTATTATTACATAATGAATAAGTATAATCTGTGAAGAGGTTAAAGGGAATAAAATTTTAGCGAAATATGATAAAATGACTACCTATTTATTAAATGATGATGTTAATTACATGATATTATTATTCTATATATTAAAAGATCTTGATGCTGATATAAGAAGAATAATCTATGATAAATTAGTAACATATGAAATAATTGAAGAAACAACTTATGGTTGGTCAGAATTAATTATCTCAGATGATTTTTATATTGACTATTTATATGATGATTTAGAATTATACAGAGATCAATGATAGATTATAGATATTTACAACTTTGGAGAAAAACTAAAGAAGAAATAGATCTACTAGAAAAATTATTAATTGAAAATGTAAATAAATATTTCAATTTTAAAGAAGAAGAATATTTAGAATATATAGAAAACAACGCTAAGGAAATACAAAGATTAAATCTAATTAAAAAAGAATATTATGAAAAAATATTTTCTTAAAACATGAAGAATAATTCAAATAAAGTAATTACTAAGATAAAAAGGAAAATACAAAAGACAAAGAAAAAGTTAAAAAATTTATATATAAAATATGAATCATTAAAAACTACTAAAAAAGACACTACTAAAGAAAATTTGTTGATAGATCTAATTTCTAAAATAGAATATAAATATATTTGATATTTGAAAAAACAATATGGACAGAGAAACATATAAACAACAACTGATAGATAAAATAAATGAAAAAAGATATGAATATGAATTTAAAAAAGAAAGAATATAAGAAAATATATTTGCAGGAGTAAGTAGTAAAGTAATATCAATACAAAGAAAAGTTCTATTTAAGTTAGAAATACAAATAAATTGCCTAGAATATAAATTACAGCATGATATAAGATATAATAATGGATATAATGAATAAAGTAGAATTTGCAGTAGACGAAAAAACATATGAAAACCAAGAAGGACTAATTATAAAAATAATATTCTCGAATTTAGGAAGAAGATATAAAAAAATAAGAGATAAATTATATTTAATGTTAGAAAAAGAAACAGCAAAATTAGAAGATAGTTTAACAGCTATGATAAGAATAACAAAAGAAAATGAAGAAATAGATAAAGCCAAAGAAATTGAAAAAATAAAATCACAAGCAAAACAAGAAGTACAAAAGATAGAAGAAACAAAAAATACAAAAATAAGTGAATTAGAAAAAGAATTAGCTCAGTTAAAATTATTATATGAAACTAAACAAAAAGAAAAACAAATAGAAAAAGAAAAAGAAAAAGAAGTGGAATTGACTAGTGAAATAAATAAAAAGAAACAAATATTAAATGAAAATGAAAATCTTGAAATAAATGAAATCAATGATGAAATAAACGAACTAGATACAATAAATGATCAAAATTCAGAAATAAGTGATATAAGTGAAACATACACAGAAATTCTAGAACAAGTAAATAAACAAAAAAAAATAGAAATAAATACAGGAGATATAAATAAACCGGTTACATCAAGAGTTAAAACTCCAGATAATAGTCCTAGGAGTAGTCCTAGAAGAAGTAATCCTAGAAGATCAACACCAACCTATTATACAGAAAGTTATGAAAGATCAGACAGAGCAAATACAATATGGAATAGTAGATTAAATAAAAAATGGATACCTAGACCAATAATAGAACAAAATAACCTTTTAGATTTAGACTGTGTGATAGATTTATATAAAGTAATTTTATTATGGGTAGGAAATATATCTAAACAATTAGTTGATAATAAAATAGCAATAAAAGAAACACCAGGATATATAGAAAGAACATTTGTAGGAACAACAAAATTATGGATAGAAAATTTACCATCAGAAAGTATAGCAACACTTAGGAATGATAAAAAAATAGATGGATCAACAGCAACAACAAATATAGATATATTAGATAAATATGAATTAGCCATAAGAAATGAATTTGGAGGTATGACTACAGAAATACAAGAACAAAATAAAGAAAAAATAATAAATAGACAATTAATGTCAAAATTAGCAATATGTAATATGTGTTACATAGAAGAATATACATGTGCATTTAAAGAATATTATTACAAAGCAAGATATAATATAGATGAAGCAAAAGAAATAAGACAACAATATTTTACAAAATTACCAGAACCATTTAGTACAAATATAATTAAAGATTGGAATAATGAAGGAATAACAGATACTTTAGGAGCTAGAATAAAATTTTTACAACAATGGTTTTATCCAATTATGTGAAAATCAAAAAGAAAAATTAAAAATGGAAAAAGTATTAATAAAAAATCTAGCATGTTGTAAAAACAAGATAGCACCACAATTTGGTTGTAAAGATAAATATTATAAAAAACCTAGAAAATATAAAAATTATAGAAAAACTAAAACCAGGTATAAATATAAAATCCAAGAAAAAGATATTATGTAAAAAATTATAAAATAAAAAGACCATACAGACAAAAAAGAAAATTATCAGATTGTACTTGTTACAATTGTGGAAAGTTAGGACATTTAGCTAGAGATTGTAAATTACCTAAAAACTTAAAAGGTAAACAAATTGCAGAAATAATTATGGATAATGAAAAATATATGCAGATAGATTACATAGATTATGAATTAAGTGAAAATGATAATATATATGAATTATCTGACATTGAATTCGAAGATATAGAAATAAATATGGAATTAAATAATGAAATGATAAAGGAAGAAATATAATGACTGAAAATAATATAAAAATAATATCTAAAGAAAAATATCAAAATGAAGAATTAGCAGAACAAAAAATTATATTTGATAATAAAAATTTTCAACAAATAAAAAATAAAGAATTAGATTTAAGCGTAGATAAAGTACTTGAGATACCTACTTTAAAAAATTGGTTTAAAAGACAAAAAGAAGAATACTATGTAGTTAGTCAAAAAGAACATATTGTAGATTGTAAATATACAAAAGGAAAAGCACAAATACCTATATTAAATAAGAGAATAATAAATAAAGAAATACAAGATATAAAAGCTAAAACACCTATAAAATATGTACATTTAGGAGGAACAGAAATACTAATAAAAGCATGTTTTAGACAAGGAATAGATACACCTATTGAAATATATTTAGCAGATGATAGAATAATACACCCTATAGAAAAAAGTGTAATTAGTGCGGTAAAAGGAAATTTAATATACCAAAAATTTAAATTTATAATAAGTGCAAATTACTCAATAGCATTAACAGATAGAAACATAGATAAATCATTAATATTATATTGAAAAATATCAGGAATAGAATTAGCACCAGGAAGTAAAATATTTACGGCAAGATGTAAAAAACTATATATATTAACAACAAAACATAAAGTAATGGCAAAAAATAAAATTGACAGAATAAAATTAGAAGATTATAGTTATGAAGAAATTGACATGGAAGAAGATTTAGAAATAGTAAAAGAAAGAATAAGCACTTCAAGCATACCAAATATATTAAATAGAACTACTTAATCAAAAGCCAGTACGTCCAAAAGAAAATATGAAATTCCTAAAATATTAAATACAGAAGAAGAAACACCGAATCATTATTTTATAATTGGAATAATTAATGAAAAAAGATATAGGATATTAATAAATACAGGACAAGAAGATAATTACATAATTAGAGAATTAGTTTTGGATACAGAAATTATAAAAACAGGATATGTATGTCCTGGATTACCTAGTGAAATTGTAACTATAAATGAAGAAATAGTAGAAAAAGAAATAATTATAGGAGGAATATTATTATTAATACCATTTAAAATTTACCAAGGAAATCAAAATATTACTTTAGGAATAAAATGGTTAGATCAATTTAAACCATATAAAATAGAAGATGAACAATTAATCATAACCTGTCAAAATAAGAAAATAATTATAAAAAGAACGAAATGAGTAATGAAGATATATATACTTGCAAAAATTATTATAGAAGGCTATCACAACAGATATTACACACCTATGATAGATACAGGAGCAGAGACAAATATATGTAAATATAATTGTTTACCAGAAGATAAATGGAAAAAATTAAAAATACCTATGGTAGTAACAGGATTTAATAATGAAAGCAGTATGATTACATATAAAGCAAAAAATATAAAAATACAAATATGGGATAAAATATTAACAATAGAAGAAATGTATAATTTTGAATTTACAACAAAAGATATGTTATTAGGAATGCCATTTTTAGATAAACTATACCCTCATATTATAACTAAAACTCATTGGTGGTTTACTACACCATGTGGATATAAAATAGGAGCAAAAAGAGTAAATAATAAACAAAGAAAACCAAAAGAATGGATAAAAGGAAGTGAAAAAATAAATCAAGAAATGGAAAACATAAATAGCAAACAAATAAACCAACTAGAAATTATCATATTTACAATAGATAAGGTTAAAATAATAAATGAACAATTAGAACTATTATATAGCGAAAATCCATTAGAAGGATGGAAAAAGCATAAGACAAAAGTAAAAATTGAATTAATAGATGAAAATAGTATAATAACGCAAAAACCATTAAAATATAATTTTGATGATTTAAATGAATTTAAATTGCATATAGATGAACTATTAAACAATAATTACATACAAGAGAGTAATAGTAAACATACAAGTCCAGCATTTATAGTAAATAAACATAGTGAACAAAAAAGAGGTAAAAGTAGAATGGTTATAGATTATCGTAAACTAAATGCCAAAACTAAAACTTACAATTATCCTATACCAAATAAGATACTAAAAATAAGACAAATACAAGGATATAATTACTTTAGTAAATTTGATTGTAAATCAGGATTTTATCATTTAAAACTAGAAGAAGAATCTAAACAATTAACAGCATTCACAGTACCACAAGGTTTCTATGAATGGAATGTTTTACCATTTGGATATAAAAATGCACCAGGTAGATATAAACATTTTATGGATAACTATTTTAATCAATTAGAAAATTGCATAGTTTATATAGATGATATATTATTATATTCAAGAACACAAGATGAGCATATTAATTTATTAGAAAAATTCATATCTATAATTAAACAGTCTGGCATAAGCCTAAGTAAAAAGAAAGCAGAAATTATGAAATCACAGATAGAATTCCTAGGAATACAAATAGATAAAAATGGGATAAAAATGCAAACCCACATAGTACAAAAAATAATTAATCTTGATGAAGATATAGATACAAAAAAGAAATTACAATCCTTTTTAGGATTAGTAAACCAAGTAAGAGAATATATACCAAAATTAGCAGAATATTTAAAACCACTACATCGAAAACTTAAAAAAGATGTTGAATATTATTTTGATAAAAAAGATAAAGAACATATAAGAAATATTAAGAACTTATGTAAAAAATTACCAAAACTTTATTTTCCTGATGAAAATAAAATATTTATTTATATAGTTGAAACAGATTCAAGCAATCATAGCTATGGAGGAGTGTTAAAATATAAATATGAAAATGAAAAAATGGAACACCATTGTAGATATTATTCAGGATCTTATACAGAAGCACAAATAAAATGGGAAATAAATAGAAAAGAATTATTTGCATTATATAAATGTTTATTAGCATTTGAACCATATATTGTTTATAATAAATTTATTGTAAGAACAGATAATACACAGGTAAAATGGTGGATAACAAAAAAGATAGACGATTCAGTTACAACAAAAGAAATAAGGAGACTAGTATTGAATATATTAAACTTTACATTTACAATTGAAGTGATAAAAACTGACAAAAATATTATTGCAGATTATCTCTCAAGAAGAAACTAGCCCAAATATACAAGAAAAAATACTAGCTGCCATAACTACACTTTGTCAAAAAGTGGAAAGTCTTGACAGTGAAGTACAACTATTGAAGAAAGCATATAATAGTCAGCAGCATGACTCTAAAAATGCGGAGCTACGTCGTGAGGCAGACGATAAAAGGCCAGAGCTAAAAGGTGACGTTGAGAAACACCTAAAAACTCAAAATATTAACAAATTATCAGTTGCACGTACAAGCACAGGAGCTATGGAAAAAACTACTCCAAGAAATACAAACCTAAATAGCCTATTTGCAAAACCATTTATTCCAAAAATCCAAATAATAGATACTCCAACACCACAAACATCTACATATGCAGCCAGCCTACATAAAGAAAAGAAAATATATAAACATATTTCCCAAACTTATATTGAAAATATATACCAAATACTAACCTTTTTAAACTCTAAACCCAGATCTACAACGACTACCGAAAAGACCCAAGATTATTTAACCCAAAAACTACAAGGTTACAACAAACTGATTGCACAACCAAAGACAAACCCAATCTAGTTAAAACCTGTTATAATTATGGCTTATTGAGTACAGTTTATACATATACAGGAGAAGAGATAAGTGGAATCCCAGAAATCTACAAATCCTTTTTAACATATAAAAAGATAACCAAAGGAAATTTATTTTTTATTATATTTTATACAGCACCAGCTGAGATACTTTACAACGAGATAAAACCAGTGATCCAGGTAGTAAAAATTAGATTAACTCGGGAGATGATAATACCGGAAGAGATAGGACAACAGCCGGAGATACCAAAAGTTGAGATACCCAGTTTCTATGCAAATAAAAGAATAATTGGGTTATCAACTATCATACAAGAATTAGATAATAATTATTTACAAGGCAATGCTATATGGAGTTATTATTCTAGAGACCATTTAATGATCTACGCCAATTCGTGAGAAGTAAGACAAGCAGATATGGAAGAAGTCCAGAAATGGATTTTGTCCCTACTGAAACCAGAATCTACACCAACAACTAGAGCATTAAAAAAGGGATTTATTTCTGAAGAATTATTAACAAGATACTGCAAGATAATTGGACACAAATATCCAGAACACATATGCTCAAAATGCAATGAAGGAGATGATACTATTCCCGAAGTCCTATTCGAATAAAGATACGACAAAAATCAAAGACTGCAAGAGATAAATATGTTGCAAAGAAGATAAGAAGAAGAAATACAAAGTGGCAGACAAAGAAAAAGAAAGAGATAAGCATCTTTGAAAAAAATGTAAAAGAAGAAGATAAGATTAAATATTATTTTACTTTAGCCAATAGATAATAGATATATGTAAAGTTTTAATGTATTTTGTGTCGGCCATAAAATAAAAAGAAGAGGCCATTATGTAAAGTAGTTAATAATGTATTTTGTTTTAGTGTCGGCCAAATATAATTAGGCCATGTGTAAAGTAAGTGTCGGCCACTTATATTGGCCAAATATGTAAGTTTAGTTGTATAAATAGGGGGCTTTCCCTCAATAATAGATCATCACTTTCCCTCATCACTTCTCTCTTCATTCTTTTCTCTCATTCCGCTTTCTTCCTAAGCTGCTGCCCCCAACTTCTCTTCTTCTATGGTGTTCTTACGAGTTCTAATGTGAGAGAGGGATTTTGATTTGGAGTGTAGAGTCTAAAGGGGTCTTTTATGGTTTAAATACTCCTAAAATACCTAAAATCTCCTAATTTAACCTCCCATGCATTTATTTGGACGTGGAGTGAATTTTCTAAATCACCCCTTCATTTAACACTCAGCTGCGAGAATTGTAGGCCTGCATCGATGCCTGCAGTCGACGGTCTATTGTTGGGACGCCGAGACCGTACTGTAGGTCAATCGTTCTTTTCAAAGAGTCCTCTTTTAGTGTCTCAACTCCCATGTCTAAGTGTGGAGTGACCCCCCCAATCGATGGGGCGTAGCTTCACTAACCAGACGTCGATTGACTTGTCATCGACTGCATTTCTTGAGGCAGTGTGCCATCCAGATTTGGGTCCTTCTCAAGGCCCCCTTGTGTGGTCCTTGGGGAGTAATTCCTGGACGTTTCATTCCATATACGTCCGTCTATATGATACGAACAATCCCTATAAATTTGAGCCCCAGACTCAACCTAAAACCTCACGAAACATACTGACGCACGTAAGCACATCTCAATACTTAGTTTCAAACGTCACCGGGCGTTCTTGGATGTTTTACATCTAAACTCTTTCAAACTATATAAATTTAGTATTAACACTATATTTGAACATTTTAGGACCTCATAAGCTCATGGAACCACACATTAGGCTTTATTTGGACTTAATTCATTTTTGGGTCCTTACAATTTTCCCCACTTGGGAAAAATTCGTCCTCGAATGATACCTTTCTAAACACTTCCATAAAGGACCTACTCTAGACTAGCAGCCCATTATATATGCATTATACCCAAATGCACATACCAAAATTAAGGGAAACAATTCAATTAAGCTAAACATAACTACACCTAACTATATAAAGACTTATGAAAAGGGCTCCTTATCCCCACCTGGGAATAAGCCACACATGTATTTCTAACATAAAAATTTCATTATTTAGAGCAGAAACATTAGCAAAGAAAACCATAATCATAAGGAAAATCTGGATATTTTCATAAATATATAAGGAAACACATACCTGATAAGGACATAAGGAGATCATTCTTGATCACCCTTTTGGAGAGAATAGAACCTATTCCTCTTTGGAGGACCATATTCCACTTGATTAGTATCTAATTTCTTGCCTTCTTTCAAATTAGCTTTTGCCTTAGGGCAATCTTTCATCATATGACCACTCTCACCACACCATAGCAACCATCTCTACCGGCAAAGCACCTACCCTCATGCTTATTACAACACCTAGGGAAAGTAGGTCGAGAGTACTTATAGTTGTTTTCATACCTAGGAGTACTAGAGTAGCCTTGTCTGGAAAACTTTTGACTATTCTTAGAACGATCCATCAGAGGCTTCACTTTCCATTCTAATTCTCTTTCTCTCCTTCTTAAGCTTGGGCTCTTCTTTTTGTTGAGCAAAGACCATTTGTCGGGAGATATCCATATCATCAAAAAGCATTTCCATAAGACATTATTTTTCCACTAGTACGAACACCCTCGTCATGAACCTATTCATCAAGTCTCTAGGGTTTGCCACCAAGCTTGGAGCATACTCAGACTATTGAGTGAACTTCAAAGCATACTTCTTCACACTCAACTTGCCTTGTTTGAGGTTTATGAATTCCCCCAACTTAGCCTCCCTCAATTCCCTAGGAAAGAACCTATCAAGGAAATCTAACTTAAAAGTCTCCCACTCTAAAGGGCCCGCTCTTAAAGGTCTACTTTCTTTCTATTGATCATAACAAAGTTAGGCAACATCTTTCAACTGATAGGCAGCCAACTCCACCCTTTCATTAGAAGATACTCCCATGATTGCAAGCCCCTTATACACCTCACCAATAAACCTATTCGGATCTTCATCAATTTTGGAGCCATGAAACTCCGGTGGATTCATCCTCAAGAACTCCCTTACTCTAGTAGCACCCATTCCTCATATAGGATTGGCCGGAGCGACCCCTTATCTATTAGCTTGTGTCGTTAAGGCTTGAGCCAACAAAATCATAGAAGCCCTAAATTCCTCAAACATAGCATTCCCTAATGGAGGGTCATTAGGAACTTGAGGTGGAACATGCTCTTGCACTTGGGGAGGAATATCGTTCTCCCCACTCCAATCTCCGTCCTTTCTAGCATTAGCCCCAGTGTTAGCCATAACCTACAAAATACTAGGTAAACATTAGAAGAAGGGCTTACTCAAGCCAAACTCTATGGCACAAATTGAAGAATGAAGAAGTGAAACTTTCCTAAGCATCCTATAGCCTCCTACTCATAGATGTGTTGTGACTCACACCGATGAATAAGACTAGACGTGGTTTTGAGACATCTTAAGACCATTTCATATCATTATGCTCTGATACCAAGTTTACAATGACCCACAACTACACCGTAGAAGTTAGGGCATTCTTGAGTCGGAACACAATGTACTTGACCTCTCGGAGGTCTTGTACATGCCCTTAGACATCATTCATTGCATATATACGATAAAGTAGCGCAGAATTAAAACTTTTTCATAAAAAATATAATGCGGAAATCATTTCATAAACGTCTAACATATGTCTCAAAAATAATATATGACATCATGAGTAGTCTTTGGGCATAGCCCATAAAAGTCTAGCTTAATGAAAAACATAAAGACAACATAGTAATGGTGTCCTCGGATGCTATGAGGACTCCCCAATCATCGCTTCTTGAAACCATGGATACTCTACCCTTCAAAGCAACTCAATCTTCTAAAGACCCTACATGGACAACATGTAGGCAATATGAGTTAGTACAATATGTACTAAGTATCGAAACAATCATACTAAACATAAGATATCTCAATGGGTTAGTCAATAGTAGACATAATCATAAGAGATAAGACATAAGCATAACATGAATACCATAATCATATTAAAGCATCATAAACCTATAAGAGTTCATACTTAACTCTTTTGTCTTTCTTACTCAAATGAACCATACCCCAAGCCACCTCCAGGTATACTTATGCATGGCTAGGGTAGCATCCCATATTATTACCAAAGCTAAGTACATCTCTTTGGTCATTCTTGATCAGATTATACTTACAAAATTAAGACCTAAGTTCATCATAACATATGAGAATTGTGCCCCTACGCCAATTCAAAATACACTTATGCAATGCATGTGAAGCATCCCATAATACATCACACACTAAGCATATCTTTAAATCACCCTATCTTGGTTCATGTCATCTTAGGAGTCTCTAGTAGACCTAATTAATCTTGTAATGGAACCATCATATTAAGTCAACCATGCCATGGAATACAACTACAGTCACTATCCAAGCTAAGCACACATGATATAAGGGTCATGTAATAGGTAGCTTCAAGTCATACTTGTGTAATGTATAGATGGCATCCCATACTACCATCCATACTAAGTACTTCTCTAGACTAACCTAATCAAACTAACTTATCTTGTAATCTTGTCTATTAAGCTCAACATACTACCATACCATGGAAAGTACCTCAACATACTAACAAAACTACTAAAGGAAGGATACAACAAACCTAACAACCATTCAACTAATTATGTAGATGCAAGCTAATCATAGGGGATCATGATTCCTCAACCCTAATCTACCATGAGAAACTAATCTCAAGTTGTTCCACGAAATACACCTTACATGTAAATCAAATTACCATTAAGAAAGTATAGGCTTTTCTCCTAAAGCTACCATGAAATGTTTTTTGCCAAACCAAGTCAACTTACCATGAGTATTTCAACTCAAGCCTCCTTGAGATTTGCTATCTCAAGATACTATTAAGATCTTTCCATCTAAAGCTATCATGAGTATTTCACTGAAGCTACCATGCCCTTGGTGTTGTCTCACCAAGTCTACTACACAAGATGTGACCATAGAACTTTTAACAACCCTAAAAATGAATAAGATAAGAAATGCTAATGTGTCAAGAATGCCTACGATTAGACCAGGGTTCGCACGGATTGATGCGCGTAGAACCAGACCTCGGAACCCTTGCTACAACCAAGCCAACTAACTTGGAGTTAGTTGAGCTTGTAAAGGTTGGGTCCAACCATGTAGGGCTCTCGAATACAAAGATTTACTCGAATGAGTCTTTACCGAACTTAAAAAGAAGAAATCTTAGGTTTGAAGGGTCTAGGGGTAAAATGGTCTTTTTCCTGGCTAGGGGTAGTATCGTAATTACCCTAAATATATAATTAATTATTTATTTAATAAGGTGGAGGGGCAAATTGGGGAGAGAGAGCCGAAATTGAGCTCTTAAAGTTAAGTCTTGCTCCACCCGGGTTCGAACCTAGGTGGGAGCAATGATTGAATATGATTTTTTTATTGGTCAATTAATTTAATAAATTGATAAATTAATGGCTGATTTAAAAAGGAAAATCAGATTTTATTATTAATTATTATTTATTTATTAATTAATATGTTTTTATGACTAAGTCTCCTAGTTGACTAAGTCTAAACTACTTCACCTCTTTTAACTCTCTCTCACGCTCATCTCTCTCACGTTTTCTCCACTCTTTCACGTTCTCTCTGCTAGAAAAATACCAGAACTGATCAGAAACTAAGCGTTCTTAACACTTGAAGAACTTTCACGTTAAAAAACTTATTCAAACATAGCCAAAAATGTTAGGCAAAGAGAGGAGTCTTTCCGTCAAAAACTTTGTGTTAAAAACTTGGCTTGGACGTGAGTTTTGGAGAGGGTCTGGGCAGCAACTTCAAGGTTTGAACATCAAAATAAGGTATGGGTTTTCTTCTCTCTTGGTCCCTTTCCCAAGAGACCCCTTAAGGTTCATATTATTCATTCAAAAACTAGGATTGTTTCCCCTTTTGCATGCCTCTGTCAGTAGCTCCCAATGAATCGTAGGTTGGATATGATTGCTGGTAGATTTAGGTGTATGTTATATTTTCGTGATGACTATGATTACGTTTGTGTACTTGAAATCGTATGAAATACAACCATGTAAGCGAAAGTTTGTGCAAGTGTGTGTATGTGCAAAAAAATGTCACTTTGAAGGTTACTGTGAATGAGGTCAAGTTAAGGCTTCAAGTTTAATATTGTTTTGGCTTTCATTTTACGTACATAAACCTATGTAAATCCTGATGTTCATAAAAATGGAAGTGGGGCTGATTTGAGCATCAATAATTTGGCTAAACGAATCCATGAAATACACCCCAAAAAGTGTTAAACGATCCATGAATTTTCCTAAGTTTTCAAGTGGAAATATTGATGAAAATAAGTTGAGAAAATGATTAAGTTTCCAACCAAAAATATAAGTTTAGTTTAGGCTAACATATAGAGAAGAAATCTGGAAAATTTAATTAATTTAAAGGGATGAGGCCACCAGGATTCGAACCTGTGACCTCACCCGTGTGGAACCTTAATTTCGCAAGAAAAAAAAAAAGAAAAGGGGTTGGGGGGATTCGAAATGGGATGTACAGGCGAGTAAGGAGAATGCAAAAATTTAATAAATAAAATGGGAGGCGTGGGAATCGAACCCACGACCTCCAGGCAGCGAATGAAGGGAAGAAAATAAAAGAAAGGAAGTGTGAGGCATGGGAATCGAACCCACGACCTCAAGGCTGGAAAGGGGAAAGGGCGAAATAAATAAGAAAATAAAGTGAGGCTGTGGGGTCTCGATCCCACAACCTCACTGCCAAATGCATAGTAAGTCAATTGTTAAGTAAAAATATAATAAGGAGGCTGTGGGGATTCGAACCCACAACCTCCCTGTCACTAGCGAAATAAAGAGTGAATAAAGAGAGGCTGTGGGGGTTTGATCCCACAACCTCTTAGTCTAGGCGAATTGGGCAACACAATTTTAAATGAAAAATAAAAAGGGGTTGTGGGGGTTCGATCCCACAATCCTTCGTCCAATTAAGAGGAGAATCCAAGGAGAAAAATAAAGAGAGAATGTTGATGTTGGGGATCGATCTAGGGTCCCAATATCATGAAGACTAAAAATAAAGTCAAGGAAAAATGTAAGTATTGTCCAAGGGGTTCGAACTTGGGTTCCCTTGCCCAAATTTCCGTATTGATACATAAGTCATACGTGAATTAAATGTTCAAGAATAATGCCACCTACTTAGATCGAAATCGAGATCTTGGCATATATACAAGATACATAAGTCTTGTACTACATAATCTTAGGAAGATATGAGTCACTTAACGAACTATGAATGAAGCCTCATGTCTTGTATGTACAGACCCATAAGTATAGCATACGCTTAAAAATAAGTGAACCTAAGATGTGTGTAAAGAAATGAAGAAACCCTAGAAGGGTTAAGTAAGAGTGTGAAATACACAAATGGCCAAGTACATTGGCATATGATGAAATGAACATTCACGTAAAATGGGGTGAGTAATTATGAAGAGCAATTGTGCTAATGTTAATGAATGTGGTGACAACATGATATGAGGCTAATGTAAAAGATGAGAACAATCTCAAATGAGCCTAAGTAATTGTTACCAAAACGTACTCACCTATGAGAGTGTAAAGTTAATGAAGAGACCAGTCTCTATGAACACTCTAATGAAAGTATTGAGATTAACAAACTTAATACTAATGATGAGATGAGAAATCATCTATTGAGCTATGATGTCCTCATACTAGAATCCAGCTTCCATGACGTATGAGCTGAATGTAATGGAACTTTATACTGAGCACCGATAGACTAGCTATGAGCGGTTATGCCTTCTTTCGGGAAGGGCGGAGGTTCACGTAACTCTCATGAAATGAGACTGTCCGGCTTGCCGGGTATGGGTCTCCTTATATCTCCTGGTCTTAGAACCTATACTGCCAATATAGGGAACTGGCGGGGTTAAATTCCCATGTACGCTAGCATGTTTTGGGTCACCTTGGCCGGTGATTCCACCTCCTTTCGGTGTGGGGGAGACACTGGATTTCATGATGCTCACATGATCTATGTCTGTTAAAGTTAAAGTTCCCAATGAATGAATGAGGCCAGCCTCAAATGATGCACATAATGAAATGAATGATACCAAAGGTGTTAGGATAGGATAATCAAGAGGTGAGCTAGACTCAAGTAATGACACTAGGTTATTCTTGATCATTGCACAGCAAACCCGATGAAAGTCTTCAACTACATCCTAGGTATAGCTCGTTTTCACACTAGCCTATGAACGAAATGAAATAAAGTACGTATGAGTGAATGAAGCAGACTCTGTGTTTGCTAATGAAGACTCCCTAGTTGAGGTCCCATATGTTAAGCCCTCATTTTGGAATGTCTTAATGTCAAGTCCATGATTCCAAGGTCTCATGGCATATGAATGAATGTTATAAAAAATGTTATGTGCTATATGCTATATGATATGTGCTATGTGTAAGATGTTATGTGCTGTGTGCAATATGATAAGTATGATGATGCGTGTTACTCTCATGGCATGACATTCCTAATCCAAATTTGGAAAGCTCACTGACTTTCCTAATCCAAATTTGGAAATCTCACTGACTTTCCTAATCCAAATTTGGAAAGCTCACTGACTTTCCTAATCCAAATTTGGAAAGTTCACTAACTTTCCTAATCCCAATTTGGCAAGTCCACTGACTTGACTTTCCATAATTATGTTGTTAGGAAAGAGTTATTCTTACTCATGCATGTCCTTGGTGTGTGCTTGCATATACCCATACTTAGTACAAGTGTGTACTAATCCCATACAACTCTATATTTTTAGGTGCAGGCACAGGTGGACGCTAGAGTTTACAGGTTGACGTTGCAGCTATCCAGACGTGGAACTGTCATTCGGACTTGGTAGGCCCTCATGCTTTCGAGGATGTCTACCGTTATTATCTAGCGTAGATGTAGGATTTAGCTAGTGGATCATGTTCCACTAGTGTTTTTTTCCACTTTCATTTCAGACTTTGGATTGGTGCCGTTTTGGTAAAAATACGTTTAATGCAATTACAAAATGTTTCTTTCATTTGATTATCTCTATATTAGATGGTTGATTTGTGAACGCCTATGATGTTAAGTTTAAAATGTTTAGCATGAAATAAGAAATCAAAAAGTTCAAATTTTCCGCTAAAATTAACCTAGATGAAGTAAGAATGACGTATATAGGCTTGTCTGCGACCTCTGAGAGGTCAACGACGCCGATCTCGTCTGGGGTCTAGATTTCGGTCGTGACAAAGTTGGTATCAGAGCACTAGGTTAAATTCCGAGGATAATAAGTTCACATCAATCACATTGAGTAGTTTCTAAGTCATGGTAGTGAAGTGCACCACTATCCTGAATTAGAGACTGCATGATGCGTAGGAAAATTTCCCTTCTTCTGATCTTATCGTGCTTTTCCTAATGTCTGATTTCTTGGTATTATGAGCGTGTCTAACTGATATTCTTATTGTTTTCAGAGAATGAATACTAGGAGGAACGTTGGTCAGAGGAGACGAGGAGCAGCTGCTGGGGGCAATCAGGTTCCACCCCAGGCTCCAGCTGAAGGAGTGGCTATGCCGGTTAACCCAGCTGGGTTGACTGATGCAGAGGTGCGGGCATCTCTGGCCCAGATGGAACAGGCCATCACTATGCAGTCCCAGGCCATGACTGCCCAGGTCAACCAACAGAATGTTCAAAGGGAGAACCCACCGGTACGTAGCATGGCTGACAGGCTGTGAGACTTTACGAGGATAAATCCTCCTATTTTCACAGGGTCCAAGACTTCGGAGGATCCCCAGGAGTTCATGGATGAGGTACACAAGATTTTGGTGGCCATGGGAGCCATAGATATTGAGAAGGCTGAGCTGGCTTCCTATCAGCTCAAGGATGTTGCACAGATTTGGTGCAAGATGTGGCAGGATAGCTGAGCTTTGGGCGGAGTTTCGGACACTTGGGAGCTGTTTAAGACAGCCTTCCTGGAGAGATTCTTTCCCAGGGAGATGAGGGAGGCAAAGGTTGAGGAGTTTATCAACCTTAAGCAGGGAACAATGACAGTCAGGGAGTATTCCCTGAAGTTTGTTAAACTATCCAGGTATGCTACTTTCCTTAGTATCTAAGAGCAAGGATGAGATGAGTACTGAAGTTTGTTAAATTATCCAGGTATGCTACTTCCCTTGTATCTAACAGCAGGGATGAGATGAGCAGGTTCCTCACAGGAATCAATGGAGATCTCAGAACTCCACTGGAGGCCAAACTCAAGCTCAAGCTAGAAAATGACTTTTCAAGTGCTTTCTTCTCCAAATGGCATGGGATTTTCTTCTACTAAAGTATGGTAACCCTTGATCCTTATTTAACATTTCATCTAAGGAGTTCTGTCAAAGGTTTTCCAATGTGATTCCAAGGTCAAAATTCCTATCTTTCAATCTAGCCATGGGTTCATTGTCAAACGATTTTCTAAGTCATTCTAACGATGAATAAATGTTTAATTACTGTTTTAAGATGATTTTCAATGCAATTCCGTGAAGAATCCATAATATCCTTAATCTATCAATTTACCCTATAACGTGGGTCTTGTGATCTTGATTAGATGTTGATTGAATTGTGGTTACATTGTGATGTATTGTCTAATCCTATATCTATCTTTATCAACTTATTATGAATTGTTGAGAATTTGTCTACGATGATCATGACTTGGAGTATTGGTAAGTTGACCTAATTTTAAGCCTACAACTATTGGAATCATGTTGTATGCTATGGTCCACTTATGGTGGCGGTGTTTACATTCTAGTTATATATACATGTTGTGATCATGTCCTTGACGACAATAGATGTAATGTGAATTGTGGTGATGATGATCACACGTATGAAGGTCTTTTGTAGTCTTAAATTCTCATATCATGATCTAGGTGTATTGATAATGTTAAGTATATGTGCATGATCTTGTTAGGGTTAGTGTAAGGACCCAAAAATGAACTACGTCCAAATAGAGCCTAACATGTGGTGCCATGAGCTTATGAGGTCCTAAAATGGTCACAATTTTGGCGTCCGTGAGCAGCCCAGGTTCAAGAAGGGGCAACAGAGTTCTGGGAACTCTAATTATCAGAGGAGTACAGCACCTAGAGGAGCCAGACCTGAGCCCAAGAAGGGCAATGGAGGTGATATACAGCGTCCCAAAAAGAACTGTGCTAAGTGTGGCCGTGCTCACAGTGGAGAGTGCTCACAGTGGAGAGTGCAGACAGGGCACTAATGCCGTCTTAGGTTGCGGTAAGAGTGGGCACATGGTTAGAGACTGCCCACAGAATAGAGGTAAGGCTGGAGGTAATGCTCAGCCTAGGCCTAATCCACAGGGTGCAGCAGCAGCCGATTTCCTAACAGGAACAGGTTCTATGCCCTGAAGGGCAGGAAGGAGCAGGAGAAGTCTGCTGATGTGGTCACAGGTATGCTGCAAGTATTCTCAACTTCTGTTTATGCTTTACTTGATCCAGGGTCTACGCTTTCCTTTGTAACTCCTTTGCTTGCTCTCACTTTTGAGATATTGCCTGAAGTTCTGCATGATCCTATAGTGGTTAGTACATCTTTAGGAGAAAATGTAAGAATTTATAGAGTATACAATGATTGCCCAATAGTTGTAAGTGGTAAGACTATGTGTGCAGACTTGGTTGAATTACCCATGCATGATTTTGATGTTATTCTTGGCATGGACTGGCTTCACAGTTGTTATGCTTGTTTGGACTGTCATAGTAGAGTGATGAGATTTTGTTTCCCTGATGAAGAGGAGCTAGTCTGGAAGGGGTATAATTCGAGTCGTCCTAACCCCTTCATTACAAACCTTAAGGCCAATAAAATGATATCCAAAGGGTTATTGTGTCATCTTGTGAGTGTTAATGATTTAGATCATGACATTCCTTCCATAGACTCAGTGCCTGTAGTCAATGAGTTCCTAGATGTATTTCCTGATGATTTGCCTGGAGTCCCTCCCCCTCGAGAGATTGATTTTGGTATCAACTTAGAACCCGATACTAAACCAATTTCAATTCCTCCTTACAGAATGGCTTCAGCTGAACTCAAAGAGTTGAAGCTGCAGTTAAAAGATCTCACTGACAAGGGTTTCATTCAGCCGAGCATATCCCCTTGGGGCGCTCCAGTGTTGTTTGTGAAAAAGAAGGATGGAACCCTTAGAATGTGTACCGATTATCGGCAGCTCAACAAAGTCACTATAAAGAATAAGTATCCACTTCCCAGAATAGATGATTTGTTCGATCAGCTCCAAGGGTCTAGTTTCTTCTCTAAGATTGATCTTCGTTCAGGGTATCATCAGCTTAGGGTTAGGGATGGAGATATCCCAAAGACAGCCTTTCGTACCCGTTATGGTCATTATGAGTTCTTAGTCAAGTCATTTGGTCTTACGAATGCACCTGCTGCATTTATGGACCTCATGAACCGAGTCTTCCGTGAATACCTTGATTCTTTCGTCATAGTACCCATTGACGACATCCTCGTCTACTCTAGGACCAAGGAAGAGCATGAACAACATTTGAGACTAACCTTGCAGGTACTTAGACAACATCAGTTGTATGCCAAATTCAGCAAGTGTGAATTTTGGCTTAGATCAGTGACCTTCCTGGGTCATGTTGTGTCCGATCAGGGCGTGGAGATGGATCCCAGGAAGAATGAGGCTGTGAAGAATGGACAAAGCCTCTTACTCCCACTGACATTCGTAGCTTTCTTGGATTGGCTGGTTATTACCGCAGATTCATGGAGGGCTTTTCTTCCATTGCTGCCCCACTGACAGCTTTGACTAAGAAGAAAGCCAAGTTTGAATGGACGGAGACTTGTGAGAAGAGTTTCCAGGAGCTCAAGGACAGACTCACTTCAGCCCCGGTGCTTACTTTACCTAAGTGTGGTGAGAATTACACTATTTATTGTGATGCATCTAGGGTTGGTTTGGGTTGTGTTCTTATGCAGGTTGGTAAGGTGATAACCTATGCTTCAAGACAGCTCAAGGTTCATGAGAAGAATTATCCCACTCATGACCTGGAGTTAGCAGCTGTGGTGGTTGCACTGAAGCTGTGGAGGCACTACTTGTATGGAGTGCATGTGGATGTTTTCACAGACCACAAGAGTCTCCCAGTACGTGTTCACACAGAGGGAGTTGAATCTACGTCAGCGGAGATGGTTGGAGCTGTTGAAGGACTATGACATGAATGTTCACTACCATCCAGGTAAGGCTAATGTTGTAGCTGATGCTTTGAGCAGGATGAGCATGGGCAGTACAGCCCACGTTGAGGATGAGAAGAAGGAGTTGGAGAAAGATGTACACAGATTGGCCAGACTGGGTGTGCGATTAGTTGACTCTACTAGTGGGGGTGTTTCAGTTCATCCTAGTTCTGAATCATCCTTGGTAGTTGAAGTCAAGCAGGGTCAGCATCTCGATCCTGTGTTGATGGAGCTGAAGGACTCAGTGTTGATAAAGATGAATGAGTCTTTCGCTTTGGGAGGTGATGACATACTTAGGTATCAGGATAGGCTGTGTATACCAGATGTGGATGATTTGCGGACCAGGATTGTTGCAGAGGCCCATGGTTCCAGATATTCCATACATCTAGGTTTCACCAAGATGTATCATGATCTTAAACAGATTTATTGGTGGGATGGAATGAAGAAGGACATTGCAGAATATGTGGCCAAGTGTCCTAATTATCAGCAGGTTAAGGCAGAACATCTTAAGCCTGGCGGTCTTACTCAGATTATTGAGGTTCCGACTTGAAAGTGGGAGGCCATTAATATGGACTTCGTGGTTTGTCTTTCGAGGACTAGGAGGCAGCATGACTCCATATGGGTTATTGTGGACAGATTGACTAAGTCTGCCCACTTTATCCCTGTGAAGTCTACTTACAGAGCCGAGGATTATGCGAGACTCTACATTTATGAGATTGTGAGATGGCATGGGATTCCTTTGTCTATCATTTCAGATAGAGGAGCTCAGTTTACTTCACATTTCTGGAGATCTTTTCAGAAGATCTTGGGCACGCAGGTAAAGCTTAGTACTGCCTTTCATTCTCAGACTGATGGGCAGAAAGCGCACTATTCAGACATTGGAGGACTTCAGGGGTAGCTGGGATGACCATATGCCTTTGATAGAGTTCTCGTATAATAATAGCTATTACTCCAGCATTGGGATGGCACCGTTTGAGGCACTGTATGGTAGGAGGTGTAGATCTCCAGTTGGCTGGTTCGAGGTTGGAGAGTCATCAATTTTGGGTCCAGAGATCATTCTTGAGGCCTTAGAGAAGGTCAGAGTGATTAGGGACAGGTTGGCTACTGCTTACAGTCGGCAGAAGTCATATGCAGATAACAGAAAACGGCCCTTAGAGTTTGATGTTGGTGACCAGGTCTATCTGAAGATATCACTTATGAAGGGGGTGATGAGGTTTGGCAGGAAGGGGAAGTTGAGTCCGAGGTATGTTGGTCCATATGAGATCCTACAACGTGTGGGTGAGGTGGCCTATGAGTTGGCATTGCCTGTGGAGATAGCTTTTGTCCATCCAGTCTGTCATGTATCCATGTTAAAGAAGTGCCTAGGTGATCCAACATCGATTCTACCTGTGGAAGGTTTGGGGGTTGATGAAGACTTGTCCTATGGGAGGTACCTGTTGAGATCTTAGACAGACAGATCAAGCGGCTGAGGAACAAGGAGATAGCCACAGTGAAGGTATTGTGGAGAAATCATCTTGTTAAGGGTGCTACGTGGGAGGCTGAGGCCGACATGAGATCCCGTGACCCTCATCTTTTCAGCTCTTGAGGTTAGACTTCCTACTCTTAAGTCTAAGTTTCCTTATCTTCCCATATTTTGTTGCTATTGCTTGACTGTGCATAGTTATTATGATATGATCTGACTGGCATTACGCTAGATAGTAGTAGTGTCATTCGGGGACGAATGTTCCTAAGGGGGGGGGGGATGATTTAACAACCCTAAAATGAATAAGATAAGAAATTCTAATGTGTCAAGAATGCCTATGATTAGACCAGGGTTCGCACGGATTGAACCAGACCTCGGAACCCTTGCTACAGCCAAGCCAACTAACTTGGGGAGTTAGTTGAGCTTGTAAAGGTTGGGTCCAACCATGTAGGGCTCTCAAATACGAAGATTTACTCGAATGAGTCTTTACCGGACTTAAAAAAGCAGAAATCTTAGGTTTGAAGGGTCTAGGGTTAAAATGGTCTTTTTCCTGGCTAGGGGTAGTATCGTAATTACCCTAAATATATAATTAATTATTTATTTAATAAGGTGGAGGGGCAAATTGGGGAGAGAGAGCCGAAATTGAGCTCTTAAAGTTAAGTCTTGCTCCACCCGGGTTTGAACCTAGGTGGGAGCAATGATTGAATGTGATTTTTTTTATTGGTGAATTAATTTAATAAATTAATGGCTGATTTAAAAAGGAAAATCAGATTTTATTATTAATTATTATTTATTTATTAATTAATATGTTTTTATGACTAAGTCTCCTAGTTGACTAAGTCTAAACTACTTCACCTCTTTTAACTCTCTCTCACGCTCATCTCTATCACGTTTTCTCCACTCTTTCACGTTCTCTCTGCTAGAAAAATACCAGAACTGATCAGAAACTAAGCGTTCTTAACACTTGAAGAACTTTCACGTTAAAAAACTTATTCAAACATAGCCAAAAATGTTAGGCACAGAGAGGAGTCTTTCCGTCAAAAACTGTGTTAAAAACTTGGCTTGGACGTGAGTTTTGGAGAGGGTCTGGGCAGCAACTTCAAGGTTTGAACATCAAAATAAGGTATGGGTTTTCTTCTCTCTTGGTACCTTTCCCAAGAGACCCCTTAAGGTTCATATTATTCATTCGAAAACTAGGATTGTTTCCCCTTTTGCATGCCCCTGTCAGTAGCTCCCAATGAATCATAGGTTGGGTATGATTTCTAGTAGATTTAGGTGTATGTTATGTTTTCGTGATGACTATGGTTACGTTTGTGTACTTGAAATCGTATGAAATACAACCATGTAAGCAAAAGTTTGTGCAAGTGTGTGTATGTGCAAAAAAATGTCACTTTGAAGGTTACTGTGAATGAGGTCAAGTTAAGGCTTCAAGTTTAATATTGTTTTGGTTTTCATTTTACGTACATAAACCTATGTAAATCGTGATGTTCATAAAAATGGAAGTGGGGCTGATTTGAACATCAATAATTTGGCTAAACGAATCCGTGAAATACGCCCCAAAAAGTGTTAAACGATCCATGAATTTTCCTAAGTTTTCAAGTGGAAATATTGATGAAAATAGGTTAAGAAAATGATTAAGTTTCAAGCCAAAAATATAAGTTTAGTTTAGGCTAACATATAGAGAAGAAATCTTGAAAATTTAATTAATTTAAAGGGATGAGGCCACCAGGATTCGAACCTGTGACCTCACCCGTGTGGAACCTTAATTTCGCAAGAAAAAAAAAAGAAAAGGGGTTGGGGGGATTCGAAATGGGATGTACAGGCGAGTAAGGAGAATGCAAAAATTTAATAAATAAAATGGGAGGCGTGGGAATCGAACCCACGACCTCCAGGCAGCGAATGAAGGGAATGAAATAAAGTACGTATGAGTGAATGAAGCAGACTCTGTGTTTGCTAATGAAGACTCCCTAGTTGAGGTCCCATATGTTGAGCCCTCATTTTGGAATGTCTTAATGTCAAGTCCATGATTCCAAGGTCTCATGGCATATGAATGAATGTTATAAAAAATGTTATGTGCTATATGCTATATGATATGTGTTATGTGTAAGATGTTATGTGCTGTGTGCAATATGATAAATATGATGATGCATGTTACTCTCATGGCATGACTTTCCTAATCCAAATTTGGAAAGCTCACTGACTTTCCTAATCCAAATTTGGAAAGCTCACTGACTTTCCTAATCTAAATTTGGCAAGTCCACTAACTTGACTTTCCATAATCATGTTGTTAGGAAAGAGTTATTCTTACTCATGCATGTCCTCGGTGTGTGCTTGCATATACCCATACTTAGTACAAGTGTGTAATAATCCCATACAACTCTATATTTTTAGGTGCAGGCACAGGTGGATGCTAGAGTTTACAGGTTGACGTTGCAGCTATCCGGACGTGGAACTTTCATCCGGACTTGGTAGGACCTCATGCTTTCGAGGATGTCTACCGTTATTATCTAGCGTAGATGTAGGCTTTAGCTAGTGGAGCATGTTCCACTAGTGTTTCTTTCCACTTTCATTTCAGACTTTGTATTGGTGCCGTTTTGGCAAAAATATGTTTAATGCAATTACAAAATGTTTCTTTCATTTGATTATCTCTATATTAGATGGTTGATTTATGAACGCCTATGATGTTAAGTTTAAAATGTTTAGCATGAAATAAGAAATCAAAAAGTTCAAATTTTCCGCTAAAATTAACCTAGATGAAGTAAGAATGACGTATGTAGGCTTGTTTGCGACCTCTGAGAGGTCAACGATTCCGGTCTCATCTGGGGTCTAGATTCCGGTCGTGACAAAACTCATCTTCAAGATAATCTTACTCTACCATGTATTGATTCATTTTAGGTTCTTAGGTCAACCTAAGGTTCATCTATGTGATAATTTGCTTCTCCTTTCATGTCTAGGTGTAGAAGAGAATAGAAACATCATCACAATCATCCTCATCATGACTTTACCCCCAAAGCCTTATCAACAGTGTCCATAAGCCCTACAAAAGACTACAATATTGAGTCCCCCGTGATTCATACTCAATTACATGTTAATCTATTGAATTAGATCATTAGAAGGAAATTCTAGTCATACATGATCACATAGGTTCAATTTCAACTTCCTAGGTAAAGATCATCCTTAATCAATTAGACCTAGTTCAATTCATATCTAGGTGATTCAATCATGATCAAATAGTATAGAATACAATTGAATAAAGAAGATCAACATAAAACCTTCATCTACCCTCTAATAGCCTAAAATCACCATGAGCACCTTCAAGTACAAGTATTCTAATTCACCATCGAAACATCATGAAAACAGCCTATAATCATCATATAAGAATCATTGAATGCCCTCCACTAGATTGGAATCACAATCAAGCCTTACCCACAAAGCAATCACAATTCTCTCTCGATTGGGGTTCTTTGGATTTACAATTGAAAGCAAACTAGGGGACTCCTTGAATGGAAGAATCCATGGATGAATAAGCTTCACATACCTTAGATTAGATCCTGAACCCCAGCTTGAACCCTTGGTGAATTCGTCCTAAGCTGGTACCCCCAACTTCTCTTTTTCTTCTGTGGTGTTCTTGAGAGTTCTAATGTGTGAGAGAGAGATTTTGATTTGGAGTATAGAGTCTAAAGGGGTCTTTTATTGTTTAAATACTCCTAAAATACCTAAAATCACCTAATTCAACCTCCCATGCATTTATTTGGACGTGGGGTGAATTTCCCAATTCACCCCTTCATTTCATAGTGAGCTACGAGAATTGCAGTCCTGCATCGATGCTTGCAGTCGACGGTCCATCATTGGGACAACGGGATCGTACTGCAGGTCTGTTGTTCTTAACAGAGAGTCCTCTTTTTGGGGCTCAACTCCCACTTCTAAATTTGGAGTGACTCCCCCAAAAGAACAACCCCTTAAGTCACCTTAGTTAGTGTTCAACTTCATTACTTCATTCATTCATTTTACTTTCAGGAACAATTGCATTAACCGACATAGACCATGTGAGCTAAAGCTAAACATGGAATCCAGTGTGATGAAACCCTACACCGAAAGAAGGTGGTCTACTTGCCAAGGTAGAACCAAAACAGGAACATAACATTCTTGGTGGATCTACTAGCTAGTATTCCTATAGGGCAACATAGTTCAACAAGTAGGAGACATGTTAGAGACCCTCTTTATGCACAATTGCTTTGTAATCTCCATCTCATGAGAACCATTGTGAACCTACCTTCCCACATTTGGAAAGGACACCTTTCATATCTAGTTCACTCGGTGCTAAGCTAAAGTCCCTTTTTGAAAAGTCTTTAAGCCTTTCTTAATCATCATATCTTAGTATAGGTCATAGGAGACTAACCCCTTGTATATAATAATCATTATCTCATTTGGTATTGGATGGAATTTCCTTTCATAACAACCCTTCATTTGTGACATCAACATAGCATTATCGCATCATAGTAAGGTAAACAAGTGATTCACATTCAACCTTGTATTATCATACCCTAAACATGATCTCACAATTCACATAGTAAAAACATTTCATCACATTCATCATACCATCACCTTCTTAATCTGAACACATATAATACTTCAATTGCATATCATCATCAAGTATAAGCCATCATCATTAAAGTAAAGGATTCAAGATCATAAAGTCTTACCACATAGCCTTTGTCACGCCTCAAAACCCATTAAGACGGACAGGCACCCGATGCCCTAAAGGCCCGAGAGAACCAACCTGCAACCTGTTCTTACTGAGCATATACTATAACAATTGAGACAAGTTAACTTTGGATGCAGGATAAACCAACGTAAGTAGGTCCAAAAGTTATATACAAGACTTGGCCGTTTAGACCACAACTTCTTAAGACACAACTGAACCATGTACATACGTCTACAAAGCCTCTAAAAGATAGAAGACTAGAGTAGGTCGGGACAGACCCCGCCTTACCCTTAACTATGATACAATACCAAATGAATTTACCAAGGACTCAATAAAGCTCCGAATCAACTTGGAGCTCACCAAAAGTAGCAGAATTTTGAGTGCCCCTACTGAGGAGGTCTACTAGCTGGAGTACCTGAGCCTGCAGCATGAAATGCAGCATCCCCAATACGGGACGTCAGTACGAAAAATGTACTGAATATGTAAGGCAAATAGTATATGTAATACAAGGCTCAAATGAAATCAAGTAGCAACATATGAGTGCATAGATTAGGAGAGAAGACCACCTTTGCTTACTCTTGTGGAATCAAGTAAGCTACATTCTTTTCTTTACCTTTTTGTATGTTATAATCTTTGTTGGCATGTGATACAAGTGACCAGCTGATCAGTGGTAGAAGAGGATGACCCGTGCTAGGCGTATTAACCCCTGGGATGCGGTCCTCATAATTACACAACTTGGGATCGGCCCATGCTAGGCTTTCGCTCCTGAGCTGCCACCCTTCTATACCAATAGGGATCGGCCCATGCTAGGCTTTCGCCCCTAAGCTGCAACCCTTAATTAAATAGATTTCTTCACTTAGATTCTTTAATCTTTGAGATTATTGTTAATCAGTTCTTAACTCTTTTGAGATGTTATTTTTGGATAATCGTAACACTTTGAGATGTTGATTTGGTGGTCATAATCATCTTGGAGATATGAAATTACGGAACAGTAGTGGAATACATGAAAACAATACTTTGAGGCAGTAACAATGACATAAGGAGCTATGAAACATCAACACCTTACTTTAAGACCTTAATGGCACAATTGACTTCAATTGGCTTAGGAGAAGGATTCATCAAACTTTCTTTTGCAAATACCATTTCTATAACAGCACAAGGGGAAATTACACAAGTATAGAGTAGTGAACATATAATGAAGTAGTTCTATGTACTTAGAATGGAGAAAGAAATATTGTTAGCTATTTGGAGATAGTACGCTGCCACTATGCTTCCTTTTCTAGAAATAGAACTTATGGGAATCACTTCATTGATATTAATTGCAGGTGGCAGATTTCATGCCAAAAGGATATAGAATCGAATAGCCTTACATACCTTATTTTTCTGACCAATACCACTATCACGATTCAGCCTTCCTTATTGGGTGCTAATCTACAACATAAGTCATGATTAAGCTAACATCAGCAGCTAATCACAATAAGGTCCTCCAAAACAGTAGCTAAAATATTTGATGGAAATCAGGCCCAAACAACCCTTACATAAATGGTGAACCACCACACCCTTCCTCTACACATTAATACAACTTCATACATTATCTCCCAAACTACCCAAACAGCCCTCAACAACAATATTCATAAGGCAGCCACTATCAATCTCAAATCTTTCAGCTTAATAGGAGAATATTGACTCAAAGATTTATCACAATCCATGAATTCTTGATAAGCATATACAAAATTCTCCACTCCAAACATTATCAAAGAGAGGAAAACAAATGGGTTGAAGTCTTACCTTAATTCTGAAAATTTATCCTCTAAACTTGTACTTCAAGAATTCAAACTCTCCTTCAAACTCTTACTTGAAAAATTAGACAGCACTCAAGAACTCTAAGGTATTTTAGGGCTGCTAATTGAAGCCAAGAGAGACCAAGAAAGAACTTAGGAAATCTGAAATTTTTGCAAGTTCAAAATGGAGAATAAGACTTGATCCTTATCCTTTGATAAAGGAGGTGTTATGGCCGACACTCTTGACCAATTTTGGGCCATATAATGTCAAGTAGGTGCCCCACCTGCTTGTCCTTTTAACTTGGGCCCTTTTGGACTTAATATTATTGGACCTTGGCTGTCCATTTTTCCTTTGTTCTTTTAATCAGCTTGGGACAGATTAGTGCAAGTAGGTGGTACACACTTGGCCCAATAACATGGTAAAACAAATCTTAGGAGGTCATGTACTTACTTAGTTTCACTTGGGCTTTATCCATAATGGCCAATTGGCAGATTTGGCTGTTGGGCCTTCTTTCATTCACATTTTCTTTAATAGGTTTGGGCTTCAAATGAGCCCCTAAATATAAGCCTAAATCTGGTCAATCAAACTTGGGCCCTTTAACTATAATATAGATCAAGTAAGTGATGCAGCTGCTAGCTCAATTACCACCTTACTATAATTACTTAAATACTTTCCATCGGAGTTAACTTGCAATACATATGCTAAAACGTGCAAGGCATTACATCACCTTCCAAGATAGTTTAAACCAACACTAATCATGTAAAAAACATGATCCCTCACCTACACTATAAGTATATGTCAAGTATAACATGAATAGAACTACCACATACAAAAATACAGGCCGTTACATCCTTCCCCCCTTGGAACATTCGTCCTCGAATGTTAGCATGGTTGTGCGGCCTAAACAAGTTCAAGCCTAAGCTAGTACTACTATTAATCACATTGAACATATAGACTTATACTTACTTGTCAATGCCTCCACTAACATTTTGATCATTCCCACCAGTGTGGAAGAGGTGAGGATACTTCAATTTCATTGCTTCTTCTGCTTCCCATGTAACTTCTTCTACTTGTTGGTTTCTCCATATAACTTTTACAGAAGCTACTTCTTTATTTCTTAACTTCCTAACTTGTCGATCCAGAATAGCAATGGGTACTTCTTCATAAGTGAGATCTCCTGTAACCTGTACGTCTTCAGTAGGAGTAATACGAAATGAGTCACCTACGCATTTCCGTAGCATTGAGAAATGGAACACCGGATGAACTGATGAAAGCTCTTGTGGTAGCTCTAACTCATAGGCTACTTGGCCAAACTTTCGGATAATCTTATATGGCCCTATATAGCGTGGACTCAGCTTTCCTTTTTTACCAAAACTCATTACCCCTTTCATCGGAGACACCTTCAAGAACACCCAATCCCCTATAGAAAATTCTAGTCCTCTCCTTCTAATATCTGCATATGATTTATGTCGACTTTGAGCTGTTTCTAGCCGCTGCTGTATCACTTTGACTTTTTCCATAGCTTGATGAACAAGATCTTGCCCAAATAAGGAAGTTTCACCCATTTCAAACCAGCCAATTGGTGGTCTACACTTTCGACCATATAAAGCTTCATAAGGTGCCATTTTAATGCTCGAATGATAGCTATTGTTATAAGAAAATTCAATAAGTGGTAGGTGATCATCCCAGCTACCCTTGAAATCTAATATACAAGCTCGCAGCATATCCTCAAGTGTCTGAATCGTAAGTTCTGCCTGACCATCCGTTTGAGGATGAAAGGCTGTACTTAAATTCACTTGTGTTCCCAAACTCTTTTGAAAGGACTTCCAAAAATTTGCTGTGAATTGAGCTCCTCTATCAGATATTATAGAGATTGGCACTCCATGTAATCGAACTATCTCTTTAATGTACAACCTCGCATACTCTTCAGTTGTATAAGTAGTCTTCACCGGCAAGAAGTGTGCTGCTTTAGGTAATGTCTAATCAAACTATTACCCATATGGAGATTCAAAACTTCCGGAATGAGCGAGGCAAACCAGTAAACAAAAATCCATGTTTATCATGTCCATTTCCAAATGGGAAGTTCTACTACGGCTGGCATAGTAACCTCCCGGGGCTTATTGGTGTTCACTTTTACCTGTTGACAGTTTGGAACACTGAGGCCACCGAAATTCTGCAATGTTCTTCTTTATGTTCCCCCACCAATACATTTCTTTCAAGTCATGATACATTTTAGTTGACCCCGGATGAACAGAGTACCTTGAATTATGTGCTTCCATCATGATCCTCTTTCTTAGTTCATCTATATTAGGTACACACAATCTGTTTTGACATTGAAGTACTCCGTCTTGCTTAAACTGAAATGCCTTTGTCATACCATGTAGTACATTCTCTTTAAGTTGTAAAAGAATTGGATCAGTGTACTGCTTCTCTTTCACTTCCACTATTAATGAGGATTCTGCCGCATTTTGCACAATAACCCCTTCGTCTTGAGATTCAAGAAGGCGAACACCCAAGTTCGCTAGTTGGGACAGATCTTTAGTCATTCCTTGTCTTTCCACAGACTTACCATAAGTGCTTGCCATTATTTTACGGCTTAAAGCATCAGCTACTACATTAGCTTTACCGGGATGATATAAGATGTCGATGTCATTATCTTTTAATAGCTCCAGCCACCTTTGCTGCCTCAGATTTAAGTCTTTTTGCTTAAAAATATATTGCAAGCTTTTGTGATCAGTGTATATGTCAACATGAACTCCATACAAGTAGTGGCGCCATAT